>CM059582.1:80575000-80795000 GCA_030407085.1 Trichopria drosophilae
ATCTGATATCAGCTTTATTAATTTCAAAATGGCGGATCAAATATGGTGGATAAACATTACAAAATGGTCAGATGTAGAAAAAAAAAAAAAAAATAGACACCAATTTATCATTATTATTTTGCAGTAATTTTGATCTCGGAATGTAAAGTTAACATTTTAACAAATCTTTCATTCTTTCAAAAAAAAAATTCAAAAAATAAAATTAAAAAAAAAATTAAAAATGGGGTGTAAAATCCTATGACAGCCTCCTCGTGGCACATTCCGGGGTCATGAGTTCATGACATGTTCAATCGAATAAAGTACGAATTCCTCAGCTAATGTCTGGGTGCAATAATTTATTTGTTTTCTTAAAATATATATATATATATATATATATATATATATATATATATATATATATATATTGTATTATATATATATATATATATATATATATATATATATATATATATATTGTATTATATAATATATATTAAAAATTTATAATTTTTATGGAATATTTGGTTTGAAACACCCAAAAAACCTTTTTTGTAATTTTTATCCACGATATACGATCCGCCCTAAAGCCCCCGAGTAACAAGTTTCAAGCAAATTTAGCGTTTTTTTATAAATTTGATCCGCCATTTTGAATTTCATAAATCTGACTTCAGATGTTTATCCACCATATTTGATCCGCCATTTTGAAATTAATAAATCTGACTTCGGATTCGTAATCAGCGATCCCGAAAACCCTCGAGTAACAAGTTTCAAGCAAATTTAGCACTTTTTTATAAATTTGATCCGCCATATTAGATCTGCCATTTTGAATTTTGCAAATCTGACTTCAGATTCGTAATCAGTGACCTCGAAAACCCCCGAGTAACAAGTTTCAAGCAAATTCAGGAAGTTTTACTTCGTTTATTTTATGATGCGTCTATAGCCGTCATGCGCATTCTTGGCCACTTTTATTTTTGCGGCTATAGCCGTCATACACTGTCAAGGGGTTAATATCCAAAGTGATTTTCATGGTTCATTAAATTCATAATCTGATACTTATTTTTAAAATGCTGTTTAGCACCATCACTGAAATAAATAATTTTGTTAACTTTTAAGATTTTATTAATTTCTGGTATTAGAAAACGTTGAATGGTGTGTACAACAGAAGTGTCATGTTGAGTACATTCGGATAAGCCTTCTTCTTAAGCCTACAGACGCTATTTTAACTGCTGAAAGGCTCCATGACTAGGCCAAAGGATATTTTAAAACTTTGAGAATTTTATTATACACTAACGCAGAGCACGAAAAGGTTAAAAGAGCGGTAAGGGCAAGGTTCGATAAAACTCCTCCACAAATACAAAAAGACAAATACAAAAGGTTCTCAAATGCTCATGATGGCGTTACTCTTCGTTATTAGTTCAGTTTAAAACAAAGTTAATTTAAATTTAAATAAATATTAAAAAAAAAACAACAAAAAATTTAAAACATATTACAAACAAGAAAAAAGCAATGTGGGCATCATATGTTTAATATGATGACAGTGTCAACCCTGTAAAACTTAGAGACCTTTTATTACGATAGTTTTTAATTTTTTAATTATTGAATTGTGAGATGAGCACTCAGTGCCTCGAAACATCCCACCCCTCCGCCATTTTGAATTTTAAAAATTTAAGGTCATTCTCATATTCAGCGCCCCCAAAAACCCCCGAGTAACAAATTTCAAGTGAATCCAATTACTTTGAAAGATACATGTCCGCCATATTGGATCCGCCATTTTGAATTTTAAAAATGCCACTTGCAAAAAAAAGTATCTATTTTTAGAAAATTTTTACGACCATGAACGAATTTTTGGAGAGGGGGGCTTTTGTTGACAAAGAATGCCTCATATATTACGGTTGAAATTCGAAAATTAAACCTTAACCGTGTTATAACTCCTGCAATTTTTAATACTTTTTTGTGAAAAAAATTATGGTTGTATTTTTTATGACTTTGAACAAACTCTCGCATGGATTTTTGTGTTGCCTTTTTAACAAAAAACAAAATTCGGAATCATCAAAAACTTTTTTTTTCTTTTTGAGCATGCTCCTCAAACTTTGTGTTAAAATAGTATAAAAACCCATAAATAATAATGCTATACATATTAAAGAACTAGAGGTCAAAATCTCACCGGTCCCTTCCCTTAAGGTGATTGAAATCGCCACTAGCAAATCCAACGTTTGTCCCCCTACGAAATTACAAAAAACGGAAATCGCATTTTTTAAAACGTTCGTACCTTGACGTTTATTAAGTTAAAACTAGTTTCGTTTTCTCGACATGACAACTTTGGGGTTTTCTCTTTTTTAAAAGTTGTAATGGAGTTTTCTTCTCGTTGCCAGATTAACTCGAGAATGTCTAGGGTTATGTAAGACGAGAAGAGCTTTCTGCTCAGAGGGGGAGGGTTGAATGACAATGCGGGGTATTTATGAATCACACAATGCATTTATTGCAAAACTTAAAGCTAGTACAAAAAAGAGATACAGTAAATGATTTGCCGTAAGTGTAAATTATACATAGATTGAGCAAAGGTAAACATAATCGGTTATAAAACAAAACATGAGTCTCGGCGCATGAAAATCAATTACAACTAAATTAAACGCAACGCCGCAACATATTAGAATATGGATCATGCACGCGTGCCGCGCGGACCGTGGGGGGGGGGGGGGGGGAGAAAGAAATTGCTATCTTACTGCTTACCGAAAACGGAAACAAAATGCGCGGGTTCGCGGGTGCAGATCGTCTTTGAAGACGAGGTGTCCTCGCCTGAAAGGAAAAGCGGGGAAGGAATGTGAGGTGACCTCACCAGGATACGTAGTACGGAAGACGGGTATTCCGCTCGGATAGCTGAGGCGGTCAAGAGAGTCTGGAGAGGTCGAGCGGTGACGGTGATGGCGTGTGCATGCACGGAACGCTCGGTAACGGGATGCTTGGTGGCGGCGCGGGCGGGTTCTCCATGGACGGAGTATTTCGGACCGGACGTCCTGGCGGCGGCGGTGGCGGGGGGTCGCCCTCGAGATCGCTTCGGAGCGGCGTCGCTTTGGGTTTCCCATGTTTGACCTGCGGCGGTTTCCTCTCCCAGCCCGTACGGAGTGGCGGGACTTCTTCCAGGAGCATTATTTTCCTGGCGCCTGGCGGAGCCTGGAGCTCGTCGTAGCACGGGAACGGATGCGGGAGCTGCTTGCCCACGGTTAACGTGTCCTTCCCCTCCAGCTTGACGTTGCTGGTTATCGTGGGCCGCGCGCGTTGAGATGCGTGCGGACCTTCGGATGGAGGATTCGGCACTGGGTCTACTGGTACTGGTAGCGGCCGCGCCGCGGGTGTTTCCTCACGCAACAATCTTCGACGGACGACATGTTGTTTGTTCGGTGATTCGCGGCAAAGTGAACGATCTTCTCTTCGGTGGGTAATTCGGTCGGTATTTCGGCGACGGTGAGCATTAGTGGGGCGGACCGAGGGCCGGGCGGTCGATGCCATTGGTTCGCTGTACGCCGGCGCCGCGGGCTTCAGATCCGATACATGGATATTCGGATAGATTTTCCCTTTGCTGTCCTGTATATCCACAATTACAGGGGAATGGCACTGGATCACGCGGTAGGGGCCGCTGAACTTAGCGTGAAGGGAGCCACTAAAATGTTCGGCCTTTTTTGAAATCACTCGGGTGCGTCTCCACAAACGGTCGTCTATCTGTATCTTCCACTCGCGGTGTCGATCATTGCAGTGCTTCTCCTGTGCCGCAAAGGGGCGGGATAGGTTACTTCGCACTAATTCGATGCTATCTCGTAGCCAGGCGATTCGGTTGTGCATGGGACCCTCCCGGGGGGGCGTCGCTGCATTGTCCGGGGACACGGAACTCACGGCCGGAATTTAAATACGCCGGGGTACACTCAGTAGCCGCATAAACTGCAGTGTTGTATGCCAACTGTAGCTCGGGGAGATACTAATCCCAAGTGCGTTGCGACTTGTCTACGTACTGGCCAATCATAGTCTTGACGACCCGGTTCGTCCTTTCGACGGGGTTGCACTGAGGTGTGTACGGTGGAGTGAAACGGGGATTAGTAGCACTATAGCTAAACATTTATTGGAACTCATCCGACGTAAATTGTTTTCCGATATCACTCACCAGCACCTCCGGGGTACCATGTCGGATGAAAAAACGACACACTGCACTAGTCACAACGGGTCCGGTGGCGTGGCGCAGGGGATGTACCTCGAGCCACTTTGAGAAACGGTCCTGTTAGGTCAATAACCAGGTTTTTCCGTTCCTTGACCGTGGTAACGGTCCGATCAGGTCGGTGGACGCTTGCTGCCACGGTTCGGTGACTTCTGTATATTTTAACAAAGCCGGAGCAGCCTGTTGCGAGGGCTTAAACTCCGCACATTTTCGACACGCGCGCGCATACTTGGCAATGTCATGGGCGATTCCCGGCTAGTAGTAATGCTGGTAGACGCGGTGAATCATTTTCGTGATGCCGAAATGACCGGTGGTTGGTGCATCATGGTATTCCCGTAATACATCGAAGCGTCCCTGCGGAGGTACACACAACTTCTACTCGTCGCCGTCTTCATAATTAAACGAATGCGGCATCCGGCGGTACAAATTCGATTCGATGATACGGTATTCTTGGTCGGCGGCGGGATTTCCTTGCGTTGCACGGTACTTGGTATCGTACCAGTCGATTTTTGGGGAGGCGCGGATCTCGCAAAGCGGCTGTCGTGCGACGGCGTCGGCGACGCAGTTCGACGTACCTTTTCGGTATCGCACATCGAAATCGTACTGCTGCATCTCGAGAGCCCAGCGGGCCAGTCGACCGGACGGATTGTCTAAAGTCTCTAACCACTTTAGGGCTTGGGGGTCGGTGATCACCGTGAACTTGTATCATTCTAGGTACGGACGCGCCTGTCGGATACTACATACAACCGCCAAACATTCTTTTTCCCTCGCTCTGTAGTCCGTTTCGGCACCACAGAGTGACCTTGACCCGTACGCGATTGGTCGCTCACCGTCATCGAATGTCTGGATCACACAAAACCTAGTCCGTCGTTAGACGCGTCGCTTTGAAGTGTGAACGGTCGCGTGAAATCCGGGCACGCGAGTACCGGGGCGGACGTAAAGCACGTTTTTAAAGTCTGAAACGCCTCTTCTTCCTGCGTACCCCACGACCAACGACTGTTTTTTCGCAGGAGAGTGGTGAGCGATTTAGCGATTTTTGAAACATGGGCGATGAAACGCCGATACCACGAAGCCATTCCCAAGAACTGACGGACGGCCTTGATGGTACGCGGCGCAGGCATGTTGGTCACGGCACTAACCGTTTCCGCACTGACCGTTCGGATACCGTCCTTGTCGATTACGTGTCCCAAGTACCGCAAAGTGTCGCGCACGAACTGACACTTTTCCGGATTAATGCGCGGCTCTTAGCCAGCGGAAAACCTCACTTAGTAAATTCAACATGTTTGTCCAGGGAGTCACTCACGATCACAATATCGTCCAGGTAACAAAAAACGTACGGCTCTAAATCGGCACCAAGCACACTATCTAGCATTCTTTGGAACGTCACGAGGGCGGAGTGCAGGCCGAACGGAAGCACTCGGAACTGCATCAAACCTTTCCCAGGTACGGTGAACGTGGTGATCGGTCGACTGGCGGGTGACAGCGGTATTTGCCAGTATCCGCCCCTCAGGTCAAGCGTGGTCAAATATCGCGCCCCTCGGAGTTTGTCCAGTGTGGCCTGTATATACGGTAACGGGTACGCGTCTTTAATGGTGATGTTGTTCACTTTTCGGAAGTCAATACAGAACCGCGGTTGTCCGGACTTTTTACGCACAATCATTACCGGAGAGCTCCATGGTCCGGATGACGATCACTCCGGCGCCTTCCATGGCGGCGACCTCACGGTCGATAATCTCCTGCATTGCGGGATTACAGGGCCGGTACCGTTGTTTAACTGGGAATGTACCGGGCTGCAGACGGATCACGTGTTCACAGGCCGGCGTTGGACCCGCTTCGTTATTAAACAGCGGCAGTTCCCTGTCCAGAAATGCTCGCAAATGGTCTTGCTGCGCACTATTCAGACCTCGTAACGCGGTCACGGAGCACAACGGGGTGGAGCCGCCATGGGGCACGTGAGGAAAGTGTGGATCTTTCGCTGTCCGATGCGCACGTCGAGGTGCACGGTCCCGGCGATGGGTGCGGATCGCCCATCGGCCATACGAGCTAACAATTTCGACGGCCGAAGCCGTTGGCCCCGGCTGGTGCATATCTGGCCAATACGACTACTGGCGTAAGATTCTGCGGCGCCAGCATCGAGGAGAGCTTGGTATATAGTCCCGTGAATCTCTATTGGTAAGTGCGGCATCTTGGAGCCCGAGGGTTGCGGATGTCCCCTGACTCCGCGGGCGGTTCCCGAATCGCATTGGCAGTCGCGAGACAGGACGCCATTTTTCCCGCACCTGGAGCAAAAAGTCTTTGGCCTGTTTTGACATTGGAAACCATTATGCCCTCGTTGTCCGCACTAACAACAATTTTCCCGACTATGCCATTGCGCGAATTTAAGCATTGCCGTATGCGCGACGGTCGGTTTGACCTTCCGGTTCATTTTTTTTTCGCACTGTTGATACTCTCGAACTCGGTCGCGAATCGGCGCAACTCCGCGAGTGTTGCAATGGTCGGATTCCGTACATACAGTTTATACCGAGGATGCATATTCGAGTAAATGCGGCGTAATTGTTCGGGGGCGGTATAGTCTCCGGCACGACGCATCAGCGTTTGTAAGTCGTTCACATATGTTTGAAAATTTTCACCTTCTAACTGCACTCGGTCATGGACACTACGATCGAAGTCATCGGGTGCATCGAAGCTGGCCAACAGATCGGTCCGGAACGCCTGCCAATCTGCCCACTACTCTCGATTATTTCGAAACCATAGCAGGGCGTCGCCGCGGATTAGTTCGAGAAGGCCGGTCAGCAATTGCTGGTTGGTAACGTTGTAGGCATTTTGGAGCTCTTCTACCCTCTCTAGGAAAGCGACGGGGTCCTTCCCCTGGAAGTGACATCCACATCTGCGCATATGGTCCATAGCGCTTGGTACGTTTTGAGCCATTTCGTTAGCGGCGGGGATAGGCGGTTCGGTATTGTCGGAATGTCGGCTCTCGGACGTGGAGTTGTCTGGATCGTTCTCGGCGTCGGGTTTCATTCCTCGCAGGTGGAGGCGAAGTTTTCGTCGGATCAGGAAGAGACTCCCTTCAGGATTCACACCAAATCGCACTAGTAATTGTTCAATGTCTTTTTTCTTAAAATCATTATCCCATGAGTACCCTTCACTCATTCCTGGCTCTCAGCAGAAAAGAAAACGGAGGACTCTGCTTATTTTTATTGCGTGGAAAAAAAATATATATATTTTATATATATATATATATATTTTTATTTTTAATGCGCGAGTCCCTGTTCGGGCGCCATGTAACGGGGTTTTCTTCTCGTTGCCAGATTAACTCGAGAATGTCTAGGGTTATGTCCGACGAGAAGAGTTTTCTGCTGAGAGGGGGAGGGTTGAATGACAATTGGGGTATTTATGAATCACACAACGCATTTTTTGCAAAACTTGAAGCTAGTACAAAAAAGAGATACAGTGAATGATTTGCCCGTAAGTGTAAATTATACATAGATTGAACAAAGGTAAACATAATCGGATATAAAGCAAAACATGAGTCTCGGCGCATGAAAATCAATTACAACTAAATTAAACGCAACGCCGCAACTTATTAGAATATGGACCATGCACGCGTGCCGCGCGGACCGTGGGGGGGGGGGAAGAAATTGCTATCTTACTGCCTACGGAAAACGGGAACAAAAATCGCGGGATCGATGGTGCAGGGCCTCCCTGCATATGGAGACGAGGTGTCCTCGCCTGAAAGGAAAAGCGGGGGAGGAATGTGAGGTGACCTCACCAGGAAACGGAGTTCGGAAGACGGGTATTCCGCTCGGATAGCTGAGGGGCTCTTCAGTCAGGAGAGTTGCTAGTCCGGCGACCGCACGAGCAACTGACCCTCGGATCGGGTGCGCTCCCGACTTTATACCCGTCTCCTACTTCGCCGGTAGGGCGCCACTGCGCTCGCACGCAGCGGATTGCACGCGTCGTGCAGGAGTAATGACTCGAGAGTCGAGTCGACGGAGAACGGCGGATTTGAACAGCATACACAGGCGTGTATCAGGTTGTTTGTATATACATATTCGAAACGGAGAAAAGCTCGTTTCAAAGTAATTCCGTAGGGGTACAAACGACGGATTTGCTATTCGCGTTTTCAATTACCTTAAAAGTAACACATTGATTTTTTTAAAACATTCTAGCTTGACGGTTACTATGTTACAATTCGTTTTCTTCTCTCGGCAAGACAAAGTGGGGTTTTCCATTTCTTAAAAGTAATGTCCTTGAGGTACGACCAGCGGATTTGTTATTGGTGTATTATAGAATGAAACAATGGAAATTAAAATTATATTGAATTTCTAGGTGGTACAAACGGTGGATAAGGTAAAGTACTTAGTACTGAATTGAAATTTTGGAATACCGGTACAATATTTATAATCTGTAAACCTTTTATTGAGTTCTTCGTGATTTGATAAAAAAATGATTGGATATTATTAATTTGTGCGTAAGTTTTATGACGTTATCTGCTTTATAGTTGCCTTATTTTTTTTTTGTTATAAATGATTTACTGTTGCAACTTTTATACCGTTCATAGTGGATTGTTAACAAAATTATTCGATACTAATAATGTGGTTTGATCGCGTTACCTGCTTTCAGATTTTTGAGGCGGAATTAAAAAAAAAAGTTCATCAAATTTTGTAGCTCTTGTAACTTTTTTACCGTTGATAGTGGGTTGTTGAAAAAATGACTTGATTCTGGTAATTTGATGCCAAATATGATGACAGTATTTGCTTACATTTTTCGTTGTTAGAACTGGCAAAAAATTGTAACTGTTATAACTGTTGTGCCTTTAACGTACGATCCAAAATGTGTGTGGTACAATCCGTTAGAAACGCTTTTGAATCATTTCCAACCTTCTAGATCCATGTTAATGTTTGGTGCTGACGTTTTTTGTAACCACTGTAACTTTTTTCCTTTGAGGTACAAACGAAATATTTTGCGGTTCATTCGGGTACAATCAAAGCTCTTTGAAACCCACTTTTTACTTTTCCGATATTTTGAAGTTGGGTGCTAGGTTCAGCTAGGTCAAATTATCGGATCCAATATGGCGGACGAGAAAATTAAAATTGGTTTCGTAATCAATAAATCGTGTTTGATTTTTTACATTCAGACCGTCTTCACTGAAGCTGTTGAGTTAGAAAAAGTATATTTTAAGGAAGCCAATATCACACCTGCATAAATCCAGTGGCTACCAATTTTGTAAAACATCAGGTATAATTTGAAGTGAGATGAGTTACGGACTAATAAAATGTATCACTAAATGTAATGTTAACACGTAACATTAATTTTTATTATATTTGAAATGTATATATAAATTGACAATTATAATTCTGTTAAACGGAGAAAGTAATTTGTTTATTGTACAGTAAAGTACACTTTCCTTTTTGACGGAAGAACGTTCATTTTTTTCAATTTTTCTCCTTTTCTCTTCATTTCTTGTTTCTCATGTCTTTTTTTGCCAATTTCCTTAACTTTAATGTGTGTACGAGTTCGAACATAGCATTTTAAAACCTCCTCAGGTAGCCATTCAGTGTTTAAACCAGAATTGTGCACAAGAGTGACCACTTTTTTTATTACGTAATCTTCCTTCGAGAAGACGTCCCCGTGAAAAGCTGTAAAACAATCTTCCACAGCTTTGCTGAGATTCATAATTTCTTCCGACGGGATGATGAGGTGACCTATCGATACAGTTCTCACCCCGTCACATTTATCACCACAGGAATTGGGATTTGCATTTCGCGTTATCTGTCCTAGGAATGGGTACTTCAACGTGAATCGATGGGCAACGTACCCGGCAACGTATTGCATTCCAGCCAGTTGAGCTGTGTCCAATCTGCTGGTAGAGGTATGCGGTTTATCCTTAGTTCGTGACTGTGTTTCGCAGCTATTTTGCATAAGTTCCCATAACTTATTGTAGTCTTCTACTTCAATATTCACAGATTGATCTGTTTCGACGAAATTTTACACTGTACAATTGTCTTCTTCGTTGCGAGCGGAATCGTCTAATATCTCTTCAGATGTAAGGTTTATAATATTGTTGAATAACTCCTGCGTTAAAATAATTTCTTTTTCAGGTTTATTATGGTCATATGTATAAGTGGGGGTTCCTATTTAAGTCTTATTGTTTGTCCATTTCTATGTCTTCAGGTAAATCGGCCATCCTGTATATGTATACATGGTGTCCCAGAACTCCAACATTATATTGCAGGGGTGAATCTTGACATCATTCTGAGCTAAAAAGTTTAATACCAAAATGGGATCTGAAGCTCAGAATTTGAGTAGCAAGCCATTGAAGTTTAAAAAAAAATATTTTTTGTTGCAATAACTCGGCTCGTTTTAAAGATACTTTACCGAATGATGATTAATTTGGAAGTTTTTTATAGACCTACAACTTACCTCAGAGAGCATATCACCTGCAATGAATATTTCGCCAGTTATCGACCTAAAAAGGATAAAAATGGCCTTTTTTTGTAGTTTTTCGCGTCTCACTCATTTCGGGAAAATTCTAGCGAAATATCATACAGAATAATATTGTAGATGTTGAAAAGGCGAAGAATTTGCCCTCTAATATGTTTTGTTTTGACAAAGATTGAGCCCGTGGGGAGACGTTAAAAATTAGAAAATAAGCGAAAAACGCGCTTCAGCAATGCCAAATCTACTTGTCGCCTGTTTTCTGATTTTTAATGGCTCCCCGCGGACTCAATTTTTATCAAAACAAAACGTATTAGACGTCAAATTCTTCGTTTTTTTCAATATCTGCACAATTATTCCATATGATATTTCGCTAGCATTTTACGGAAATGAGTTAGGCGCGAAAAACTGCAAAAAAAGGCCATTTTTACCCTTTTTAGGTCGAGAACTGGCGAAATATTCATTGCAGGTCATATGCTGCGTGTGTGTGTATACGTGCGTGCGTGCGTGCGTGCGTTCGTGTGTGTGGGTGCTTGTATCAGCGGAGTTGAGGACCCCATGGCTCGTCAGTTCCGTAGTAGTTACCGACTCCAAACCTCCTCTACTGTGCGTGTGTGCATGTGTAATTTATTTGTAAAATTATAAGAAACAATTGGGTCGGAAGTTGGCAATTTGATGTGGAATACCCTATATGTCTACCCCACGTCAAACAATTGTACGGAAATATTAAGCAGGGTATGTCCATATCGGTTTGCATCCCAATAGGGCCCAACAGGACACAATAGGACCCAATAGGACCGAATAAGACCGAATAGGGCACAATAGGACCCAATACGACCAAATAAGGCCCAATAGGGCCGAATAGGTCCGAATAGGAAATTTTCAGAAAATTGTTGACGCATTAGAAACGTTACGAAAAAATGCGAAAAAAATTACATGTCTGTAAGATGGAAAATATTTTTAGAAAAATGTATTTTAATGACCAGACGAACGAGAAGGATTCTTTCCTAAAACAAGTTTCTGACATTAGAGGGGAAACAGACGAAAAGTTTGAGAAATTTGTTAGTTGCAAAATTCCATCTTATTGGTTCATAAAGCCCATCAACATCAAATATTATCATTAACATATTTTTCGGATCGCTAATTACGAATTTGAACTCAGAATTTTAAAATTGTAAATGGCGGGTCCTAAATGTTGGACAAAATTTCAAAATTTACATGGAATTGGACAAAACTCTATATTTGGAGGTTTTTGAGGTCGCAGATTCGAAATTAGAATTTCGAAATTCATATTTGCGGATCCTATATGGTGGACAAACTTTTAACAAATTTCATTAAATTCGATAAAACTCTGCATCGTAAGTTTTTGAGTCCGCCATTTGGAGTTTGATGATTCTGAGTTAGGATTCGTAATCAACGACTTCAAAAAACCCCAAATTCAAAGCTTCGTCTAATTTAACGTAAATTTAAAAATTTTATCAGCCATGTTGGATCCGCCATTTTGAAATTCGATATTTTGAGTTCGGATTCGTAATCAGCGCCTTTGAAAACCCCTGAGTAAATATTTTCAAGCGCATTGGGCGGTATGTACAAATCGAGATACAAAGGGTTTAAAAACTAGCCGCCATTTTCATCGCTGCACTGGCTATTGAATTTCGATTTCGCACTTATTCGTCCAAAAACGTTTAAGGTGACGTCTGATGATATCGAAACTACAGTCTTAATGTCAAAGTCAATCTAATAAGAATTAGAGCAATTCTTGTGAAATATGTATGTTTTTTGTGGGGATGCTCGATAGTGACGGCCATTTTGAGGTTGCGTTTGATCATTTCTGCAAAACCCCAGATTGCATTAAAAACTACAAACCTAGACGAACATATTAGTGCGCGCGCGCGCGCGCGTGTGTGTGTGTGTGTGTGTGTGTGTGTGTGTGTGTGTGTGTGTACATATCAACTTTACTCAATGTGCACATATTCATGGAAGTAATAAGTATAAATATAAATTTCATTTGAATGAAGTTTCATCTTATTTAAATCATTAAATATTATCATTATTAACACTTCTACCTACAACATACCATTTGAAATGTTGGAAGGAATGACAGTTTCTCCTATGTTTTGAAGCCATCCTTCACGCATAATTTTATTATTCGGCAATTTGTGGAAACTTACTTCCTCAGAAGTACACGTTATATGGGTGTTCTTACACATTTTCACGATACACCGCATCATTTTTACAATTCAACCTTCTGCACTTAACCCGTTAACGTCAAAATTGCACATTTCGCGTGGTACGATTTTAGTCGCTTGTAACATTGCAAAATAATTGAAGTATTAATTTGTAAAGTAACTTACCGACTATTTTGAAGGGTGCTCTTTCGAATGGCACGGTCAAAATTTGCAAAAAATTAATGTTTACACTAAATAATGCCAAAAATATCTGAAAAAACATCAATTTTTTGAAGTAATTTTTTTTTAAATTTTAAATTTATATGGGAGAACGGACGATAGGCGAGTGGAAAAGTGTATAAAAAGTGCATAAAATGTCTGTACTGAAGAGATATGGCAATAGAATTGGTTTATTTCGTCGTAGAGAATCTAAAATGGCGGCTTTTTTGAAGATAGATTTCGGACGTTTTCGGAGATTGGAATTTAAAGGAATTCCTTCACGTTTTCGAACAAGTAAAATTTTTTTTACATGTTTTTGGGGTCGCTGATTACGAATCCGAGCTCAAAATGGTAAAATTCAAAATGGCGGATCCAATATGGCGGACCAAAAATGCAAAATAGCCTGGATCAGGATGGATCTCGGTAGTCGGGAGTTTTTGGGGTCGCTGATTACGAATCCGAGCTCAAAATTTTGAAATTCAATGTATTCAAATTCAAATAATTGCGATGTGATCATTTTCCATTTTTTTTTTTAACATTGTCATAATCATGAAACACTTTATTATATGATAGTATTGGAAAAAGTAGATCATCTTCTTCAATGATATCCGTATCATAGTCGTTTGAACTATATAATTAAAAGATTCACCAGAATTGCATATATCAGATACGTATGATTTTTCTGGATCGAGGATAAAAAATGCTCCGATATGATCGTCATACTCACGAGCCTCCGCAATACTTACATTGGAGGTAATATTACATTTTCTTTTAGACATTCTGAGAAGTACTAAAATGTTTTTGAAACGCGTAAAAGAAAAAAGTACGTATCTAATATTTTCTTTCGAAATCTACTCGAAAATCAAGAGTGAACTTCAGGAAAAAAAAGTTTTACATATCTAATTCTTCGCACACAGCTGCGTGAAGGCGCTGCGCAGAGAGAATATAGCAGAGGAGGATATGCCCGTTTCTCGAAAGCGAAGTTGTGCACAAGGAATTAGATATGTAGAACCTTTTTTCTCAAGTTCACTCTTGATTTTCGAATAGATTTCGAAAGAAAATATTAGATACATACTTTTTTCTTTTACACGTTTTAAAAACATTTTAATTCTTCTCAGAATGCGCAAAAGAAAACGTAATACTACTCCTAATATAAGTATTCGCTTCGTGCATGGCGATGGAGGGGATATCGAAATCGACGGCAGCGCTCAGCGTGGAGATTTCTGACAACTCGCATCTGCAACGTCAGAGCTTTTTCATTAAAGTCAATTTAAAAATGCTCTTATTTATTCGTTAATTTGAGACATTTTAAAGTTTATTTCGATCTGTTGCAAGTGTTGCAAGTAAGGTTTATGGTTTAAAGAACCATTTGAAAGGATTCATTTTATATTATACTGTGCAAAAAAAATGATTACTCCGAGTTCGAAATTGTATAGAATACAATTTATTATTCAGCTGAAATATATTTATATTTATGTATATATTGTAATTTTCCATTATTAGTAATTTAGTTAATAGATAAACATGGTATTTTTCTTATTTCCAATGTATTTTTGTACGGTGGAAGAGTCACGATCCAGACAAATCGGATATGTCTGATATATGCAATTCTGATGAATCTTTTAATAATAGTTCAAATGACGATGATAGGGATATCATTGAAGAAGATGATCTACTTTTTCCAATACTATCAAACAATAAAGTGTTTCAAGATTATGAGAAGGTTAAAAAAAATTGGAAAATGATCACATATATAATTAGATCGACGGAGAACAAGTATATAATGAAGACTATAATAACGATATTTTACTTACCGAAAAAGAGAAACAAATGTTATTATCAAGTTCTACTACTGACATTTTTGAATTTTTTTTAACTCTAATTTGAAAAATTATATCATTGAATGTACAAGAGAAAATGGATACGAACTTTCACTTGAAAAATTGGAAGTATTTCTTTTTCAATATAAATATATTATATTTATGGTATGTAATTATATTTTCAACCTTTAACAGAAGACCCAGCCAAAGAGATATTTTGTCAGCTGACCCTTTCCTGCGAGCTGAACCTAAAAAATGAAAAAGCAAAAAAAAAAATGGTTCTCAATAGATACCTAGCTCCTCGCGGTGAGAATCGGACAACGTCTACTAATGTAGTATAAACGGCCAAAGGTATTTTCATTCATTCACTTTATTACACAAAATAAATAAATATATGTGATGCGTTTTTTCGAATGAGAACAATCATAAAATATTATTGAAGTTCGGTTATTATCTAGTTTCATTAAAATAAAGTTGTTTTACCATTTTTAGTCTTGCATTATGACCCTTTTCCTGGATTCGGAAAAGGGTAGAACAAGAAACCAAAAAAAATTCTTTATTAATGATGCACAAACGCAAGGGGGTTAAATGATCTACAACGGTATACTGTAACTGACGGCTATATTTCTCAACACAGAAATAAAAAAAATACAATAAAGTTTTTGGGGGGCGCGACGGAAAGATGAGCGCACTGATACACGGAAAGGGCGCTGGGTCCGCAAATCACGCGACGGTAAAGTTTCTTCCAGAGGACCGGAAATACACACAAAAAAAAACGAAGTACGAACCGCAAAAAAAAAAGGGGGAGACACAAAGATGTGTACGGACACTTACGATGTCGGCGCTAAAGCCTCTGGCCGCGTCGGTGCACCGGGAAGTCGATCCGGGGTTCTTCGGCGGATGGCTCGGGGTGTCCTCCTCGGAACTTCCACTCGAGACGACGAAGTCCTCGGCAGACGGGTCGGTTGGTCGTCGCGCCAAGCTCCGTCCTCACTTTCCACACATACGACTTTATTCCTCCTCGCAAAAAGTTCACTCCCGCAGAACACTATCGCGAAACCAATTTTCCTCGCAAACACACGTTTTCTTAATTTTCTCTTCTTGCACACTCGACCGGGGTCCGTCCTTTATCGCGTTCGAAAACGAAGTGAGAAGTGGGAGCCGATAGCGCTGGTAGATGCGCGCGGGAACCGTACGCGCATCTCCAGTGACCAGGAGCGGAGAATCACCGGGGGTGATACGGGGGGATTAGAGAGCGGGGTCCGTACGGGGTTTTCCCCACCTAATCGCGGTGTCGGGGAAGTCGCTTCCGTCCTCGTCTCGGGCGGCTTACATGCTGCGATAGAGAGAGAGAGAGAGAGACGTTCTGTGACGTAATCGAAAATAGCCACGCTGCTAGAATGCAGCTTTGCGGTGGCAAGAGCTGGACGGCTACTGCCGAATGAGTGGAGGCGCGTAAGGTCGTCATCCACGAGAGAAAAGAAGGGGAATGTGAGACGGTTTTTTAGTTAGCATGCTGGGCCTGAGTGATGCAGGCGCGCAGCAACGAAAAAAGGGGGGAACGATGCAGGCGCGTCAGAGAGGGGCGGTGTCCCTTCTCGACGGCCACGATGGCTCCTACCATCGGGTGATACCTCCTGCGCTACCGAGAGGGACAGCCAGGGGAAAGAGGGGCTCGGGCGTTTCGAGTGCTCGGGAGGTGGTGACGCTCCCGGCGGAACGCGCAACCGAGCAAGAGACGGTAATGCCGTTCAGACGCTTTACCGGCGACTTACGGACGAGTATCCGACTTACTAAAACTGATAAAAAAAAGGATTGAGGAAGGTGATCCTGAGCTCCGGGACACTTTCGACACGCGAGGGAACCGCGGCACCCATCGTGAAGGATCGGCCAAGGGGTAGATCGGTGACACCTTGTCACAAACCCCCGGGCCTGACTCGAGTACATCCTTGTTACTCGCGTCACAATAAATACGGAGGCTCGGATACAATTTCCAGACGCAAACTTTCCTTAATCGCTACTACGCAGTGTCCATACCCGGGGAACTCGACACGAAATCACACACAGTCCTTATACTCTAATGCACTTGACATTTTCTACAGGGTACGTTCCTGTATCCCTGTTCCTGTGTCCAATCCATGACACCATATTGGAAGAAAGCAAACTGGCTTACAATTGAGGCTCGCCAGAAATATTATCGTGATATACTCACCCATCAGGTACTTCATACGTCGCAGCCTAAATATATTCGGGACAGATTTATTCCCTGTCAAACTTCCCTAAGACAGAGTACTCGTTTGAACTCTACGTATTTCTATCTTCCGACATGTCAAACAAATTATTTTTCAAATTCATTTTGGATAATGGCCATAAGATCCTGGAATTTGCTACCATCCTGCCTTCGCACTAACCGATCTCAAGAAGCATTTAAATCAGGCCTTATGTCACATTTAAAACGTCAAGATTCCAGTGCAACATAAATTGATTTAAACCGCGCGCCAGCCTTTATGCAAAGTGTTTGGTTTCTTCTTCATTCCTTTTTTATTAATTACTATGCGTTATTTACTATTACTTTTGCTCGTGTATCTTATTAATCTTATTAATATTATTGATATATGAATAATTGAAGAATATGCAACTAATATTTTTAAATCATTTTGAATTAAACAAATTATTAACAGCGAATTGCGGCGATGGCCCACTAGCGAGCGGGACTACTATGAATTTATATTAAACTTAGTTTAGTTTAGTTTTTAAGTTATGTTTGTAACTATTGTTAATTGTGATTTGTCCACGGACCTAATGTCCAGGACAATAATAAATGGTATCAAATCAAATCAAATCCCTGGGAAGCCTACATTGCCCGTGGGCCTATACAAGAGAGTATCTAAATAAATGTCGCTAGCGCACGCAAATTTCACAATTCAACGGGGTCCTTTCCCCGGGTAAGCACATGTGTCGGCTGACTGATACAATTTTACCTTATGACTATTCGGTATACGACCGTACGCAAGGCTTCGGATCTTCCAGCTTCGGAGCACGCTGTCTTCTATCTTCGACGAGGGTGAGAGAAGTGGAAAGGATCCAGGTACGGAGAGGATTCTTTTTCAATTATTCAGGAGTTGGATGGTTCGCAAATTTATCTGGAAATCAATAACATGAAGGGGGGTGTGAACCGTCGGAGTGGCCTGCGCCACTCCCGGGGAATGCACAGGGGAGTTGTTTCCACCGTCGGAGTGGCCTGCTCCACTCCCGGGGAACGCAGAGGGGGCTCCACCGTTGGAGTGGCTTCGGCCACCCCCGGGGAGAGAGGATACTCCACCGTCGGAGGGGCTTCAGCCGCTCCCGGGGAGATTGGTGTCTACCGTCGGAGGGTCGTTAGCCGCTCCCGGTGTCATAAATTCTCATTTTCGGCGTGGCCTTAGGCCCGGTCGCCGTTCAAACATTGGCCCCGGGGCGGCTTTTACTCGCGGTCCCGGAGGATTTCGTGGGCGTCCACGACGATTTGGTACTTCGGGTAGGTCTTCCTTTTGAGATTCCCTAGCCGTTGCGGGGCTCCAACTGTTCTCCGTCGGAGGTGGTGGGGGATTACTGCGTAAGTGTTTTGGGGGTCGACCACGGCGACGTGGGGCGACACCCTCTTTGGGTACTGGGGGCTCTATGGGGGGTGTAAGAACTGTTAAGCACGGGGGTTCACTGTCTCGTCGTACAGGTTCGAGATCCACGGGGTCCTTTACATTTTTGGAGCTTCCTGGAGGGGGCTCATCCTCCGGAGCGTGGTAGGCTTTCTTTATATATATTATATTTGATGTGGGCTCTTGGGTGTCTACGGCTGCCTGGGTCAACCAGTTCGTAGACGACTGGGGAGATAATTCGAAGAATTCGGTGGGGGCCGCTGAACTTTGGTGCGAGCTTCGCGGCGAATTTCTGGGCACTAGAGGAGAGGAAACGCACGCGGCGCATGACAAGGTCGCCGACTCGGTATTCTACTTCGCGCCTGTTGCGGTTGTAGTACTGAGCCTGGCGTGCCGCAGCCCGCTCCAGGTTGCGATGTACCCAGTCAGGAATGAGTGGCAATCGCTTCATGCGGTCGCACCAAAATTCAGGGTTGGTAGGAAGGGACAAGGGGGGAGGGGGAATATCTTTGCGCAGGTTTCTCATGGGGACCGGGTTACGACCATAGTTCAGGAACGCGGGGGTCATTTGTGTGGAGGATTGAACAGCAGTGTTCATGGCAAAAGCTAATTCGGGAAGATGCACGTCCCAGTCACGATGGTCATGCGATACGAACGCGCTCATCATCGTTTTAAGAGTTCGATTGACTCTTTCGACCGGGTTGGCCTGTGCATGGTACGGCGGGATAGGGGTGGGGGTGATACCTAAATCCGTGAGGTGAGAAGATATATGCTTGTTAGCGTATTGTTTAGCGTTGTCTGTCAGAAAATATTTCGGGCAACCCCATCGGTTTATTACTAGGCTATCAAAAGCATCCATAATCGCGGGACCAGTAGCCGCGCGAAGGGGTTTCACCTCGATGTATTTCGTGAACATGTCGTGAAATACGACTGCAAATTGATTTTGCTTCTTCCTTGGGGGAAACGGCCCCATGATGTCGGAGCTAACCGTCATCCATGGACCTTCTGTTGTTCTCTCGGTCATTAGACCAGGGGGGCTTGTTGGGAAACCTTAACTTTCTGACACGAAGGGCATCGGGATACGTAACGCGAAACATCCTGAAATATTCCGGGCCAGTAAAAATCCTGAATTAGGCGATGGTAGGTCTTGTCCACGTTAAGATGACCGGATTGGGGACAATCATGGGCATCGCTCATGGCACGTGGACGCGACGGGGCGGGTATGACCAGCTTCCAGGCGTCCTGATCGGTCACTGCTGACTCAATAACGGGGTGCGGCCGATGGTAGTAAATTCTACCATCTTCAATCCGCCAGTTGGGGTATTTAGAGGGGAATTCTCTAATATTCGATAGCTTTTGGGTATACCAGGGGTCTGCATCATCTCCTATGGCGCCAAGGGCTTCTTCCACATTTTCGTACATGCGGGATAATGCGTCGGGTACGACATTGAGGGCACCTGCGCGATGCGTTATCTCCATGTCGTACGCCTGCATAGCTAATGCCCATCGGGCTAGTCGACCGGAGGGGTCACGCAAGTTCCGGAGCCACTTCAGGCTATGATGGTCGGTGATGACCTTGAAGTGCGCTCCCTCTATATTCGGACGATACTTTTTCACCGCCCAGAGGACGCCGAGGCATTCCTTCTCGGTGACCGTGTACTTCCGTTCGGCTTTGGTGAGGATGCGACTAGCGAAGCTAATCGGGTGCTCCTCTCCATTGACCTCCTGGGTAATCACGGCACCAAGGGCGAAATCGCTCGCGTCCGTCTGGATCGTGAACTCAATTCCAAAATCGGGGCGTTTCAATACGGGGGTGTGGGTGAGAGAGTCACGTAGCGCTTCAAACGCTTTCTGTTGCTCCTCTCCCCAGGTCCAGGGGGTGCCTTTGGTCAGAAGCTGCGACAGAGGAACGCGATCATGGGAGAAATTTGGGAGGAAACGGGAGTACCACCCCACCATTCCCAAAAAGCGGCGGAGCTGCTTGACGTTGGTAGGTGGGGGAAATTCCAAAATGGGGGCTGTCTTCTCCGGGTCGGTTTTCAAGCCGTCTTTATTGAGCACGAAGCCAAGGTATTTGACCTCTTCCCGGAAGAACTCGCTTTTCTCTAGATTTAACTCCAAACCAGCGCGTTGGAGGGAGGTTAATACGACTTCTAGATACCGGAAGTGGTTCTCCTCATTGTCCGTAGCGATGATGATATCGTCTAGATATGCGAAGATGTGGGGCTCCCACGCAGGATCAATGAGGTGATCCACTAACCGTTGGAAGGTGGCGGGGGCGTTGGTAAGGCCAAAGGGCATTCGTTTAAATTGGAAGAGTCCACGGCCTGGAACTGCGAAGGCCGTGATGGGTCGACTCTGGGGCGCAACGGGGACCTGAAAATAAGCCTGACTGAGATCTAGCGTGGTGATACACCGAGCGCGACTCAGCCCAGCCAGTATTCTGTCCATGGAGGGGAGGGGGTAGGCGTCCTTACGGGTGATTTTGTTGACGTCACGGAAGTCCACGCAAAAGCGGAACGTACCGTTGGACTTCTTTACTATCACCGGGTTGCTCAACCAAGGGCTTTCCGCTCGTTCGATGACACCCTCTCGGGCCATCTCATCGACGGCGTCCTGTGCGACCTTGAGCATGTAAGGGGACAGGAGTCGGGATTTTTGACGAATTGGGGGGTGGTGTTGGACGTCTATGTGGTGCTCCGCCAGGTGAGTTACCCCTAGGGAGGGGTTGCGTCCAGGGGGGTATAAACGATTGAGATGCCGTTTTAAACGGGGGTGGGCTTCTCGGGACGGGGCGATCAATCCTACGCAGTCTTACGAGGCATGTGCGTTGGCCGAAACCTCTTTTTCCTCTAATGCTCTAGTTTTCCCGCTACCACTAGTCCACGTTCCATTTTCCGTGTCTAGCTTTATTCGAAATAGACGCAAAAAGTCCATGCCCAGTACGCATGCGCAATCGAGGGGCGCAACTCGGATCTCCAAGTTCTCTATTTGTTCATCAAGGGTGATTCGGAGGGTTACTAAGCCAGCGAGGGAGATTGAAGATCCGTCCGCGACTCGGACTTGCTCGCTTGTCTTTTTTAGAAAGGGGGCCACAAGTCTTTTGTAGGTAACCCCCAGATACGACTTAGAAGCGCCTGTGTCTACCAGGGCTCGTATCTGGGTCCCAAGCAACATCAACGTAATGAATGGACGCGGATCAGCGTCCAGCAGGGACGCGGAAGGGGGAATTGACTCTACGGACGCGAAGGGTTCCGAAGTGGATCCACGAGGGGGTGACCGGGGGAACCGGTGAGACTTCGTGGATTGGGGTGTCGCGGGTGAAGGAATCGATTTCCCTCGGGAGTCTGGGGTGTTCGGGTGTTTGAAACTATTATGGGGGGGCCTTGGGGACTCTGTCCCTCCCATTAGTAGTTTCCCGAACGTTTCCGGGCGCAGACGGGGCAATCATTGCTCGTGCGGCCCGGATAACCGCACACTCGGCAAAAGTAGCCGAGGGGGTGAGGACATTCGCGGTAAATGTGGCCCGTCTGTTTACAGTTGTAACAGCGGACCATTGGGCTGGGGCTGGGTGAACCCCTGGGGCTGAGAGGAGGGGTGGATGGCGCGACTTCCGATAATGGGGGAATTCGCTTCTGGCGCGAGATCTGAGGAGTCGGGGCGGGGCCGACACCTTCGGGGGTTTTGGGCGCGATACCGGGACCGATGTGGCGCGCAGCAGTGGAGATGCGTCAGCCACGGGTGGTGGGGGTGAAGGTGAATCTCTTCGATTTCCCTTAGGCTGTGCCGGGGGGGACGCGGGGGTAGTAGCGGCTAATTTGTCTCTCTGTTTCTTGATCTTTGGAGAGTAGGCGAAAGCCGGGTAGACCGACTGTGTAGCGGGTGGAGGGGGTCGGTTAGATCTTTCCTGACTCGCTACGCTCTCGACCTGGCGGCCTTGGCACAGCAAATCCGGAAAGTCTTGTACGGTTTCGCGGCGTATGTGCTTTGCGAGACCGGGCCTCAAGTTCTGGAATGAAAAATGTCCAACTGTTCGTCAACTGAAGGGGGAACCGAAAGTAATCTAAATAGGCTTCTTAAAGCCACTATATATTCTCGAATGGGTTCTTCCGGCCCTTGGGTCCGTAGCGTAATTTCCCGTTTAATACTGGCTTCTGGGCTTCGTTGCCCATAAGCATCCCGAAAATAACGCACGAAGCCAGGGTAGGAGCTCCAGCTGTTCCGTTCTACTCGGAACCAGGCTAGGGCTGCGCCTCTGAAAGCTTCTGGGAGGGCACGGAGGAGGTCGTCCTCTGTGAGGTCACGGCTCGAGCTGTACTCTACGAGTTTGGTGAGGAAGTCTTCGGCATCCTCACCTTCCTCGCCCGAGAATCGAGGCCCATGTGACCTCCAGTGCTCGATGGCGGTTTTACCCCAACGAACTGCGGACTGGGACAAGCTGGGGTGGTAGGTTGAGTTACCCGAGGGGAGCTGCTGCCCGACTCGAGTACTACTACCGGGAGGGGGGTTAGGGAATAGATTGTATGTCAAATCTGCCGAAAAATGGACTGCTGTCCTGCCCGGAGGGTTTGACAGAGGAGGGGCTCGATCATGCACACCTAGTGGCGCACGGATGGGAGGATAGGAGGGGTATTGGTACTGGTAAGATGGTTGGGGGTAGGATGAGGTTGGGGGTGGTGGCTGAGAGTTAGGACATGGGGAAGGATAGTGAGGTTGCGGGGGCGGGGGATAGGTTCAGGTCGGGGGAGGCTGGTAATCGAAATGTGGGTCATTTGGATAGGTTGATCGGTCAGGGAAGACTCGGGGAAACTCCGGGGGCTGGGAAAAGAAAGAATCAGCTGGTTGTGGGGGCGGAGAGTGGGGAGTTTGGTGGGGGAAGGAAGGAGGTTGTCGGGAACAGGGAGGTTCCCGGTACTGTACCTGACCCGGTCGGGGAGCTGGGTGCTCGTCCCGAACCGTTGGCCGGGGATTATGGTCACGTGAGGGTCGGTGGGGGTATTCCCCCAACCGTGGGGACGGGGGATAGTTATCACGCGATCCTAGTTGGGGTTCATTCGGTGCGAACCCGTGGACCCCGTGGCGGGGCTCATTCCGGGGGTCCTGACTATTTGTTCCTGAGAGGGGAGGGGGGTTATTATCCCCAACCGCTGTGGGGGGAGGATTACCGAAGTTTTGAGATCCCGAAGAGGGTACACTTCCCCTGGTGTCTTTCGGCGGCCCAATACCTCCCGTTTGGGGATGGTAGAGGGCGCTCGCCGGATCAGACATTTGGGGTAGTGTATGGGGGAAATTTTGAGGTAATGAGGACTCCGTTCCTAAAAAGGCGGAAGTGCCCTCTACGAATGTTAGGGGGTCACGATAGAACGCGCGGGATCTATCGGAGGGGAGCTGGGTGGAGGGGAACGCGAAAGCACCTAGTCGGTCGCGTTGGGGCATTGGATCCCCAGGATCCATGTAGTTGGGATAGGTGGCGTTGAGCGACCCATTGAGGACATTCCCAATTATTGGGCAACTTATCGCCTCGTATAGGGTAATGGGGGTAAGTTACCCCGTCCATCCACCGCGGGTTCACATACGTCTTCCGTGTCGGGGAACCGTGCTTTGATGGTATGGCGAGCGAGACGATCGCAAATAGCGTCCATTGACCCCGAGATCAGGATCCCGGCACGATCACATCTTCTTAGAAGGTCGCGCAGGTCCACGATAGCGCGCACTTCCTCCCGGATGGCCATTTGCTGATCCGGGGTGGCTACCCTTAGTGCCAGGGCTCGCGAGGGGGAGACATTGGTCGTTGTCGCCATATTGAGTGACGGTGCCGTTGTGACTGTCACCATGGTCGCCGTAGTAGTGGGGGTCACGATTGTGGGGGCAACTGCCCCCATTCCGGGGTAATTGCCGGGTGGGGGATTACCGGTGGTATTCATTACTCACGCAGTAAAACCGAAAAAAAAACAAAAGAGAAAAAAAAAAAAAAGGAAGCAAGATTATCCCGTGAGCACTATGCACTAGATAGGAGGGGATAAGTAACGGGGGGGGGGGGGGTTTCGCCACACTCGAGACAAAACCAAAAACAAAAAAAAAAAAAATATAAAAAGGATAGGGACGATTTCCTGGAGCAAAAGCGCAAAAAAATTTGATTTAATTAATCCCGGTTCTAGGGTGGGGGTAGCGCGAGATTCTACCTCGCGACCGTCTGTCTCAGCAGAGTCCCCTAGACCGAAGGAGGGGGAAATCCAGAACGCAAAACCAAAAAAAATAACGGTTTGAAGTGCAGTATGCCAACGCCAAAATAGGAGAAAAACAAAAAAAAATTTAACAAAAAAAAAAAGGGGGGGTTAGAGCATAAGTGACAAATTCAAAAACAAAAAAAAAAAACAGACAAAAGAAAGGGTTTCACCGGCTTGAGGTCTCAATATCGGTTTTCGTGTACCAAACAAAATTTTTCTCGAAACCACTTTTAGTTTGTAATCAAACAGATATAGAATAAAAAAAAATAATACAAAAAAACTTTAGTAATGGCTCCAACCACGAAAAATCCGAGTTCCAAAAAAAAATTACTAACTCGAAAGCCGGTTTTCCTGTGTATATAATTATTAAATTATTATCACAGGTATCGGGGAATACTACAGAGGAAGGTCACCATAGGGTGGCAAGGTCACTTCGAAGGTGTTTGTTAATTATTACCTTTCGAACTCGGGTTGAAATAATGTGTTACTATTTGTAACTTTTATTTCGTTTTTTTGGGTTTTCTGTATTCTGGGATTTGCTAATTACGGGTATTCGGGAAAATTAAAATGGAATATTAAATATTATTTAATTCAAAAGTAATCTAGCTATTGGGATTTTTCAAATTTATTATTCAGTGAATAATATTATTATTAAGTTTATAATTGAGAACGATTTTCTTTTCAAAGCTGCTAATTATAGAAATTATATTGAAGTAAACAAATACACACTTTTATTGTTTTCTGGAATTTTCCCCGAAAAACAAACAATTATAAATTAACGATTTCTTTTTGAAATTTTATGATTACTTTTTCAACCGATTTTTATTCCAAGTATTAGAATTTTAAATTTTCAATCCCATTAACTAGGAGGTTGCGGGGAAATTTCAAGGGCAGGAAGGAAAAACACAAATAGGGAATAATTATTCACAAAATTATTATACTCATAATTATCCTTAATTCTAATTATTCTTAATTGCTAAGTACATACAATTATATATATATATATATATATATATATATATATATATATATATATATATATATATATATATTTCTTAATCGCTAAATATATTCAATATAGAATAGGTGAGGGACGCGAAACCGAAACCGAAGCTGGAAAGCCCGAGACCGACTTCGTTTTCACAAATCGCAAGATTACTCAAATAATACGCAAAATGACGCAATCGAAAATGACGACAATTCGAATTTTTCCGGCGAACTCCGTTTCCAAAAAGTTTAATTAATTTTTAGGAAAATCACAAATTTGATAGTTCCCACCAGGGATGCCATTTATGACCCTTTTCCTGGATTCGGAAAAGGGTAGAACAAGAAACCAAAAAAAATTCTTTATTAATGATGCTCAAACGCAAGGGGGTTAAATGATCTACAACGGTATACTGTAACTGACGGCTATATTTCTCAACACAGAAATAAAAAAAATACAATAAAGTTTTTGGGGGGCGCGATGGAAAGATGAGCGCACTGATACACGGAAAGGGCGCTGGGTCCGCAAATCACGCGACGGTAAAGTTTCTTCCAGAGGACCGGAAATACACACAAAAAAAAAACGAAGTACGAACCGCAAAAAAAAAGGGGGGGACACAAAGATGTGTACGGACACTTACGATGTCGGCGCTAAAGTCTCTGGCCGCGTCGGTGCACCGGGAAGTCGATCCGGGGTTCTTCGGCGGACGGCTCGGGGTGTCCTCCTCGGAACTTCCACTCGAGACGACGAAGTCCTCGGCAGACGGGTCGGTTGGTCGTCGCGCCAAGCTCCGTCCTCGCTTTCCACACACACGACTTTATTCCTCCTCGCAAAACGTTCACTCCCGCAGAACACTATCGCGAAACCAATTTTCCTCGCAAACACACGTTTTCTTAATTTTATCTTCTTGCACACTCGACCGGGGTCCGTCCTTTATCGCGTTCGAAAACGAAGTGAGAAGTGGGAGCGGATAGCGCTGGTAGATGCGCGCGGGAACCGTACGCGCATCTCCAGTGACCAGGAGCGGAGAATCACCGGGGGTGATACGGGGGGATTAGAGAGCGGGTTCCGTACGGGGTTTTCCCCACCTAATCGCGGTGTCGAGGAAGTCGCTTCCGTCTTCGTCTCGGGCGGCTTACATGCTGCGATAGAGAGAGAGAGAGAGAGAGAGAGAGACGTTCTGTGACGTAATCGAAAATAGCCACGCTGCTAGAATGCAGCTTTGCGGTGGCAAGAGCTGGACGGCTACTGCCGAATGAGTGGAGGCGCGTAAGGTCGCCATCCACGAGAGAAAAGAAGGGGAATGTGAGACGGTTTTTTAGTTAGCATGCTGGGCCTGAGTGATGCAGGCGCGCAGCAACGAAAAAAGGGGGGAACGATGCAGGCGCGTCAGAGAGGGGCGGTGTCCCTTCTCGACGGCCACGATGGCTCCTACCATCGGGTGATACCTCCTGCGCTGCCGAGAGGGACAGCCAGGGGAAAGAGGGGCTCGGGCGTTTCGAGTGCTCGGGAGGTGGTGACGCTTCCGGCGGAACGCGCAACCGAGCAAGAGACGGTAGTACCGTTCAGGCGCTTTACCGGCGACTGACGGACGAGTATCCGACTTACTAAAACTGATAAAAAAAAGGATTGAGGAAGATGATCCTGAGCTCCGGGACACTTTCGACACGCGAGGGAACCGCGGCACCCATCGTGAAGGATCGGCCAAGGGGTTGATCGGTGACACCTTGTCACAGCATATTGGATTTTCCATTTTGGACCAGCGACCACAAAAACTCCCAAATACTAAGATTCATACATATCGAGGCTATTTCGCTCCACTTTGTCCGCAATATTGGATCTGCCATTTTGAATTTTAAAATTTTGAGCTCGGATTCGTAATCAGCGACCCCAAAAACCCCCGACTACCGAGATCCATCCTGATCCATGCTATTTTGCATTTTTGGTCCGCCATATTGGATCCGCCATTTCGAATTTTCTACGACGAAATAAACCAATTCTATTGCCATAGCTCTTCAGTACAGACATTTTATGCACTTTTTATACACTTTTCCACTCGCCTATCGTCCGTTCTCCCATATAAATTTCAAATTTAAAAAAAAATTACTTCAAAAAATTGATGTTTTTTCAGATATTTTTGGCATTATTTAGTGTAAACATTAATTTTTTGCAAATTTTGACCGCGCCATTCGAAAGAGCACCCTTCAAAATAATCAGTAAGTTACTTTACAAATTAATACTTCAATTATTTTGCAATGATATAAGCGACGAAAGTCGTACCACGCGGAATGTGCAATTTTGACGTTAACTGGTTAATTTGCAACACTGAATAAACTTTCTTCATTTCGTACTGTTTCAAAATGTACGTACGCCTATCCGCTTGGCAGAGACCGACAAAGACAAGAGAATACCACGTACTCCACCCCACAAGCGCAAGAGAGACGCTACTAGTTCAGTACTGCCACCTTCCAAAACTAAAGATTTTGTTTTTCTTAGTTACCTAACCTGTGTTTTTCAGCGCCAACCGCAGGAAAGAGGGCGTGGTTTACGAGTTGTGAGCACACCATGTATACTTCCACCATAGGCGCGGCCGATGCCAACTCTTCCATCGCTCCTTTCGTTTTCGGAGAATATGCGAACGCGGGGAACGCAGACTGCGCGGCCGAAGGAAGGGAGCGATATGCCTTCTCGTGGACGGCGACGCTCTCTAATTGCCGACCTTGATGCAGCAAATCGGAAAACCCGTGCACGGATTCTCGATGGATATGCTTAGCGAGTCGAGACGGTAAGTTTGTGACGCAGATGTCCAACTGTACGTCAATCGGAGGGGGAAGCTTAATAAATCCAAGAAACTGCGCAATGCCACGGATTGCGTTGTCCGAACGCTTCACGGAAGTATCGCACAAACCCGGGGTATGCAGAAACCGTGTTCGACTAATTTCGTAAGAAAACCCTCCACGTCCTCATTATCCTCGCCCGCGAAACGGGTTCCATGCTTTTTCCAGTGTTCGATGGCGGATTTTCCCCATTGAACAGTGGTCTGCGACATGCTGGGATAACACGACGGTCGGCTGTAACGGAGATAAACTGTAGGTTATGTCTACCGGGAAATGGAAGATGGACTTGGTAACGGTTGAACGACGGGGTTATTTCGGCGACGTGGAGGTAGTTGGGAGTACTCATGCGGAATAACGGCAACTATTTGAGGCGTTCTGATTTTTCTGATTTTCGGAAAGGTCAGTGCAGCTCCAATAAAAATATGTCCGGGCGTCAACACCTCAAGATTATCTGGATCGTCGGTAAGTAGCGTCAGAGGTCGTGAGTTTAGACACGTCTCAATCTCGCACAACAGCGTTGCCAATTCCTCGAAGGTAGGTGTATGAGCACCAATGACGCGTTTTAAGTGGTATTTGACAGTTGATACTCCCGCCTCCCAGAGGCCCCTAAATGAGGATCGGATGGAGGTAAAAAATGCCATGAAGTACCATCCTTTACTAGCAGGGCCTGAAAGACAGGATCCTGAAGAGCGGTCTCAAAAGCAGCGACTAGTGCCGTATCTGCACCACAAAAAGTGGTACCCTGGTTACTGTACATGTCAGTGGGTGATCCTCGCCGACTGACAAACCGCTTAAACGCGGCTATTGAAGCACTCGTATAATAGTCGGAGACTATTAATATATATATAATTTACAGATGAATCGCCTTACTGACAAACAAATGAACAATGTTATTTAAGCGGGATGGTTCTTTCGACCTCGTCCGAATGACGCGTGGAGCCGGCAGAGCACCCATGAGTTGTGAGACGGATTCAGCGTTGATTCGGGTACAGCGCACACAATGAAAAATCATTGACCGCTGACGCGTATAATACCATTGTGATCCAGAAACGGATTGGGGCCCTTTAAAGGACTGCGTGGACAAACGGAAGATTGAGATTTGAAGGCTCGGAGTTCACCCGGAAACAATTGTGATTGAAGCCAACGAAATCATATGATCGTAGCCCTAGCATTATTGGCAGTCGATAGGAAGGGAAGCATCATTCGACATGATCGCTTGTGAGGATGCCAAGACAAAAGAATGGCGATGACACGAAGTAATCGATCCCAATCGATATTCGAACGGAAAGGCGCGCTAAAGTGTCGTCCTCTTCAACGATAATATGAGTATGACTACGGACTTCGAAAGGGGCATCGAATTCTAGTGACGGGGATGACTGAGGCCATTGATCGATCCTCTGACGACCGGAGTCAGTCAGGCCCTTGGAACCACAGGCGACAAATCACTAGTTCTTGAGCGGACATGCCACGTGAGGCCAGATCGGCCGGATTTTCAGCCGAAAGAACATGTCGCCACTCAACTGAGGGAATCAAGATCTGAATTTCAGACACTCGATTCGCCACAAATGTCTTCCATCTACCGGGAGACTGACTGATCCAGTCGAGAACGATTTTAGCATCCGTCCAGCAAATCTGCTTGAATTTTGCAAACTAGGCAAACTGACATACGAGAGATGCAAAGAGGCGAGTAAGCAAGACTGTAGCACATAGCTCGAGTCGAGGTATGGGGAGTTGCTTAAGAGGAGCCACTTTGGTTTTACTAACTAATAGCGAACTGTGACAGTTCCGTCAACCTGTGTTGTCTTTAGATAGATCACACCGGCGGGCGCAGGCGAGGCTGATTGCATCACAAAAGCCATAGATCTTACATCGAATCTAGTCGGAACTTGTCCTAAGCCACCGAGGCAGTTTGAATTAGTTCAGGTTATCTTTTTCGATCGATCTCCACTTGTCAATGACTGAACTAGGAAGTGTCGAATCCAACTCCAACTTAAGCGCGCAGAGTCCTGGCAATAACATCTTAGCACTGACAATGACAGGAGATACCAAACCCAAACGTCGGTGCGTCGACATGCACTTGATAGTTATAGCGTTATAGGCTTTCTGTGCTTTAGGATCATTGTTAAGGCGTTTTTCTAAGGAGAGAAGGGAACGAACAGCATAATCGATGCTTCGGCCAACCACGGGTTTTGAGTCCTTGAAATGGAGTTTAACGACATATCTCCCATCGGATAGACATGTAGGTGTTGCGATAAAATGTGACTCGCAATATACATCCTCGTCGGAAGCTTGTAAACGGCAGATTCTTCCTCGACCTCCCATATCCCAAGGAGTTGGGAGAGCTGATGCTCGTCCGAATATGTATGCACCTGTACGTGGGAAGCATGGGTCTTGGTGGAATTGGAGGTTCTTCTTGACTTTAGCCGTAAATGAACGGCCAGATGTTAAATAGTCGATCACACACTGAATTCGGGAAGCGATTTTCCGTGTCAGTCGAATCTTACCGTTCAATTGAGACATGCGTTTTGTAATCTGCCGACTCCAGGATATCTGTGTCAAATTTCGCGGAGTCACCACATCACTTGCAGACTCGTAAACGGCACAATTGACTTGCCACAGGTCGCAGTCATCTGGAAGAGCATCCAGAAGTGGGCTATTTCCTCTGTCTAATTCTCGTTGTTTAGGCAAAATTTTCGTTGTCAAATTTTGCCTAAACACGAGTGTCGTGCTTTCATAATGTGGAGCATCTCTCCCAGCACCGCGTACGGGCTCGGTTGTTATTGCCCGCACATCCGGTACCGGTTGACAGCTGGGAACAACGAAACCTATCCGCCTCAGATAGGCTACATAATCTCTCAGATGTTGGTGAGTAAAGCGATCTGCCAGTTCGGGATGCATTATTGCAAACCGACTATGCATTCCCGCCATGTAGCCTCTCTGTTGCGTACAGCTCTCCTCGTAGCAGCGCATCAGAGTTTGTCTGATCCTCCGTCCACTGAAATCGTCCGTTGGACATCAGCTGGTCGTCGTCCCGGTACACCTGTTTCGGCTCCTCCACCTCGGGACTGGGCTGCATCCCGAACAGCCCGATTGTCAGGAGCCCTACGCGTTGCATTCCTTGTAACCGCAAATACAGGGAGTATGGTGGTTAGCCCTACTCCCCGTTGTTATGCCTCTCTCGTTTGTCTCTTACCTCGCCATCCACTGGGGTTAGTTACCCAATCTCTGGCAAGGTTGCTAAGAGTCCAGGGCCCACCGGCTTTAATAAGCACACGTGGAGCTGAGCGTAGGCCATTTGGGAAGATAGGCTAAGATGCAGTTTTTTGCATAGCCGCATTGTGTTATGCATCATTCCCTTTGGGCCCTAGACTCTTAGCAACCTTGCCTTTTTTTTTATTTTTTTATTTTTGTTTGACGGAAGGGGGAATTGCATTAGGCACCATAGGGGGTTGAAGATGTTGTGTAACCCCCCGTGTGTCGGACTCCCTCACCTTTGATGTTAACGGCAAGGTTTACCGACTAAAACCCTAACCTCCCTTGGCCCTCCAGAATCCACGTGTGCAGTCTGCAGCAGAAAAGTGGCTCCGATATCCATCTCCTCCGCTGCAGACTGCACCGGGCCATTTCGTTTCCAAGTGTAACCACTTCCTCTACCACTGGGTTAGTGGTTACAGGATCTCGTGTGACCTCAGTAGACGGACAGATCCCAGCAGCACTGCTTTCTGCAATCAGCCTGCGATGAAATTTGCATGTTCTTGACAGGCCGGAATGCTTTTGATGTTTTGGAGGAAAGTTGGTCTCATTCCTCCCAGCACTCCAATTATCAGCACGACGAGCTTGATTTTGAACCCTCGATACAGCTTGCGAATTTCGAACAGGAGTTCCTGATATTTCATCCGTTTTTCGTCCTCTTTGCTGACTATATTTGTTTCTGCTGGTGCAGAAAACTGGATGACGAAGATGGACAATATCAGTGGGGACGTACGGTAAAACTGGGGTTGCATCAATACCATAAGTGCTGCGAAGATGGTAATACAGTACTCGAAGAGCCGCATTGTGACGTTCGATGTATGCTGAAACTGCATACATTGGGCATGCTGCCGAAAGATGCATTAGTGTCTCAGCATGACATCTACACAATCTACAAAGCCTACTCTGTACCGCCTGGTGTAAGATGTTCTGGCGATACGCTAAGGTATTGATGACCCCATCCTGGCATGCGAAGATAAAACACTCGGTCTCGGATTTCAAGCCGGCTGATCTTAAGAACACAAAGGTCATCTCTGCCGACAAGCCAAGTTGTTGGACATTTCGAAAGAATTGTCCATGCAACGGCTTGTCGATATGCCTTCCCGCTAACATACTGAGTTGTTCCTTCCGTATGTTAGCCCTGAGACGCACTGGGCACAGATTGATGACTGATTCAGCCTCCTGTACACCACTACGTCCCACGTTGAGAACCAGACCGAGGTTTCGCGCCGCTCTTTCCGCCGCGTTGTACAAAAACGCCCCCTTCCCCTGAATTTCATGCTGATGTACTAGCATCATCAGGGGATCCTCCGTTCGATTAATCACGTCGTAAGCTGTTTCGAGGACCAATTGATCATGCATACACTCCAGGCTTAAAAGGCCACGACTTCCCATATTTCGGGGCAAATACAGTCGTTCCACGGAAGATCTTGGATGCAAACTGCGATGCATACAAATCATTTTCCGTGTGCTTCGGTCAAGATCCCTTAGCTCGTCAACGTTCCACTTCAGTGCTCCAAAAGAATAGGGCACTGGTGATACGGCCAACATATTCGTGGCTGCCACCTTATTTCTCCCGGTCAATTCTGATGACCAGATCTGACGGAGAATGCGCCGGTATTTCTTAATGATGGTGATTTTAGCAGCCTGCACATCCTGGACATGCCTTTGAGGTACGCCCAGGTATGTGTAGGCTTCTTCGGCGCTAAGGTGGCGGATGACATTTCCGTTGACTAGCTCCATATCGTTGTTATGGGAGCCTGACCTTCCTCTGTGCAAATGAACGACTGCACACTTGTCCAATCCGAATTCCATGCCGATATCTCTCGAGTATGTGAGGGCGATGTTCAGAGATCGATGTAATTGATCTTCGCCTGATGCGTATAATTTAAGATCATCCATATAGAAAAGATGGATGATCTTATGTACACGTTCACCAGGCGGTCCACACATGTACCCTTGAGATTTCCGGAGAGCAACGGATAGAGGCAATAGTGAGATGCAGAAGAGCAGAGGACTCAGAGAATCTCCCTGATAGACACCTCTTTGGAATTGAACCAGTCTAGACATGGTTCGACGCTTGCCCGATGTCATGACAAAGCGTGTTTTCCAAATAGGCATCAGGTCTTCTACAATTCTCACTATGTTTGGGTGGACATGGAGGCGTTTGAGCAACAAGCTTAAAAGCTCGTGCGATGTTGAGTCATACGCCCTCATGTAATCCAGCCAGGCTATCGACAGGTTACGCTTGTACTGGACTGCGTCCTGACAAACACACCTGTCGATAAGCAAGTTGTCCTTGCAGCCGGACACACCCATTTTGCAGCCTCGTTGTTCTACTATCCGTTGCCACACCGGTTTCACGGATTTCTCAATACGTTCGTTCAAGATGTTAGTGAACAATTTGTATAACGTATTGAGACACGTGATCGGTCTATGGTTTTTCGGATGGGACAAGTCTCCCGATTTTGGGATCAGTGTCGTTCGGCCTTCCTTCAGCCAGTGCGGAATGGGTTGGTCTCCATTTATATAAGAGGTGAATATTCGGGCTAGGTGTTGATGGACAGAAATGAACTTCTTCCACCAATAGTTGTTAATTCCATCCCAGCCCGGCGAGGAGAAATTCCTCGCTCCTGTGATGGCATTTTTCACCTCTAATGCACTGACGGGTAGGCAATCTTCACTTTGTTATGTGACTTCGTCGCACAACTCGGTGAAGATTTTAATACCTGGAGTGTCTGCATTAAGCCTAGATGTTTTCTCGTAGATGCTCCCCCGGAATTCCTCAACTGCGGCCATCGACGGAAACTTGAGCTTGAGGCTGCGATACGATGTTTGAAGAGGTTGGAAGGATTCGTCCAAAATATTGAGTTTTGTCGAATTCCTTCTTCCCGTCTTTGCAGCCTCTTTTTAGCGTCGGCCAAAACCCGAATTTTATCCGCTAAACGTTGCTTGATGTTGAGCAACTTCAGCTTGTTCAGTGTGTGATAGTACGACCGCAGTTGTTGTGCGAACTTCTTGACTTTTGCCGTAAATGAAAGGCCAGATGTTAAATAGTCGATCACACACTGAATTCGGGAAGCGATTTTCCGTGTCAGTCGAATCTTGCCGTTCAATTGAGACATGCGTTTTGTAATCTGCCGACTCCAGGATATCTGTGTCAAATTTCGCGGAGTCACCACATCACTTGCAGACTCGTAAACGGCACAATTGACTTGCCACAGGTCGCAGTCATCTGGAAGAGCATCCAGAAGTGGGCTATTTCCTCTGTCTAATTCTCGTTGTTTAGGCAAAATTTTCGTTGTCAAATTTTGCCTAAACACGAGTGTCGTGCTTTCATAATGTGGAGCATCTCTCCCAGCACCGCGTACGGGCTCGGTTGTTATTGCCCGCACATCCGGTACCGGTTGACAGCTGGGAACAACGAAACCCGTCCGCCTCAGATAGGCCACATAATCTCTCAGTTGTTGTTGAGAAAAGCGATCTGCCAGTTCGGGATGCATTACTGCAAACCGACTATGCATTCGCGCCATGTAGCCCCTCTGATGCGGACAGCTCTCCTCGTAGCAGCGCATTAGATCTCGCCTGAGATCCTCCGTTCACTGAAATCGTCCGTGGGAATGAAAAGGTCGTTGTCCCGGGACACCCGTTTCGGCTCCTCCACCTCGGGACTGGGCTGCATCCGAAGCAGCCCGATGGTCAGGAGTCCTGCGCGTTATTCTGTGAGTAACCGCAAATACAGGGAGTAGGGTGGTTAGCCCTACTCCCCGTTGTTATGCCTCTGTCGTTTGTATCTTACCTCGCCATCCACTGGGGTTGGTTACCCAATCTCTGGCAAGGTTGCTAAGAGTCCAGGGCCCGCCGGCTTTAATAAGCACACGTGGAGGTGAGAGTAGGCCATTTGGGAAGATAGGCTAAGATGCAGCTTTTTGCATAGCTGCATTGTGTTACGCATCATTCCCTTTGGGCCCCTTTATTATTTTTTTTTTTTTTTTTTTTTTTTTTTTTTTTTTCGGGGGGGGGGAAGTGCTTAGGCACCATAGGGGGTTAAAGATGTTTTGTAACCCCCCCGTTGTCGGACTCCCTCACTTTTGATGTTAACGGCAAGGTTTACCGACTAAAACCCTAACCTCCCTTGGCCCTCCAGAATCCACGTGTGCAGTCTGCAGTAGAAAAGTGGCTCCGATATCCATCTCCTCCGCTGCAGACTGCACCGGGCCATTTCGTTTGCAACTGTAACCACTCCCTCTACCATTGGGTAAGTGGTTACAGGATCTCGTGTGACCTAAGTAGACGGAGAGATCCCAGTAGCACTGCTTTCTGCATTCGGCCTGCGATGGAATTTGCATGTTCTCGACAGGCCGGAATGCTTTTGATGTTTTGGAGGAAAGTTGGTCTCATTCCTCCCAGCACTCCAATTATCAGCACGACGAGCTTGATTTTGAATCCTCGATACAGCCTGCGAATCTCGAACAGGAGTTCCTGATATTTCATCCGTTTTTCGTCCTCTTTGCTGACTATATTTGTTTCTGCTGGTGCAGAAAACTCGATGACGAAGATGGATTTGTCATCGAAGTCAACAAGGACGATGTCAGGCTTATTGGCTGATATTTGCCTGCTCGTCGGGAATGAGTAATTCCAGTATATTCGGCACGACTCATTCCCGACAACGGATTCAATATCAGTGGGGACGTACGGCAAAACTGGGGTTGCATCAATACCATAAGTGCTGCGAAGATGGTAATACAGCACTCGAAGAGCCGCATTGTGACGTTCGATGTATGCTGAAACTGCATATATTGGACATGCTGCCAAAAGATGCATTAGTGTCTCAGCATGACATCTACACAATCTACAAAGCGTACTCTGTACCGCCTGGTGTAAGATGTTCTGGCGGTACGCTAAGGTATTGATGACCCCATCCTGGCACGCGAAGATAAAACCCTCGGTCCCGGATTTCAAGCCGGCTGATCTCAAGAAGGAGAAGGTCATCTCTGCCGACAAGCCAAGTTGTTGGACATTTCGAAAGAATTGTCCATGCAACGGCTTGTCGATATGCCTTCCCTCCAACATACGGAGTTGTTCCTTCCGTATGTTAGCCCTGAGACGCACTGGGCACAGATTGATGACTGATTCAGCCTCCTGTGCACCACTACGTCCCACGTTGAAAACCAGACCGAGGTTTCGCGCCGCTCGTTCCGCCGCGTTGTACAAAAACGCCCCCTTCCCCTGAATTTCATGCTGATGTACTAGCATCATCAGGGGATCCTCCGTTCGATTAATCACGTCGCAAGCTGTTTCGAGGACCAATCGGTCATGCATACACTCCAGGCTTAAAAGGCCACGACCTCCCATATTTCGGGGCAAATACAGTCGTTCCACGGAAGATCTTGGATGCAAACTGCGTTGCATACAAATCATCTTCCGTGTGCTTCGGTCAAGATCCCTTAGCTCGTCAACGTTCCACTTCAGTGCTCCAAAAGAATAGAGCACAGGTGATACGGCCAACATATTCGTGGCTGCCACCTTATTTCTCCCGGTCAATTCTGATGACCAGATCTGACGGAGAATGCGCCGGTATTTCTTAATGATGGTGGTTTTAGCAGCCTGCACATCCTGGACATGCCTTTGAGGTACGCCCAGGTATGTGTAGGCTTCTTCGGCGCTAAGGTGGCGGATGACATTTCCGTTGACGAGCTCCATATCGTTGTTATGGGAGCCTGACCTTCCTCTGTGCAAATGAATGACTGCACACTTGTCCAATCCGAATTCCATACCGATATCTCTCTAGTATGTGAGGGCGATGTTCAGAGATCGATGTAATTGATCTTCGCCTGATGCGTATAATTTAAGATCATCCATATAGAAAAGATGGGTGATCTTATGTACACGTTCACCAGGCGTTCCACACATGTACCCTTGAGATTTCCGGAGAGCAACGGATAGAGGCAATAGTGAGATGCAGAAGAGCAGAGGACTCAGAGAATCTCCCTGATAGACACCTCTTTGGAATTGAACCAGTCTAGACATGGTTCGACGCTTGCCCGATGTCATGACAAAGCGTGTTTTCCAAAGAGGCATCAGGTCTTCTACAATTCTCACTATGTTTGGGTGGACATGAAGGCGTTTGAGCAACAAGCTTAAAAGCTCGTGCGATGTTGAGTCATACGCCTTCATGTAATCCAGCCAGGCTATCGACAGGTTACGCTTGTACTGGACTGCGTCCTGACAAACACACCTGTCGATAAGCAAGTTGTCCTTGCAGCCGGATACACCCATTTTGCAGCCTCGTTGTTCTACTATCCGTTGCCACACCGGTTTCACGGATTTCTCAATACGTTCGTTCAAGATGTTAGTGAACAATTTGTATAGCGTATTGAGACACGTGATCGGTCTATGGTTTCTCGGATCGGACAAGTCTCCCGATTTTGGGATCAGTGTCGTTCGGCCCTCCACCAGCCAGTGCGGAATGGGTTGGTCTCCATTTATATAAGAGGTGAATATTCGGGCTAGGTGTTGATGGACAGAAGTGAACTTCTTCCACCAATAGTTGTTAATTCCATCCCAGCCCGGCGAGGAGAAATTCCTCGCTCCTGTGATGGCATTTTTCACCTCTAATGCACTGACGGGTGGGCAATCTTCACTTTCTTGTGTGACTTCGTCGCACAACTCGGTGAAGATTTCAATACCTGGAGTGTCTGCATTAAGCCTAGATGTTTTCTCGTAGATGCTGCCCCAGAATTCCTCAACTGCGGTTATCGACGGAAACTCGCTTGAGGCTGCGATACGATGTTTGAAGAGGTTGGAAGGATTCGTCCAAAATATTGCATTTTGTCGAATTCCATCCTCCCGTCTTTGCAGCCTCTTTTTGGCATCCGCCAAAACCCGAATTTTATCAGCCCCTTTATTATTATTATTATTATTATTATTATTATTATTACAATTATTATTTCCTACATTCCATTTCCTGTTTCAACTCGCTATTCTTTTTTGGTGAAGGGGGGGGGGGGTCATTTTCAAATATGGAACACAAGAGAACGTTTTTTGAAATATCTATAATCCACTTCGTTCGATTTTTTTGTAATTTCTCAAATTTTTAGCTTTGTAGGGGGGGTTTTACACCCTTGAAGGGGTTGCAGGTGTAATTTTCGAAGGAAGGGTGGTGATTGGGGGTTGTACACTTTTTCTGAGCTATCTAACGTTAAATCATATAGTGACATTACCCAAATTGGCACAATTCTCTTGTTCACCACATATAGGATTGCTCATAAAGCGTTATTTCTGAGCCAATGGTTGATTTTACAAAAAGTGCTACGGAACTTTTTTTGTGCAAAATCGTGCCAGCTACATTTTTTGTTTGAACCATTTTTTTTTCAAAGTGCAGATTTTTGGGAAATCGACTTTTTCCGTTTTTTCCCCCTACGCCTACGGGGGTAGTTTTCTCGGGAAGCCCGGGGTTGAGAATGGTAAACTTTTTTACTTCTTTTTTGGGGTCCACTATTTGAGATATTCACCAATTTGCAGCTAGTTTGGACGATTTTCGGAGGTTCAGTGAGATTTTCGTCTCTGACGACTGGACTATAACGAGCGGACTGGAAGAAATTCAGAACAGACGGATTTGGAACATAGTTTGGAACATTTATAAAATATTCGTTAAGCTTGTTTGGGTCAGAAAGGTGGGAAGGGATCTCGGAGGAAATAGAACTATTAACTCCCAAAAATTTTACAGCTTTCCAAAATTTTCTTTGAGACGAAGAAGGTAGCGTACGGAAAAATGCATTTCGTTCCCTCCTAATCATGGCTGTTGTACAATTACGTAAACTTTTGTAATACGAAAATTAGAAATAGATTTAGATTTTCTCAAAAACGCTAGTTATTACGTTATTAATAAAAGTAAGTTTAACTGAGTACTTCAGCCCAAGGTGAAGAGTCTGCAATAAAAGGTGTTAAAACCCTCGAAATCAAAATTTTTTAAAATTGTGAAAGTTTTTGGCGTTTTTTAATTCTAGGACAGGATAAAAAGCATCCGATTAAAATGTGATCTGAAAAATCATGCTCATTGGTTGAAAACACATTAATAATATTTACTTCCGGAGAAATTAGAATGATATCGAGTAACGTTGACGTGGTAGCCGTAACTCTGGTTGGATCCACTCAAGGAATTTTTTAGAGGCATAAGATTCTGCATTAAATAAATAGATGTTTAGATCGCATAAGATAATTACTTGATCATTAAACGTATTTAAATGCGTTATGGTAGAATAAATATTATCTAAACATTTTAGCGATACTCTATCAGGTCTGTATAAAACGCCAAAGGCAAATTTAGACCCGTGGTGATTTAAAGTAATCCATAATTGTTCTAAGTTAAATTGATCAAGCTTGATGTCCACAACAGAAATGGTAAAATTAGTGCGCAGATATTGCAACTCCACCACCCCTTGAGTGCATATGGTCAATTCTTATTAATTTATAACCGACTATTTGGAAGTCATACTCGGAGTTATTTTAGTCACTAAGCCACGTTTCTGACATACAAAAAATATCGTAACTATCATATAAAATTAGGTATGAAATCAGAGGAAAGTGCGCCGACAACGATCTTACATTCAAATGCGCGATTTTTAAACGCTGAGTTAACACAACCGCTGGACGAGCCTCATGTTGATCTAGAGAGTGGTGAGCGGCAACTATTGAATATTTATCCTGATTCGCTGAGTATTTTCTAAAGCAGTGTTTCATTGATGCATGAAAAGATGGTATAGTCATATGTGAGGACGTCACTGCCATTGGATTATCAGCTGATCGTCAAACCTTAATTTTGTCTAGATCATCAATTGACAGAACCTTGATAGGAGCTGCATCAGGGGCCGATCGGTAATTTATGATACCACCATGAATGTAGCATCTGTTAGAACGGCTGCTTTTACATAAAGCTGCAGCTTTCTTAAAAAGACTAAGTGTGTTCGGTTGCAAATACTCATTTATGTAGATTCTGGTACTTGAATACGTAGCATTATTCGCGGACGCGCATAATGTTTTAGCAGCTTTCATTCCTGAAATAAATGCAGAACGGAGACGATGTGATGAAAGACGTACTAGCACTAAGCGTGAAATTATATTTCTAGGTTGATTAGCATCTGAGGCAGCGTCATTTACGGAAGAAGATCTAGTATCAAATGTACGGGATGGCAAATGATACGCTGAGATTACATCTCCACAATCAAGAGCAATTTGAGTACTTCTGCTATTTTCAAAGTAATTTCACGTAGGTCTTCATTATCAACTTCAGCAAGACCAGATATGACAAGCTTTTTATCAGGTATATCATATCCGTTTTTTACCAACTGTTGTCAATTTTACCAGAGTTAGTAGCTATCTGCTTTTCAACCTTGTCTACTCGTGAAGAAAGATTAAAAGGCTTGTCGAGCTTAGCAGAAAGGACCACGCACAAAACGTAAGGAAAATGGCTCCCAGTCGCTTTGGTTGAAATTGGAGTATGTTGCAGTTCAAGTGATTCTGAACAAATGTTTCCATGGGCTCAACCTTATCCTATGAACAGTTTTTCATCTAGGCATACGGAAAAGCGCGAGATCCAAATATTCTGATTTCAGTTGTAGCAAATTATTATTATTTGATTTATGCTTGTATTATTATTGTATTATATGCACTATCGCGATGTTTCGTGTCAGTCAACGTGTTCCATATGGATATTGGTATGATATCTATATATGATAGCACCTGCTATTTTACAAAAATCACTAATATTAGGAACATGATGCATCGGTACTGTTTGGTGTAGGAATTGCAATATTAGCTGTAAGTGTCCGTTTCTAGGTTCTACAATCCACCTTTGTTTTGTGACAAGACGGGAGTCATTTGCATCTTCTGTAGGTAGTTGGCTTGATTTTTTGGAAGAAGTGCTGGCATCTTCCATTTAATGCCCAAACGCCTCAGAAGTTCAATTGCATCCCTATAACCTCTTTCAACTATAACAATATCATCTTCTTGGAACCATCTTAACATTCTTTCGGTATCTCTATCAAATTCATTTTGCAGTATCGCAGCGGCATTAGTACGACTATCCGAAAAGTACGGCCCCTGCATACCTAAGATATAACCGTCAGGAGCAACTATCAATACTGGTTTGATTAAGTGTCAACCTTTGTGAATGGAATATGACTGTCGAAGAGCTCTGAAATGACTACATATATATATATATATATATATATATATATATACAGGGAGATCCAAAAGTCCCGGAACAGCAAAATATCTCTGCGGGAGTGCATTTTCGAGGAAAATGTTTCAGACAAAAGTTTCAGGATTTTTCCCTGGCTATTTAATGGCGATATTGAATTTGACCTTGAACATGACCTTGAAGGTTATTTCAAGGTCAAGTTAATTTTTTTAAATGGAACCCCTATTTTTTTCATGGATTCTGAAAGAGCGGGAAATTCTACGTCCGACTATGATATGATCGATTTTTCCGGCAAGGTCATTTCAAGGTGAAACTTAAAACTCCCGTAACGGCGAAATATCTCAGACGGTGTGCATTTCTTTGGAAATTGTTTCAGACAAAAGTTTAAGGATTTTTCCTGGGATATTTAATGGTAGCACAGAATTTGACCTTGAACATGACCTTGAAGGTTATTTCAAGGTCAAGTTTGTTTTTTTTTAATGGAAACTGCTATTTTTTTTCACGGATTCGGAGAGAGCACAAAATTTTACGTCCAAATATGCTATGGCCGTTTTTTTCGGCAATGTCATTTCAAGGCCAAACTTAAAACTCCCGGAACAGCGAATTAACTCAGCAAGAGGCACCATTGAATTTAACCTTGAAAATTACCTTGAGGCTTATTCTAAGCTCAAGACTATTTTTTTTTAATTGGAACCCCGTTTTATTTTCGTAATGTTTCCAGAGTTTTCAGAGTGCAATGCATTATCATTGTTCCCGGATAAAAATATACATTTTTTTTTTACATCCGATACGTTTATAAATACCGTATGTATGGGTAACATTTTTACATTGTTTCCAATGCTACCGCCGGCTTTAGCATTACCCAAGATGTACCGCGTGGAGGTAGCACGGTCGGGTTTACACCTCTTCGGGGTGCTTTGTTCAGGTGGTTCCCCTCGCCGTCACCTGTGCGTGTGCGTGTGCGTGTGCGTGTGCGTGTGCGTGTGCGTGTGCGTGTGCGTGTGCGTGTGCGTGTGTGTGTGTGTGGGTGTCCCCAGACAGTTAAGGCAAGATGGGTATACTAAGATTTTGATGAAATTATGTATCTTACTAAAGCTTATGCTCAAAGTGATTGCCATGAACTTCTTGGCAATATCCCAAGCGATTATAAAAAGTCGATACGACTTTTTTAATCATATCTGCTTCTATAGCCGCGATCTCATCCCGTATTCGTTGTTTTACTTCCTCAATATTCACCGGTTTCGTTCGATACACTCTATCTTTGAGATAACCCCATAGAAAATAGTCAAGGGGCGTAAGATCCGGAGATCTTGGTGGCCATTCTATTACACCCCTTCGACCTATCCACCGTTCTGCGAATACATCACTCAAATAATTGCGAACATCTGTTGCATAATGGGGTGCTGCACCATCTTGCTGAAACCAAGTCTGATCGAAATCCTCGCCTACAATAACCTGAATAGCAGGGATGATGTCGTCCCTCAACATATCGTGGTATTTTTGACCAGTAAGGGTACCTATGGCGATGAAGAAGGGCCCAACTACCGCATTGTTTATAATACCTGCCCATACGTTTACTTTTTCAGGATATTGAGTAGAACGACTATCGACCATCCAATTAGGATTGGTTTCACTCCAATAAGACATGTTATGTCTATTGATTGCCCCATTTAAGAAGAATGTAGCTTCATCAGAAAATACGATGCGATTCAAGAAACCGGCATCAGCATCTATTCGATTCATCATTAATTCCGCAAACTGTAGGCGTCTATCAGGATCGTTTTCATTCAATTGTTGTACGAGTCTAACTTTGTATGGGTGAAATTTTAAGTTTTTAGTTAAGATCCGTTGTACTGTACCGTAACATAAGTCGTGCTGCTGTTTAACTTTCCTGATGGAAGTATGAGGATCTTCCGTTATTGACAGCGCGACATTCAACTCATTTTCTTCAGTTGATGCTGTTACTGGACGACCTGCTCTTGGGAGATCCTTCACAGTACCGTGAACTTCAAAACGATTTATTGTTCTGCTAACAGTAGATTTAGAAATCGGTTCTCGTCCCTCTCTAAATGATGCGTTAAATAAGGTTCGCACATTCTCTAAAGATCGCTGGTTATCACCCCAGCCTCTCATCATGAGAATGGTTATTCTTTCTCGTTCACTTAGCGCAGCCATTGCTCTTTGTACGAAATATACGTATGTATTTTGTTACTGAAATGATGCTTAATACGTTTAGATAGGAAAGGCGTTTAGATAGGAAATCCATGTATCTCACAAAACGATAAAGTTAAGACCAAAATGTAACCTTATAAGACTGTACACGTATGTATAAATTCAATGTGAATGTATGTTGTTTATTTACTTCGCTGGTGACTCGTGCTCTCTGTCGCTGTTCGCGCGCCCAAGTTCACTTTGCACAAGTGTTGCGTAAGATGTATGTATACACTTTTTTTAAACAGTTTATTATTCTATTTACAAAATTAGAGGACAAGCGAGGGACAGGAACTGATTCCTAAATCGACTTTTGGCAGAACAATAAATTGTTTCGAAGTTTACGGCACTGTAAAGGATCTCCCTAGAGCAGATCGTCCAGTAATAGCATCGACTGAACAAAATGAATTTAACCACTCTCAATACCGGAAGATCCTCATAACTTCGTTAAGAAAATGAAACGGGGTTCCAATTAAAAAAAAAAATAATCTTGACCTGAGAATAATCTTCAAGGTAATTTTCAAGGTCAAATTTTATGCTAGCATTAAATATCCCGGAAAAAATCCTGAAACTTTTGTCTGAAACATTTTACCCGAAAATGACCTCTTGCTGAGTTAATTCGCTGTTCCGGGAGTTTTAAGTTTGGCCTTGAAATGACATTGCCGAAAAAAACGGCCATAGCATATTTGGACGTAAAATTTTGTGCTCTCTCCGAATCCGTGAAAAAAAATAGCAGTTTCCATTAAAAAAAACAAACTTGACCTTGAAATAACCTTCAAGGTCATGTTCAAGGTCAAATTCTGTGCTGCCATTAAATAGCCCGGGAAAAATCCTTAAACTTTTGTCTAAAACAATTTCCAAAGAAATGCACACCCTCTGAGATATTTCGCCGTCACGGGAGTTTTAAGTTTCACCTTGAAATGACCTTGCCGAAAAAAACGGCCATAGCATATTCGGACGTAAAATTTTGTGCTCTTTCCGAATCCGTGAAAAAAAATAGGGGTTCCCATTTAAAAAAATTAACTTGACCTTGAAATAACCTTCAAGGTCATGTTCAAGGTCAAATTCAATATCGCCATTAAATAGCCAGGGAAAAATCCTGAAACTTTTGTCTAAAACATTTTCCCCGAAAATGCACTCCCGCTGAGATATTTTGCTGTTCCGGGACTTTTGGATCACCCTGTATATATACAGGGTGGCCGATTTATCTGAAGACATCGAAATATCTCGAGAACTATGCACAGAATCAAAAAAGTTGTCGAATGAAAGTTGTTTGACACGAAGGGGGGCATCTAGTGATAATTAAATTTACCCCCTCCCCCATCCCCTGGGGGTGGAGTGGGGGCAAAAACAATAAAACTTAAATAGGAACCCCCAGTTTTTATTGCAGATTTGGATTCTCCGGAAAAAAAGTACACCAATTTGACCTAGGAGCTATTGCATTTTGGTTCACAGGTGGCGCTGTAATCGATAAAAATCCAAATTTATCTGAAGACATTGAAATACCTCGAGAACTATGCACAGAATCAAAAAAGTTGTGGGATGAAAGTTGTTCGACACGAAGGGGGGCATCCAGGGGGCAAATAGGGACAATTTGATCCCTTTACGAAAATTTAATATTAAAAATTCTAATATTAGAATTTTTAATATTAGAATTTAGTAATATCAATTGCGAAAATTGTTATTCTGAATATGAAATTTTAATAATGTCCATTCGAAAAATTAAGATTATGAGTAATTGATATTCTTCAAATTAAAAATCAAAACTGATTACATAAAAATTGTGCATACAATATGGAAGCAATTTTATAAATAAGTTTTCTACCTTCAATAAAATTACATTTTAGGTTTTAAATTTATTATTTAATAAACAAAAAGAGGACATCACGCAATCCATTAAAAACGCGTCATGTCCCTTCACTCAGCTCATTCATTCTCCCTCTGTGTGTTTTTTCCGAAATGAGAATAAATAAGCTGAGCATTGACGGTCAAACCAGCTTCTATTAAACAAAACGAAACTCTTACTTCATTTGGGGATTTCGTCGCCATCTACCGGACCCCGAGAGAACTCACGTGGTTTCATACATGTACATCGCTTGCATTTCGGCCATCACCGGCGCCGGTTCTGTTACATAACGCTAGAGGGCGACATAACTCGAAAATAAAGTAGCATATCATTTTATACATAAGTTGAGTCACACGTAACCAGTTCACCTACATTTTTCTCTACTTTCCTGAAGGGAAGTAAATGGATATCGCGACTTTCTAATCCCCATATTAAAATTTAGTATTCACGGTCTCTCAGTGTAAGACTGTTTTTGAAGTCCATTGTATTGGTAGTAATTCGGTCGGAGGTCATTTTGCTTTTAGAATAACAACTTTCCGTTTACGTGACTATTTTTTGTCTACCCTTCATTGCTTAAATCGAATTGCAAGTTAAAAATGAATCCTGCTACAGTTCCCGAAAAAATCGAAATGATTCTTATTTATGGTGAATGTAAGAGGAATATTGACCATGCTGTTGCGTTGTATGCTGAGCGTTTTCCAGATAATGCTCGCTCGCGTTCTTTTTTTTACAAAGTTGTGAATGCCTTTCACTCTGATGGCAGCGTACAAATGAAAAAAAGGAAGCGAAGATTAACAGTTACAGGAGAAGCTAACGAAGTAGCTGTACTAGCAGCTATTCACCAAAATCCACATGTAAGCACACGACAATTACATCGCGATTCCGGCATTTCCAGAGACAGTATTCAAAGAATATTGCATCGTCATAAGTTTCACCCATATCACATTTCACTGCACCAGGAACTAGATGGCGATGATTTTCATAACCGCGTGGTGTTTTGTGAATGGGCATTTCAAAAAATGCAAACGAACCACAATTTCTTTGCTAATGTATTATTTTCAGATGAATCTACATTCACGAACCATGGCGGCGTCAATAGGCATGATATGCATTATTGGAGCGTAGAAAATCCCCATTGGTTACGACAAGTTAATCATCAACGTCCTTGGTCGGTGAACGTTTGGTGTGGAATCATAGGAAATAAACTCATTGGTCCTTATTTCATTGAAGGTAATTTGAATGGAACAAAATATCGAGATTTCCTAGAACAAGAAGTACCATTACTACTTGAGGATGTTGCTATGGATGTCCGACGGACAATGTGGTTTCAGCATGATGGTTGCCCAGCACATTTTTCAAGAGTAGCAAGGGAAATACTAGACCGTGATTACAATGGTAGGTGGATTGGTAGAGGTGGCCCCATTAATTGGCCTGCGAGGTCTCCTGATCTAACATCTCTGGATTTCTTCCTATGGGGTTACCTAAAAGGTAAGGTTTATGAACAAGTACCAACGACTCGTGAAAACATGGTGGAACGCATAAGAACTGCTTGCGCAGAAATTTCTGTTGATATGATTCTATCATGTATAAAGTCATTTGAAGAAAGAATAAATAAATGCATTGAAGTGGAAGGTCAACATTTCGAACACTTACTCAAGTAAGTGAACAGTGAGACAGTGAGAGGCAAGGGGACTCACGTAAAACAAGCACCCCAAAGGGAACAGAAAAATACTACGTCCACGTCGTTGTTCCTGGGTAACGCTAAATGTATTTTTTCCCGGCTTTGTTAGAATGACCGTATTCCATATCCGCTACGCGGGCGAAAATTGTCAATATTGGAGAATCCAAATCTGCAATAAACACTGGGGGTTCCTATTTAAGTTTTATTGTTTTTGCCCCACTCCACCCCCAGGGTAGAAGCTGGTTTGACCGTCAATGCTCAGCTTATTTATTCTCATTTCGGAAAAAACACACAGAGGGAGAATGAATGAGCTGAGTGAAGGGACATGACGCGTTTTTAATGGATTGCGTGATGTCCTCTTTTTGTTTATTAAATAATAAATTTAAAACCTAAAATGTAATTTTATTGAAGGTAGAAAACTTATTTATAAAATTGCTTCCATATTGTATGCACAATTTTTATGTAATCAGTTTTGATTTTTAATTTGAAGAATATCAATTATTCATAATCTTAATTTTTCGAATGGACATTATTAAAATTTCATATTCAGAATAACAATTTTCGCAATTGATATTACTAAATTCTAATATTAAAAATTCTAATATTAGAATTTTTAATATTAAATTTTCATAAAGGGATCAAATTGTCCCTATTTGCCCCCTGGATGCCCCCCTTCGTGTCGAACAACTTTCATCCCACAACTTTTTTGATTCTGTGCATAGTTCTCGAGGTATTTCAATGTCTTCGGATAAATTTGGATTTTTATCGATTACAGCGCCACCTGTGAACCAAAATGCAATAGCTCCTAGGTCAAATTCGTGTACTTTTTTCCGGAGAATCCAAATCTGCAATAAAAAATGGGGGTTCCTATTTAAGTTTTATTGTTTTTGCCCCCACTCCACCTCCAGGGGATGGGGGAGGGGGTAAATTTAATTATCACTGGATGGCCCCCTTCGTGTCGAACAACTTTCATCCGACAACTTTTTTGATTCTGTGCATAGTTCTCGAGATATTTCGATGTCTTCAGATAAATCGGCCACCCTGTATATACAGTTAATCTTCGCTTCCTTTTTTTCATTTGTACGCTGCCATCAGAGTGAAAGGCATTCACAACTTTGTAAAAAAAAGAACGCGAGCGAGCATTATCTGGAAAACGCTCAGCATACAACGCAACAGCATGGTCAATATTCCTCTTACATTCACCATAAATAAGAATCATTTCGATTTTTTCGGGAACTGTAGCAGGATTCATTTTTAACTTGCAATTCGATTTAAGCAATGAAGGGTAGACAAAAAATAGTCACGTAAACGGAACGTTGTTATTCTAAAAGCAAAGTGACCTCCGACCGAATTACTACCAATACAATGGACTTCAAAAACAGTCTTACACTGAGAGACCGTGAATACTAAATTTTAATATGGGGATTAGAAAGTCGCGATATCCATTTACTTCCCTTCAGGAAAGTAGAGAAAAATGTAGGTGAACTGGTTACGTGTGACTCAACTTATGTATAAAATGATATGCTACTTTATTTTCGAGTTATGTCGCCCTCTAGCGTTATGTAACAGAACCGGCGCCGGTGATGGCCGAAATACAAACGATGTACATGTATGAAACCACGTGAGTTCTCTCGGGGTCCGGTAGATGGCGACGAAATCCCCAAATGAAGTAAGAGTTTTGTTTTGTTTAATAGAAGCTGGTTTGACCGTCAATGCTCAGCTTATTTATTCTCATTTCGGAAAAAACACACAGAGAGAGAATGAATGAGCTGAGTGAAGGGACATGACGCGTTTTTTAATGGATTGCGTGATGTCCTCTTTTTGTTTATTAAATAATAAATTTAAAACCTAAAATGTAATTTTATTGAAGGTAGAAAACTTATTTATAAAATTGCTTCCATATTGTATGCACAATTTTTATGTAATCAGTTTTGATTTTTAATATGAAGAATATCAATTATTCATAATCTTAATTTTTCGAATGGACATTATTAAAATTTCATATTCAGAATAACAATTTTCGCAATTGATATTACTAAATTCTAATATTAAAAATTCTAATATTAGAATTTTTAATATTAAATTTTCATAAAGGGATAAAATTGTCCCTATTTGCCCCCTGGATGCCCCCCTTCGTGTCGAACAACTTTCATCCGACAACTTTTTTGATTCTGTGCATAGTTCTCGAGATATTTCGATGTCTTCAGATAAATCGGCCACCCTGTATATATATACAGGGTGTACGAAAAGTCCCGGGACGGTTGAATAACTTTCAAAAGAATAAAAATTTCAAAAATCGCCGAAACACGTGATTCGATTTTTCAAACAAGCTATCTTTTGAGGGGGGGTTTCGGCCCCCCAATCTCAAGGGGGGCGGGGGGCACGAGGGGGGGCAAAAATCTTAAATGGCAACATGGTTTGAGTGGGGGCTCATTTGAAAGGTATTTTCGAGACGAATTCAGATCACTGGTCATAGAGGGCGCTGCGATCATTTTTCGGAGAGATACAAGTAAAAGAGGTTTTCAATGTAACGTTCAGAAACGGGTTGACACCCGTTTAAGAATATTGTTTTACACGATTTTAAGTTTTTTAAGTTTTTTCAGAATATTGAATTACACGATTCGGCGACTTCGAAATTTTCATTTTTTCAAACGTTAGTACGTCTAAGATCTGAAAATGTCAAAAATCTCTGCGAAAAATGATCGCAGCGCCCTCTATGACCAGTGATCTGAATTCATCTCGAACATACCTTTCAAATGAGCCCCCACTCAAACCATGTTGCCATTTAAGATTTTTGGCCCCCCTCGTGCCCCCCGCCCCCCTTGAGGTTGGGGGGCCGAAACCCCCCCTCAAAAGATAGCTTGTTTGAAAAATCGAATCACGTGTTTCGGCGATTTTTGAAATTTTTATTCTTTCGAAAGTTATTCAACCGTCCCGGGACTTTTCGTACACCCTGTATATATATATATATATATGTACCATCAATGCATGTGATTACTCTAGGAGTTTGTGGTTCCGGATTATACAGCTGATTGGCAAAATCAGTGACATGTCTATCGAAATGATTTTGTCTCGTTATTGCGTCAAATCCTATATTTTGTGGTACAAAATGAATCATTAAAGATTGTCGCACTGCAGCGACAGCCATATTTACTGCCTGCCTACTCGAGTAATGAAACATAACTTTGAGTAACTCATCTGACAAACCGTGATGAAGTTTACATACGAACATAAGAAGGTCCTTTTTATATACATATCTATTACCACCAGGACAAGGAACTGCATCACAAAACGTGAACAATTCTTGGAACTGTTGTTTGTTTATAGGATACAGACATTCAATTTCATTACCCGAAAGATTAACTTCATCCAATATTTTTATTCCATTTGCTACGCCACGAAATTCTTGCAAGATAGCTTGAAGATAATGACCTCTGATTACATAGGGCCTGTTGATGAAACGTAAACCTTGTACAAGCAGCCCGAGTAGCACACCTTCATCGTTCAAATGATGTCAACAAGCTCTTACGTTTTCTGGGATAAAAATATTGTGTGAAATGAAAACATGTACCTTACATTTAACTGATAATCTATCCAAGTTATCAGTTTTATCACATATAATACAAGTGCTACTTCTCGTCTGTGTTAACGCGTTTAATCTTAAACAGGTAGGATCTTCCTCCGTAGCAATAATTTCGTTACGAATCGATTGATTACGGTTGGCACATATTTTTGTCATACAAGTTACTTCTAACGCTGGTCTTTGGAAACCATCTCGTCGAATGATAGCAATTTTTCTTTTAGCAGCATTGTCATCTCCATCAATTCGAGTCATCATACGAGGCACGAATCTTCCATCGCAAACGTAACAACGTAAAAGATTTCCAAATACCATTATTGTAAAAGATGTACAATATTACAGAAGGATACGAGTTTTACGAAACTGTTATGTGTTTCACAATGTACATTGAAGACCGACAATAAGATATGCAGAATAAAAATTATATAGACTTAATGTTACATATGTATTAGTATACTTACCAAGATAAACTATATAATAAGACAGAAAGCCAATATCGATTTCAATCTGAATTTTGCCGTCTTTAGTATATTTTATATGTCTACTTCGTTTCGGGAAACTGTAAAACACGAGACCTAAAAGAAAACCTGGGAGAGGGAATTTATCATCCTTCAAAATCTCATTCGCGTTCTCAAAAACATACAGCTGAGCTGCGTTCATCATTGGTTTATAATCTCGGGATTTGAAAATAATTAAGCAGCATGACAGTCGAACCAAAGCACTCTCAAATAATGTCGAAAAAGTATATCGGGTTTGATACCGAAGAAAGAGGCATAAAGCCTGGAAGTCGAGCATTCTGTCCAATTTCGTCACGTCCACAACATTGTTTCTGGGTTACTGCGCGCTCCCACACGTGCACGCGCGCTCACACACGTGCGCACACGCACACGCACACGCATACGCTCACTTACGCTGACGCACACTACTAATAATATAATAATAATTTGCTACAACTGAAATCAGAAAATTCGTATCTTATGCTTTTCCGGAGCTTCTAGCGGAAAACTGTTCATAGGATAAGGTTGAGCCTATGGAAACAGTTGTTCAGAATCACTTGAATTGCAACATACTCCAATTTCAACCAAATCGACTAGGAGCCATTTTCCATACGTGTTGTGCGTGGTCCTTTACAAGAATTGAAATCTTCAAAAATTGCTGTAAGTTAATTACATATTATGTAAACTCAACGACTAAGGTATTAACTTAGTTAATTGAAATAAACTTTATGGTTAACTGAAATAAAAATAGTAAAGTTAACAACACCAATAAGGTTGTCATAAGAAAAATGTAGTTGTGTTTATTATTTTCTCCTGAAGTACTCGGCGGTAGTTGAATTTGTTAAAAATACTTTTTTCAGTGTCATAATTCTTTACCTGATTTTCATTTTTTTTATCTTAGTAATTTTATTATCTTTTTCGTTACGTTTTCAAATGCTTGACGTGCAAGGTTTACAATCTATTTTTTGTTTGGTTTCATATCACCACGTACAATATTTTGTGTTTTTATGACAGTAATCATTTACTTATTCTAACCTATAAAATCATCTTTTATTTTATGGTTTTATCGTGTTTTTTTTTTAATTTAAATGCCCTTTCGCAAATTTCGTTTTACTTTCAGAAAGAAGTTTCCGGTTAGGCATTATGAATTCGATCGATACTTCTGACAGTCTCCTTCGAATGTCGCTAGATCGAAAACAAAAAACAGCAGCACATTGCCGATGTTTGTTTCATCGATATTATTCTCTACATTCACCGACAATGCCTTCGTTCGAATTTATCCCCCACAATCACCAAGCGATTCTCCCATGGGCTAATTTCAAAGCTTAGTAACTTGAAAACACTAGTGTGAAAACATTTTTCGTAATATGACTTAAGTTCTAGTTTATCGTCCTCTTTCTCGTGGTCAACGGAGTTTCATAAGTATACATACACGCCGTGTATTTTTATTATTTATGTATTTGGTTGAGGTGGTAGCCTCTTTGACCAACAATACAAGTTACTTTTACAAAAATATAATCGTATAGCTAATAACTTATCATTTACGATACATAGCAGGAATTGCATACTATGACGGTGTGAGGTGTGGAGCATATCCAGACATAGTAGTGTCGATAATATTGATCGCAAGTTCCATAAAAAAGTACATAAAGAAAAGTAATTAGTCTGATTCGTATATTAACAGTGAAAAGAGATTGACCCTCTGAGTCTAGTTTAAGAAGCAAAATGAATAGCCTGTCTTTAAACGACAAAAGATTTGAGCACTCTTTAACCTTTTGCGGCGCAGTGGTAACCCAGATTACCACCTTTTTAATTCACATCTTTTCTGTCTAGTTTCAATGCTTTCGAAGCAATATTCACAAAATCTTTTTACAGTGGTAGAGGGGGCTTTTTAGTACGTAACGAAAAGGATAATAAATGCAATTACGCAAAATTATTAACAAGTATAAATAAATAAATTTAAAAAATCGTCGATTTTTGAGAAAGAAATCGTTTTTGAACGAACTAAAAGGTAAATTAGAACCAAATTTAGTACTCGGGAGTTTTTGGGGTCGCTGATTACGAATTTGAAGTTGGTTTTGAAAAATACAAAATGGCGGTTGAATTTTTTTAAATTCATCTGATTTACTTGAAACTCGTTACTCGGGGGTTTCTGGGGTCGCCGATTACGAATCTGGCCTCGGATTTTGAATATTCAAAATGGAGGATCCAAGATGTCTGATCGAAATATGAAAATGTACCCGATATTGATGAAGCTGTGTACTCGGGGGTTTTCGGGGTCGCTTATTACGAATCTGATCTCTGACTTTTATATTTAAAATTCCGAGTACATAGAGTATCAAGTTTTATCTCGATCAAGTAAATTTTGACATTTTTGTAGGCCATCTTGGATCCACCATTTTGAATTTACAAAATCTGACTTCATATTCGCAATCAGCGATCCCAAAAACCCCCGAGTACCAACTTTCATCAAGTAAATTTTTTACATTTATGTCGGCCATCTTCGAGCCGCCATTTTGAATTTACAATGTCGGATGTCAGATTCGTAATCAGCGACCCCGAGACCCACCGTGTAACAAATTTCAGCTGTTTTCCATATAAAGAAAAATGTGCGCCGCAAAGGGTTAATTGACAATGGTAGATTCGTTCCTCAATCTACTAGACTTTACGAGGAAGGAGTTAACAATAGTATTTGATCTTTGAGTTGAGATTCTCAGAATTTGTGTCCGTGATCGCGGTGCCCGATCAAATGCATTACTACGAGAGAGATATTTGTTATATAGATAGAATGGGATCTTAGTAGTAAGGATGATGAAATCAATTATTCCAATGAAATAGAGACTCCATGATGTAGCCGCGAGCTAACCACACTGAGAGACTTTTCGTAGGTATATCATATCTAGAGCAGTACAGAGACCATACCTTAATATTAAGACAACAGAGGCGCCACTTGTAGTTGGAATGTCGTACGTAACTATAGAATGTCTGATATACTTCGCTGGGGTATAGCTGCTGTACGAAAACAGGAGATAAAAGCAGTATTATATAGGCACGCGCGACCCGCGCGACAGTGTGACGTATCACCAGCTCGTAAACACGTCAACTGTCGTTATCTGATGGGGGGTTATGTGCGCATACATATTAATCCAGAATTTAAATAATTGTTTGAAAAATTGTATATAATAAAAATGTAGTTTTAAAATATGTGTTTAAGTATAAATTAATTGATGGTAAATGGTTACAAGTGAATCAGATTGCCAGATTCTCTCCAAATGTACAGAACGTCTAGTCGAGCATAACATTTTTAATATTTTTTTCAACTTTTTAACCATGATAACTTCGGCCAATCTGTTTAAAACAAATTTCTCTCAATTTGCAGTACCAAAGCCTATTTGAAAGAAGTTGATCACTTGAATGTAAAAATGAACAAGATATATTTTCCGCGTTCTTAATTCTTAAATTTCCAAGTTTATTTAGTGTGAACGAAAATTGAGTTATTTTGAGAATTACCCATATATTCAATCATACATATATGTGTTTCTTATACGTTGTATTTTTTTGTATCAGAGGCTTGCAGGTTTGTTCATTTTATAATAAACAGATCTACAAATAAATATTGTATTACAGTTAACCTACATATCATCAAAATTACTTCATTTACATATAAATATTTCTAAGTTTTACATAACAACATGTCATTTTATATATAGAAATATGATACAGTGAAACCACGATAAGTCGAAGTTCAAGGGAAACGTTAAAAATCTCGAGTATTTCGACTTACAAAGGCATTAACATTTTTCAAGTTATAGAATCACAGGGAAATATAAGTTCGACTTATGTTTATTATAATTTAGTAAATTATAACGTACAAATATAATTACAAATTGTATTTAGTTAGTAGCTTATAAAATATCTGTGATCATTTTTCGAGTTTTTGATTATAAAATGCTTCTATTCAATGAACCAGAACATAAACAATGAATTCTAAGTATATCATTATATTACTAGCTTCCACATGTCGAGTCTATTCTCTAAATTTCGACTTACAGAGTATCAATATGAACTAAAGTACCTCGTATACATACACCATATACAGCAGTGTAATTGATGTGCTAAAAATGAGAGTGCTGCCGCGCCCTTGTGAACGGACAGCGACTAAACATCTGGAGTATAAAATGCGTATGAAAATGCCGACTAGATTCATACCAATCACACCTGTGGAATTCAGAGTCGGTTTAGTGTCGCTGCCAACCTCGAGAATACATAACCCTTACTAAAAGTCTTCCAGTGCAAGCTTCACACTGTGAATGTGTTTTCCTAACTCGAAATATAAATCGAATGCAGACATTGAAGAGGCGTTCCACCTTTAGTTTCATGGTGGCATTTAGGTTATTATATACGGAGCAGCAATAATCAAAATATGGCATTGCGAGAATAAGTGTACGCGCTGATTGTAAACAATTTTGACCTTTACTCGGATAAATGCGCCACTCGTTAAATTTTATAATTTATAATTTATTGCACTCTGTTATTGCCCATAATTTAAAATATATTACAACTGTATTGGAAAAATGTTATTTTCATCTCTTACGGACCGAAATGCAAGAAAAATTATAACTGAGGCAAATGTCCCAATCGTATTCGATTTTATGCGACATAATAGGTACTTTATTTCTCTTGACATTGTTGTAAATCCGCCGAAGAAATTCCATAAACAATTATAACAATAATCGAAACTGATAAATTTATCGAATAAATTCCAAGAACAAAAGTTTCTTAAAATATCGATTTAAGTAAGATTATAACTCTTTGGGAAAAATTACATTTTCAGCTCTTACTGTTATAAGAATTGCAATGAAAAATATCATATCACAAAATAGTTCGATCGTAATGGATTATTTGCTAGAAAACAAGCACATTGTGTCTCTCGATATTTTTCAATATCTTTCATCGTTTTTTATTAAAATTCCTGCATAAACTTTTCGTGTAGTTCATTCAACTTATGCTAATCAGTGTACGCGCTGATTGTAAACACCCAGGTGAAAAAGTTTTATAAAAATTGTATAGAATTTTTATAAAGTTGCTATATAAAAACTGTATAAAACTTATATAAAGAAATGGTTCTATTAAATATTTATAAAGTTAGTATAGTTTTATAAGCATTTTATAAAATGTTATGACATTATAATTTACACTGCTTTTGGCAAATACCATCTTCTGAAGATATTTCTATAAAAAGAAATTATGAATTAATTAGGAAATAAATCAGCAACAACAATACATATTTGTACAATTTGGAGGAAATATATTTTTTAACAAAAGTGAATACAATTAGTTATCAACATACAAATGATGTATTGTTGTTTCTGAATTCAAATAGAAAAGAATACATTGAAAATAGGATATAATATAGTCAACGGGTGTGGAAATATCCTGGAGGCGGTTTTGCATTTGGCGATATGCTTCGAGACCCGACGCTGTCGATGAATTAAGAAGTCAGCTGAAATAATCCATTGAAATGCAATAATACCAAATGTTGGTCGATACTGACATCAAACAATTCGTCGATTATTCCTTAACTTCCAATTATGCGAAATTCTGGACCCTGAAAAACAGTGAACAGAAAAAAGAAACAAATATTTATTATAATTTTTAGGTTACATGAAGTGCGATGTATCTTCTCTACAGTTTAGAAGTTCAAAAGAAACTATCAAAAACAAAAACAGGTGCATAACAAGGTTACCATGCTGGTTACTAGGGTATGTTGAATTTTTAAAAGAATGATATTTTGACAGTTTGTCCTGTACCTCTGCATTTTGCAACACACTGCATGTAACCTAAAAAGTATAATAAATACTTCTCTTCTTTGTGTTCACTGTTTTTCAGAGGGTCAAGAATTTACTTAATTTCTCTAAAAGAATTGTTCGTGTTTTCGCATAAATGGAACTTTAGGAATGATCGACGATTTAATGCCATCTTTCAGTGGGGATCATTGTTTAATGTCAGTATCTACCAATCTTTGGTACTGTTGCATTTTAATAGATTATTTCAGGTGAATTCTTAATTCATCGGCAGAGCACATCGCCAAACACAAAACTACCTCCAGGATATTTCCACATCCTTTGATTGTGATATCCGATTTTGAATTCATTCGGCGATCCTTTCGATTTCAATTCGGAAACAACAATACATAATTCGTAAAATTTGTATGTTGATATACAAATTGTATTTAATTTTGTTAAAAAATATATTTCCTTCAAATTGTACAAATATGTATTGTTGTTGCTGATTTATTTTCTAATTAATTTATCGTTTCTTTTTATAGAAATATTTTCAGAAGTCGGTATTTGTCAAAAGCAGTGTAGATTCTAATTTCATAACATTTTATAAAATGCCTACCTTTTCCGCTGTTTTTTACCTTGGTTTCCAATTAATTTTTTTCAATATTTTTCTCAGCGCGGGCCGTACACCGTAAACTGTCATTCGAAAATCCGACAGTCAGAAGGACGACACATAAAAAGATACACATTGACACTATGACAGTTATTTTTGAAGAGTTGGTTTTTAGACTGTCAGCTATTCGATTGTCGGTTTTTTCTTTGTGAATTTGTTTACCTATCGCCTTTTGATTTGTCGTTTCATCGACCCGCACCCATTTTCTTGAAGAAGGCCCCAATACTGTACCGCAATGTACAGCATTTATTTCCTTATTTATTCTGGTGTGGTTTTTACAATAGTTTTTAAAAATTTTACATTTTAAAATCTAAAAAAGATTATTTCACTTTTTTAAGAAATTTTTTTTATGTAAAATTTAAAAAATAAAAAATATAGCTGTAGAAATCTATTATCAAATCAACTGATTTGTTGGAAAAAATAAATAATTGAACAAACATTCCACTGAAAATTCTAAATTTGAATCACGCCATGATTTGTGCTTGTCGAGTGTTGCGTGCGGCCTCATTTTGAGAATTACAGGCCTTTGCGGTGCCGAAGACTCGCGTGGATAGGCGGAAATGAAGAAGGCTTGGGTAAACCTCTGCTTGGTTTTTCGCCAATTGTCGCCGGCCATTTTTTCTCAAAAAAATTACGCCTAGGTTCGGAAAAAAAAACATACAATCTCATTACCGGGCATTATGTTCTTCATTGCCAAGTGTCTTTCAAAATGTATAGTTTAGCAGGTTAACGAAATGTATATGAAATATTTCATAGAATTTTAATTATAGGTACTTATTAATCATTACGCACCGAATGCTTAGAGAAAGCAGATAAAATTTGAATTTCGCTTGAATCTAAACAAAGAAAAAAGAACTCAATATTAAAAATTCGGTATAAGCGGTCACCATACTAAAAGAAAAAGTAATAACATAATTTTAATGTTTTCGGTCCATTTATTGTGACCCTCTTCAGAAACTAATAATTTACATATAATATTGATAAAAATGAGTCAAATTCAAAAAGGCATAAATTTGATTGTTTTAACCAATTGGAGGAGGAAAAGATGTAAATTCCTCCATTCAACTACTCCACCCTTCCAAACAAAAACATTCTTAATTAAAACCATCGATGTTAGTGCAGACAGTATTATGAACTAAGTGATTCATATGACTAAAGGGGACCGTACACCACTTTTGCGTGTTTTTTCAACATTTATTTATTGCTAGTAAAATGTACCGAATCACTGCGCTATTTTTAACTACATTAACACAAACATTGAGGAATAAGAGAAAAACTTTTATTTTTTTATTCGGCCCTTAATCTTGACAAAATGGCGGCTGAAGTGTTGGTCCGAAAATAACTGGCCGTCACGATTACTCGGCTCCCAAACGTCTGAAACCAAAAATCCAAAGAATTTCTTAAAATATATGTCAGTGGCTATGGCATGAACCACTAAAAATTAATTTTTGAAAAAAATGACAAAATGGCGGCGGTTTGAATTTTTTCACCCCTTTTTCACCCCTAAAACGGTAAAAAAGGGGGTTAAAAATGGATGTAAAATTCTTATAATGGTTGACACGATAGCTACACGTGTGCTGAATAACCCCTGAAATTTTCAGCACGCTCGGTCAAATAGTTTTTCCAAAATCGTGTCGGCCAGCTCGAAAAACGTTGTTTTGAGAAACACGCGTTTAACGTTTTTGTACGTAAAATCGATAGTATGAAGTGACTTACTCTCACTCAGCGATGCCTGCTCCATACATAAATCCTTCCTCATCCTCGTAGGCTTCGTTTAGAGCTACTCTCTGTAGTCTGATATCACTTCGATGTTCTTTTGAAGCTTCCAGGCTACGTCGGTTGGAGAAGGTGATGCGATTTTCGTTGCGTCGCTCCACGAGAGAAACTGCATTTTTACCAATGGTAATTCCCATCGTTTCCATAATTTTCAACAATGGTTGGAAGCCCTCGTTGAACGTACAGGCAGCACAGAAGGCTGCAATCTCGACGATTTTTTTCCGACGAACGAATGTTTTGGAGCTAAGTTCCAAACACATTAATTGTAACTTTCATTACAATGTTGAGTGTCGGCCCCAAGGCACCGTTTCAGCAAATCATCCGTTGTGAGGTCTTCATAAATTTTTCTGAGCAGAGGTTCAATCTCGTTGTCTAACGCGGGGGGATGTTTGAAAGTATCCAACTTTCCATTAGCCTCTGCGACAAGATACTTGCACCAGGAATCGGCTCCTTCAGGACAGTTGTTGTGTTGAGGTTTGCTGTCTGTCGAGAATTTGTGAAAAAAAGTAGCCCAAATAGCTTTTCTCAAATTCTCCACACAATCTGGATTTCTTCGCACCGCCAATTCATAATAAGTCGATAACTCTTTCATGACTTTATTAGTCAATGAAGCGGTTTTCTGTTTTAGTTTTACGATTTTCTTCGCCGCAGATTTTCTTAACGTTGAACTTGATGTTGTACTTGATTTTTTTTTAGTTCTTCTTCCAAATTTTTCATTAACTTTTTTTGTCGTGTAAGTTCAGTTTTGACATCTTTTGCTCTTTTAAAAACGCGCTTTTTTACATGTAAAACACACTCTTTCTTCTGTATATTTAATGCTGTTCCATAGGGTTGTATGTATTTTAGTTGTTTAAATGTTTTGGTGTCGCCATCGCCTACATAATTTTCATAATAAACGTCATATAAACTTACAGATCTTTGAAACATTTCAATAACAGCATTTACTTCCATCAATCCAGCACTGCCTTCATGATTAATAGTGCATTTTTCTTTATGTTCCTCGTACCAAACATCGTACTCGACAGTATCTTTCTTGCCACTCCAAGTCGAACATCCAGCGCATACACTTGATTTTACAACATCAAGAACTTTTCCGGTGTACTTTCCAATCAGAGTTGCCAAGCCAATAAGAGAACATAAGCCACGTCGAGCCCAAGAGCCATCACCAGAAACTGTGAGTCGATTCTTGACGTTACCAGCTGTCTCATTTTTTACTTTCTCTTCTTCGACCGCATTTTGAAATACTGATTCCGTAACAGATTTTGCTGCTATCCATATGTTCTCTACAATATCATAATATGATTTTTTGCAAAATCCTCTGCCGACGTCCATGAAGCCGCAAAAATTACTAATGCCTTGAAATCCAACACCGATTAACCGCATTGCAAAAACGAGTCGACGATTTATTTCATATGTCTGTCCAATTTTCGGACTGCTTGGAATTCGATTTTCATTTTCACATTTACACTGCACGGCTAACTGAAACCCTAAACCTTTTTCAGCGCGTTTTAAAAATTTTATGGAACTTTTGCACGATTTACACATAAAAAGGTTTTGTAAAGTCAAAAACATAACGAAGTCCACTACAACGTACTGAGGCATTGGATCGACGTTCACTTCAAAATCAGGATGCTTTTTCGATATTTTTCTAGCCGATGCACTTGTGCTACTTAAATCTTGTTCACTCGTATACTGATTACCCGAAAACCTTCTTTTCTTTTAACGATCTGGTTTTGGTGTGCCACGTTTACGACCCTTTCTATCCATCTTTATAAGATTATATTATTTGTTTATATATGGCACTGTGCACACTTTTATACGTGAAATAACGTTCAACGGTTCCGACTACCGAACACGTGTGAAAACCAAGCCTCACCTGTAAAACAAGCGGTAAATCGAAGCGAGCCTATGCGGTACAGAATTAGCCGAAACGCCTTCTGTGCGCGTTCAGAGGCAATACCTTAGAATCGATTTTTCGACATATCCTCGGTCGATAATCGGCAAAGTAGGGTTCCTACACTAATTCTACATACATATAGTACACACGAAAATGACGTTTTTAAAAAAAAGTGGTGTACGATCCCCTTAAAACCTATTATATATACGAGAAACTATATTTAACAATTTGAATTTGGTTATTTGTTGAACTATTGTAAAATTCAAGATTTTTTTTAGCTATACTCTCTTTAATGAGCTGTATAGGATAACCATTTTTAAGTAGAGTCTGTTTAACCATTTTCAAAGACACTGAATTCAAAGAGTTGAATATAAAAATACAACATCTGTTTCTTATGTAGAAGGTGTTACTGGACAAGTACAAAACAGGTTTAAAAAAGTAAATATACGCTTAGATTCTAAACCTATATCTAATAACATAGGAAAAATTAAGCCTTATAAACATAGGCCACCTATACTAAAAACCTCCAATGTAGTATATGAAATACCATGTTCCCTCTGTTACAAAACATATTACATAGGACAAACGGAACGCAGATTAGAGGCCAGATTACGAGAACACAAAAACAACATCAATGGAAATGACAATAAATACAATGGACATATACTCGACTTACTCAACACAGACTCGTAACATAATTTCGAATATAGTAAAGTAAAAATATTAGCCATTTAAAAAAAATGCATAAAACGTAAAGAAATTGAAAATTATTTTATCAAAAAATATAAACAGAATATGGTTAACATTAAATTTAAAACCACTACGTTACCGGAAATGTAGGACATTTTACTAAATATTAATAATTAATATTTCATATTACAATTAGTTCAATTTTCTAAAATATAGAGTAAATCCAGTTTCTTCTATATATAATACGTTTTAATTTAGTCATATGAATGGCTTAGTTCATAATACCGTCTGCACTAACATCGATTGTTTTAATTAACAATATTTTAGTTTGGAAGGAGGGAGTAGTTGAATGGAGGAATTTACATCTTTTCCTCCTCCAATTGGTTAATACAATCAAATTTATGCCTTTTGGAATTGGACTCATTTTTATTGATATTGTTACGGATGCTGGCTACGCACATAATAGCACTTGTAACAAAGACAATACTTGCCTTTGTAAAATCGATAAAACACACACACATCGAAGGGCCCGATTCGGCGTCGCACATAGATTGCACACGTGCTACAACTTACACGGGGAACCGCGGGTTTCTCTAGATGCAAGCCCAAACGGTCAAGAAAGGAATGTGCCGCGCCGAAGCTCGAAGTAAGACAATCCATAAGATTGTAACTCACACGCGCACACAATAGTAGACGTGCCCCGAATCGCCGAGGTCACCAATAGGTCTAAGGGGTGAGCGATTCGTGGAAGATGGCACGTGGCAAACAGCAAGTGCAGGTGTCCATCGCGAAGCAACGATGATCTCATCGACATCTACCATATAAAAAGGGCAATCTTATTGCCCGAAGTCAGAGTCGCACCGTGAATGACGCCGTGAAGATCTCGGTGCAGAGTCATGCCGTGTACGATCCAGAGAGGATCTCTGAGGCAGAGTCGACCTTCGCACGTAACTAAGCACGTAGCTCGACGAATTCGGTTCAAGACTCGGGAACTTAGGGACTTCGCGGCACGTTAATCCGCCACTTTTACGAATCACAGACCGCCAAATCTGCTGGTTGTACCGATATTCGGGTAGGGGGGACTGGCTCTGGTTGGGTGTTGTGTGTGTATCTGACTAATTCTGTCATGTACTGTCTGTCTTTGTCCTGTACCTCTCCACCCGAGAGCCGACCCGCAAATAGACATTAACGCGTGGGAAAATTACCTGTCCTTTGTCCTTTTTTTTTGTCAATAATAATAAAGTTATTATTCTTAAATTCACCGCTACGTTTGCCACTTGGGATGTCGATCCCTTTTATGCGGAATATCCCAAATAAACGATTCTCAGCTACCGAGAATCAACCCTATAACTCCTGATCCTTGTGAGAATTCGATAAATTACGAAAGCATAAAAGCGTAACAATATTATATGTAAATTATTAGTGTCTTAAGAGGGTCACAATAAATGGACCGAAAATGTTATAATTATTTTATTACTTTTTCTTTTAGTATGGTGACCTCTTATACCGAATTTTTATATTAAGTATTTAATAACGGTCGAGAAATTTTATGTATTTTAAGAAAAAAAACGTAATATATATATAATTTGTATAGTAAACCGACTGGATGGAATTATATGTTCAAAGTTCGAAATCCATTGATAATTTAAAAAAAAATTATGAGTTTCTCAGAAACGCTGCTGAGTTTATTACAAATATATCGTAATTTAAAGTACTGACTGCTAGGATCAACATGCATTTGTAAATCTAATATTACGTTTTACACAGAATATTACGTAATTCTACTCTACATAAGAGAACATTTTGCAAAAAATATTTTATATTTGTGGGTAATATTAAACAGTTCCACTAAACTTTCGTATAGATTTATACTAAATGTATTCAATTCGAGCGAAATTGTAAGATACCAAATTATAATATTTTCCGCAAATATTATTCTGCCGTTTAAATGCCACAATGCATCGACTTTCGATTGCCTAATTAGCCCCTCTCCACGTATTACTCACACTATCGCAACCGCTTCTATTATACTCTCTTATCAGTATATGACGGATTTCGTGTCAAGTGATCCAGGCCAGAATTTGATACATGTCGGATCCGGCTGAAATTTGCACAAACTATAGTCCTATTGAATACAATGTTAAATACCAAATATTAGCAATGTTTATAAAAAATTGCAGGACGTAGAGGGGGTTGAAATTTTGAAATTTCATCATACAAAGTATATTTCGACTGTTCGTAAGTTTGTTAAACTCAAAAATTAAAATAATATAAAATATGTTTCAGATAGGTTTTTTCCCGCCCTTTTTAATGGTGAAACCCATTTTTTTCAAAATTAATTTTTTACCTTGAAAAATGCAAATGAAAGATATAATTGAATATATCTCAACAACTACACGGTTTTAATATTTTTTTTATTGCTTCATCGGAAAGATGAGACTTTTTACTACAAAAAATATGTAGTTCAAAAGTGGGATCAGTTTGTTTAGCTAGTCAAATTGAACGATGCTACCGCACGGTGTCGCGCACCGTATCTGCGTCGCGCCGGCGCCACCTCTAGCGCCTAGTGGGACAAAATTACAAAAAGGTCGAAATATTTTTGAGGCTGCTAATCCTTTATTTGCAGCGAAATAGGAGGTTTGTCAATTAACATACAAGAATTAGAAATTTTAATAATTTCTATTAATTTCAAGAAAAGTACCGCCGGCATTTGCATCACCCAAGATGTGCCACGCGGAGGTCGCACGGTCGGATTTACATGTCTTCGGGGTGCTTTTTTAAGGTGGTTCCCCTTGCCATCACCTATGTGCGTCTGTGTGTGTGCGCGCGTGCGTGTATGCCTGTGCACGTGTGTGTGTGTGTTTCATTCCATCTTAATTTATTCTTTTTTTTTCTTTTTTTTTTAAGTAATTGTTTGCGACTTTAAAGTAGTTGATGGCCGCGTTTTATTTTTTGGAAAATAATCACAATCTGGATGTGCTCAAAATTTGTTTAATTTAAGTCTACCATTATCAGTAGGTATGATTGCATGATACTGTAATATTCCTTTGATGGTTACAGCTGCTTCCAACCTCTGTTTTAATTTGTCAGCAGTTATACTGCGAACTTCTTTGCTACTGAAAATAATTTCAGTTTCTTTGCAGCTTCGTTTGGCCCATTGTAATAATGCTCGAGTATCTAAGATTCGATATCACGTAGTGTTGGTATGTCGGTAACAATGGTAGTTCAAAGTCCTATAGCTCCAATCTGATACGTCAGCGGCGCGGTGCCTTGCGGTAAGCATCGTTCAATTTGACTAGCGAAACAAACTGATCCCACTTTTGAACCACATATTTTTTGTAGTAAAAAGTCTCATCTTTTCGATGAAACAATAAAAAAATTTTAAAAACGTGTAGTTTGTGAGATATATTCAATTATATCTTTAATATGCATTTTTCAAGGTAAAAAATTAATTTTGAAAAAAAATGGATTTCACCATTAAAAAGGGCGGGAAAAAACCTATCTGAAACATATTTTATATTATTTTAATTTTTGAGTTTAACAAACTTACGAACAGTCGAAATATACCTTGTATGATGAAATTTCAACATTTCAACCCCCTCTACGTCCTGTAATTTTTTATAAAAATTGCTAATATTTGGTATTTAACATTGTATCCAATAGGACTATAGTTTGTGCAAATTTCAGCAGGATCCCACATATTTCAAATTCTGGCCTGGATCACTTGACACGAAATCCGTCATATGTCAAATTTATGATTCTTCTTTCGAATTTACATTATTATTCTGTATAAACGCTATAACGAAAAGAAACCTCAGTCTGTTCAAAGTCTTTTCAAAGTTTTGCAAAAATAAACCGCTAATTACGCAAAATTAATTACCAATTCTTTTACCGAAAATCTCCAGTAAAACGATCCTGAACCGCTTCGTATCGTTAACACCTTATCGATACACAATAATACTTCAACCTAAATGAACGATACCTTAATCCGATGTGTTCTTCCCAGGTAACAGATTTTTTATTTTGTTGATTATAGCATTTGCATCTGTCACAACTGTAGAACAGTATGCGAAACAAATCTTTCCATATTTTTCCGTAGAATTAGACATACGGTCATGAAAATTCTCAATCAGTACTAAAAGAAAAACAAATAAATTATCTGAAAGGCATATAGAAGAATTATATTTTAGCACACGCTGTATATTTTTTCTTAAAAACTACAAGTTTTTTCCTGCAATTTCGACAATCATTATAAAACTAGTTCACAGATGTCAGAGTGCCGTTTTCGTATCATGGTAGCATCCCGTTTAATTTCAATATTTTCGGGGAACTTCGTATTGGGTACTTTTTGTGGTCGATGATTATGAATGTGACCAACTTTTGAGAAAATATTTGGATTTTCAAGATTTATTGTTCTCCATGATGATAATAAAACCGCTATTTCAATATAATGTATCCATTTCTTTATTATAATTTTGAAGTCGCTTTAAGAACTTCAATATACGTTAAGACATAAATAGCTCCTATCGCTACACGCAGAGAAATTTTAAGTAGATACCGTCGTACCCGGGATGTAATAGTTACCGCGCGAGCTCTGGCAACTTTAAAAGGGCAATTAAAATGCGAAACAATTAAAAAGGAACATTTTTATGAACAGTTTCACTTTTATTATACCTTTGAGGGTATTTAATCATAATTTTCGAACGATTTAGTTGCTATACTAAAACAATAATTAACTATAATGAGTTGTAAACTTTTTAAAAGGGATAAAATCCGTACTTTTTTCATTTCATTCTTAAAGATGCAATAAAAGTGAATCATTTCATAAAAATGTTCTTTTTAATGATTTCGTTTTTTAATCGCCATTTTAAAACGGTAACCCTTGCTTCCCAGGTACGGCAGTCTCAACTTAAACCTGTTCTGCATGTACACCGAAGGTGCCAAAATGACGTGAATACACGGAGGGTTAACATACAGGTAGAACGCATAGATGAACATAAAATGTGGATTAACATTTTTGAATTCCCTGAGACTTACTTTTTTTGCTCGTTTCTATCCGTTATTTATTTCTATGCCTGAGATTGCTTAGTATTTTTCCCGCTATTAGTATTTTTCCCACTAATAAATTAAATATTCCTCCTCTGTTTTATTTATTTAAAATCTCTTTTATTATACCCAACCATCACGTAAAAGACAGGGTTTTTGGGATCATCTTTCTGACGAGTCCACGCGAAAACCTTGGACGAAACGTGTATCTACAATAGACATTAGTTATTTATTTTGTCACTAGAGGAAAACAGAATCCATTGTTAGTTAAATCCTTAAATGCGTATATAAGCAGTTCAGTAAATCAAAGATTCTGTAGCTGGGAAAATTACAAAATCTGGCTTATACAACTTTCTTTTCACATTTTCGGTGGCTTTCATCAGATCTCCAATGTTTACTTTTGTAGTTGGTTTTTATTTTTATTTAGCCCATGGACCGTATTTGCCGCATATTATATTCTTATAAGTATTTACATATGCCTGAAACTGCTTAGTATTTTTACATTTTTAATCTCTGAATGGCGTATATTGCGGCTTCGTCAGACATATATGATTTTCAATGATTTTGTTAGTTTCAGTGCGAAATATTACATGCACCAAAGAGTCATTCATCCTGGAACATTTTTGAAGAAGATATCCGAATAGATGAATTATTGGATGGGTATCATCAGCTTGAGGAAAGTATTGGGTACGTCTTCAAGGACAAAAGTTATCTCTTGCAAGCCTTCACACATGCTTCATATCAACCGAATCGATTTACGGACTGCTACCAACGCTTAGAATTTTTAGGTGATGCAGTTTTGGGTACGTAATTTTGTTTTAGCTAACAATCATATATAATGATTTTTCTTTATTCCATGTTGAATCTGCTTTTATAGTAACCGAATATATGGAATGTTATACAGTTTAAGTAAATAATTATTTCTCTTTATTTATTAATAAGTAAAATGTGACAGGCTGATGTCCTGCAATAGCAACTGATGATAGTTGCACTGTTTAAATATTTTCGCATTGCTGAAATATTTTCAAGCGCTTTTTGCCGAAATCCTTTCTATTTCCGAGAAGCTGGTGTTTAACAAAAAATGTATCGGATGAAAATGTTAAAAATGAAAATTCGATAAATTGGTAACTTTTGCGATTTTGTAATTTCCTCGACACTTAATGTAGTCGTAATAAGATTTATGGAAAGACAACTAGAAGCTTCACAGTAGACGTTCATTCAAACGCTCAAAAATCATTTATTATGAATTAACGATGAAAATCGATACCAATGTTATTTGGTATCGGATGTAAAACGTCAGTCAACAGACTTTAATTATTATAAGGTCTTCCTTCTACTGATGACCTAGAGAGCTATTCGTACCAGATTGTAAATAGAATTGCATGTGTGTGGAATGTAGTGTTGACCCACAAACATTGCTTTTTTGATCTCCGGTTAATAAATTTGGCCACGTCATACTTCAAGTAGTGAGTTTATTGGCACGTGCGAGAAAACTTCGGGAAGTAGTAATATGATAGCTATCTCTTCTATTTCTTCGTTTCTTTGATTAACCTATTAACGCCGGACAGGGCACATTTTCCAATTCAATTTCAATCAAGTATTTCGTATAAAAATTAAGGTTCAACAAAATTGAATGCATGTTTCTTGCTATTTTAGAGATCGCTCATTTCAATGGCGTTGTCACAAATAAGCTATCTTATTTGAAAAATTAAATATAGCAATTTAAATGTCAAAAAAAGGCAAAAATTCGGGTATACTTTTTTATAAAACATTTTTTTTCGTCGAAAGAGTAATTGCCGACACAAAATTCATTCGTTAGAGGTATTAAAAATAGTTGTAATATTAAGATATATTTTTTAAATAGTAACCCTTTAACGCCCAGTGACCATTTTTTGGCAATACTTTCAGTGATGTACTGCATCAACTTAAAATTGTTCAAAAAATTGTTGAGTGGTCACTTCTTACGTAAAAGTTCATGTACTTTCAGAATCCGTTATTAGAATTGTCGAAGAAATTGTTAATAAAAAGTTATCAATAATTCCTTGGACAAAAACATGAACTTTCGAGGGAAAAAAATCGTTTAATTTTTTAAACAAAATTAACATACACATATAAACGTGACGCGTTGTTACAATAAAAAATAAAATTACAAATATATTTATATATAAACTAAACAAAATAAAATGAACTGGAGATACAAACAAGACGGTAACATAAGTTCTACAAGGTGAAAAAGAGATAGTTTACAAGACGAGAAAGAAAGATGACGAATGATGAAAAACGACATCGGATAAGTCGCTGAAGGTACCGACAACTATCGAGGGAGGACGGCAGCGGTCGTACGTTCGCATAGCAATGTTTTCTGGTTATTCCAAACACTGGACGTAAGCAGAGAAAATTGCACGGACGGGGATTCGAACTCGGGACCTTCGCGACGTTCAGTTATTTCGGACTAAGACTAACGCCTTAGCCATCTCGCCGCTTCGTCAGAAAGGAATGAATCCATTTTAATGACACACCCTGAAAGACAATGTCTCGTAGGCATTGTAGGATAGTAGAGTGTGCTAAGGAATTAAATGCTTTGATTAAATCAAACAAGACTAATATCGTAACGAGACCCTTTTAAATGAATCCCGAATACGCATTTTTCGACGAATTTCAGATGTAATCTACGGTGCAAGTGGTTTATTGGACGACGCGTAACAAAAGGCACATTTATATCAATAACCGAATTTGACCGATCTGGTGAGTTGACTTCTGAGTTTACTAAATCACCATTAAGTCATACAACTCTCTTCAAATCTTCACTAGTGACAATTCGAATTTCAGGTTCAGAATTATTTTTGCGAACACATACGCAGCCATTACGATGCCATACTCGTTGGAACCCTTCTGCTTTGTCCGCGGTCTTAGCTTCATTGAGCAATGTATATACATAATTTGGGAGAAATTGGTTGTCAAACACTGTTCTGTTAGCTGATTCGGAAGTAGAAAATTCTAGGAAGACTTCAACGACAGTGTTTCTACCCAGTTTCCTCTTCTTTTCGATAATAAAATTGCGAATATCACACCACACAACTCTAATAATCAACGAGAAATAAGCCGTCGTATTCATGACCGAGGATGAAGTTGGAAGTTCCATTGCTTGCTTACTATTAATAGAACGAATTTCAATAACAAACGGGATAAAAAATGGGTCAGCTTTACGTGCTTGCACCTCAGAGGTATATAAGCACGACTGGACACGAATTTTGTCCCGATTCCTAGCAAGCTTTCACATCATCCCCTCCACTCAACCCTGCGGACGACAAGTCCACAGAGGGTCAAGACTTTCATTCGACACGTATAGAACAAGACTACATTTGAACACCCGACATGTTATCCCGTAGGGTGGGCTCAAATGGTCACCCATCTTCGTTCTAAACGGGGCAAATGCTGTTTAACTTGGGAGATCGCTAGTTGGTAGCATATGCCACTCGGGATACAAACAAACGGGATAAGCGACTCTATTAAATGACAACAATATCTGTACATACCGCTGTGTTATTTTTTACGGCATTACAAAGAGTACGTAGTTCATTCGCATCTTTCCTCAGAGAAGCAGAAAGAGCACGTGTTTCTTATGTTATAATATGAGACTTATGTGCAAGGTTTGCTAGCCACCGCATTATATAATCCTACTGCTGCGAACTACTTAATGAGCCCCAATTCTCGGGAATAGTCGTTATCAGAGAAGAAATCGGCGGATCGCAATTTGCATGAGGAAAGGGATACGACATAGTAATTCCAGGTGTATGCTGTTAAGAGGAAACAAGATTGGAGAGGCTAGGCTGCGTAACTTTTTGTGATTGTAGTAGTTAAAGAGGGAGATACTGCGGGCTATACGAAAACAGAGGAAAGCTCGGTACTAGAAAGAGATGACGAAGACAAGGAAAGCAAATGGAAGAGGAAATGAAAACAACAATTATTTCTTGACTTACATGCGATATGAATGCGAGCAAACGATCTACTAAAAAAATTTTCGCAATTTTCGTAAATAAAACGATCGTAAACTGGCTTATGACATTTGCCACAAATAGTACATTTTAAGCCGCGCCGAAAATTATTTTTAGCCATAAATTACGCGTTAAATATGACCTTAAGTAGATGTAAGTGCACAGAAAATAAGTGTATTTTTTATTTATATCACAATCGTACAACACTTCCCACGTATATTTGCTCTATTTACAGGAGTGGCAGTTATAGATGTCAAAATTTTCTCGACGTGGCACGGTGTTCTTGGACCGTGATACTAATTTTCTTCTGACTGTTCCACATAGGTAACGTCACAATTGACGTGGCACATAGGTTGAAGCCAATGGACAATTCCTTTGACCGTTGACAATTTTCACAGATTGAGAAAATCAATGTTTTTCACTAGAATCACACCCGGAAAAGGCAAAACAAAATAATCAGCAATAATTCGAGCAATTCTTGAGGCACTTCACTGATATTTAGACTCCCAAAAGATGATTTTAATGGGATAATGTCACAAAAATAAAGAGTTCAGAAAAACGTGACTGTCTTACTCACCGCGTCTATTGCCTGTCAAATTTTACGGATGATAAATCAGGTTCTTTGAGATCAAGTCTCCAATAATTATGATATTCTTATATGTGGAGAACATTTTCACAATTTCATTGTAGACATTGTAGGATACATGGTCACCCGCCCCACGATATAGGATGGTTAAGAGCAAGAGTTGATTAATGTATTCACCATACGCACCTCTTAGTAAAAATGTTAACAGTTACGTTGTTACGGCGCAATAAATTCACTGTTTTCATGATATTAATCCTATATTATTTTTATATGACATATTTGTTATAGACCCTGATTTTACTCATTTTGATCCCAGATTTCCGTAAAATGATGTATTAAATGATAAATAAGAAAGGTGGATTGTACTTTTAATCAGACGTACCAATCTTTATATATTATGTCGATAACTCCCTTAATTTCGCGTAAACCTTATAATGCATCACATGCATCTGTTCCAACAGCTCACAACGAAGCTCAAAAAGACTTTCAAGAATTAGCAAGTTGCGTAAAGCCTTAGTAAAGGTGCTTCGAGTTACTGATCTCTATACACTACTGGATAGGATATAAGCCGAAAATATTCAAGCCATGACAAAAGCCGCCATGCTTACAGCATTTGTGGTTTACATGGCCGCTTGGCGATAAAATTGAAACACTATTTATGTATCAGAATATTTGCAATGAAATCAATTAGATTAACCGAAAATGAATAAAATATATGCGCATATTTTCATGTTAAAGTGTTGATTAATGTAATGATAATCGGTATATGCATGTTTAGTTTTGTTTCGTATTAATCCTTTGAAGTGAGGTGGTAATATGTCTTATTTGATTTTTGCTAATTTTAATTCAGGTTAGCAACATTTTATATACTCATTTTATTGAAATTTAAAAATATAACGCATTTAGATCGGCCGTTTTTCTGGTTTCTGTTAGTATAATAATAGAAGAACGTTTAAAAATGTTTATTAAGTTATAATTGCTTATTGTTTAGGATTTATAAGTAAACAATCATGAAAATATCACGATTTTTTCAGAAGAATTCATTATTAACGCTGTTTTTTTAAGATATTCATTTGAAATTTCATATAATAGGGTTTTCGAGTTGATTTTTCGATGTAGGTTTTACGAAATTCAAAATGTCTGCTTGAACGACCAACATTATATAAAAATGCAACAAATATAGTGAAATGCTTATTAAGGAGTTTTTCGGGTCGCTAATTACGATTTCGGTGTTATATTTTCTAAATTCAAAATGGCAGATCCGAGATCTATGAAATGTGATGACGGATTCGTGATCTGCGATCCCAAAACTTCCTAGCGAAAAATTTGAAGTCAATTCGACATAAAGAAAAATTAAAAATTAAATTAATCACGCTTCCTTCAATGTAATAAAGTAAATGATGTAATACGCTTGCAAAACATGATTTGTATTGTGCCGAGGTCACCAATATAGCCCGGCATTTGCATAAAAATTGTATAATTAATGGTCCGTCAGTAGTATAGGGCCCCCGATAGCCAGACGTAAACACCCCCCACTCCTCCACCTTGGGGCAGGTCTGGCGCCAGACGGCACGCGCGTCTTGGGATAGGTCAGGGGTTAATAACCTCATTAATTAGGTGATAATGGTTATTAATGGGTAATTAATGTCAAAACAAGCAATAAAAATGTCAATAAATAATGTTAATAGGTAATTAATGTCAAATAAATATTAATTTATGACCGTAAATAACACCATGGCCGCCATGTGAGGCAGGCCAGTCGTCTGACGTAAACAAAAACGTACGGACAACCTTTGGCACGACGGTGAGGTAGGTCATGGTTCAGCGACCTGATACACGAGTGCTTCGTGGTTAATTGTTATATAAACAATTAATAAAGACGATACTAAATAACGATAATTGGGTAATTAAAGTCAGATGAGTGTTGATAATGATGATTAATTGATAGTTTGCGTATAAATAAATAATAAAGACGGTAATAAATAACGATAATGACCTTGCGATAAACATATAGGTACGTGGGTCCCTTTGGCGAAGAGTTGAGACCACACCCCACTTCCTCCTTATTGTGTAATAATATTTACCTACACAATGCTCCACTGACCTTTATATGTATACATGTTGCGTGTGTGTCACTCCACTTGCAGGTCGAAACGAGAAACTGAAATTTCCTACGTCGTTGGAACGCACATATGTGACTTATATTCGAGACACTCGGTTTTCTAGGAAAATCTTGAAGACGAGGGGAGATAAGATTCAAGAAGCAAGCTAGAATAAGTTATGAATAAAAAAATAATATAGACTGTGCTAATCCCCCATGATTGCGTAATTAGTGTCAGACAGGTATTAATAATGATTCTTTAAAGTCAATGTACGTATAAACAAATAATAATAATAAATGATAACGCAGTTGTGAAGTCACTAACCGTACATAAACGAATCTGTACGGGCTCCCTTTGGCGAGAATTTGAGGTAGGTCATGATTCAACGACCACACACTGACTGCGTATTAGTTGTCATATTTTTTTTGTTATGATGTCTATTAATATTTACCTACACAACACATCGATGACCTTTATATATACATGTTGCGCGCGTGTCACTCCTCTTGCAGGTCGAAACAAGAAACTGAAATTTCTGACGCCGTCGTCGTTGGAACGCACATGTGGCTTATATTCGAGAGACCCGGTTTTCTAGGAAAATCTTGAAGACGAGGGGGAGATAAGGTTCTAGAAGTAAGCTAGAATAAGTTATGTGTACAAAAATAATATAGATTGTAATAAATTACGATAGCGGTTTTGCGACAATCAGATTTGTTCGAGACCCTGTGGCAAAAAGTTGAGGTAGGTCATGCAGTATTACATTTTTCTTGGAAATCACTCAAAATACGAAAGAGGAGATGTCTTCCTATGAACTTCGAATGGGGTGAAAAGCGACTGAAGAGGTTACGTAACATTATATGCTTACCTTGTGGACTTAAAGTAATAATTACACAAATGACATAATTATTTTTATTATTATTTTTATTATTATCATTAATAAATGGAATATCAAAAACAAATTCGCTTACATTGCTAATTTTTCTTAAGTAACAAGAAAACTATTATTTTTTACAAAAATTTACATTTTTACAGCTTTGTTACACTTTATGCTTTGTATCCAAAAGGAAGCGAATATCTAGTCGAAATATGACGCCTTTTTTTTAAAACTATTTTACATGTCTTTTCTTCTTTACGCGTTACAACTTCGTGAATTTCGGTTCGCCGTATCGCACTGAATCGAATTTTTATTTTTGGTGGTGTAGTAGCAGTGGTAGAAGTAGTACTATTATAAGTCTCATTTGCCATAATTAGCTGATAAATCGAGTCGAAATTGATTTTATTTCCATTTTCGTAATTTAACGAAATCCCCTTGACCTTGCACGTATCGGAGTATTTACCGTTAGTAGTATGTACGCGATAAGCATAAAATTTAGGACCTCCCGAGATAAAAGTCTGAATGTAAGAACCTGGACCGTAAACCGCTAATTCATCAGTCAAATCTCCGAGAAAATTCCCGAGTTGTGGGTCGTATTCTTTGGCTGATGTGTGCCCGCCCGATAAGTAAATTACCGAGTCCGTATCAAAATAAAGTACGCGACGGTCCAATTTTTCTAGGTAGCTGTAGAGTTTCAGGCGAGCTTGAGCTGTCGTGTAAGCCGCTAACACAACGTTTGTGCAGTTTGACGATGATGACGTTTCAACCCTGTCAACCCAATTTAGAAATAAGACTTTTTCGTTAACGGGGAGAATACGCGTGACCTCTTTCGTAACATCTGAAAAAATGTCGAGTAACTCTTCTTGAGTAGTAACGATCTCGGTTCGCTGCAAATTTTCGGGCTGACCAAATTTCCCCCAAAATGAATTTAAGCATAACTTGGCGACAGAACGTAACCCCGGGTTTTTTAAAATATTATTTTTGTCCAGTTTTATTCCTTCAGCCCGTTCATACGATTCTATGTACAAGTTTTTTGACGTTTCGTCTATACACTCTGCCGGCCATCCGCTTGCTTCCTGTTTGATTTTTAAAAATGTATCGATGTAATCTTTAAATAGGCCTCCTTCTTGTGTTTGTGGATTATACTGTGTTATTTTGTACTGCCAAATTTCTAATATTTCACGAACGCGGTATCCTTTTTGAATGGCTTTTTTTAACTCGTCGGCCACCCACGTCCCTGTCAACATTCGATCGGTTTCAGCATCGTGTGTACAGTCGGTTTGCGATTCATTCTCGCAGCAGCTTCTACAAAGGGGGAACAACAAGCGGGAATTCATTTTTACCGGAAGGACTGCATGATAAAGATTTCTGGGTGGTAGTATTCTACACATAACAAGTCCTTCGACCCCGTCTAAACTAATAGGCTCTTGCAGACTCGTGATTGTCGCGCATTCCTGTCCGACATAAACGGTAGGATGACCTACGGGAAAACGACCGGTTTTACAAATGTAAGGGTACAGTGAACAGACATCTACGTATTTGATTTTTTCGTCATTTTTTACGGTATAGTACGTTGCCGTATTACCCGTCCGTCCGCCAAAAAATGCGTCTCGCGGATCTAAGATTTTGTACGTTGCCATAGGATGGTTATTGACATAAGCAGCAAGTTCCGCATCTGTTCGTTTTTCATGGTTGAAATCACACTCCCATTTTTCTATGAGAGTATAACCACTTGACCGAATTAAACGAGATATGGATTGTGTATTTGCGTACACTTTGTTAAAACTTTCGCCTGTTGCGAAATTTGGTTTGTCTCTCAACTCTAAGAAACACCGTCGACAACCGAGATAAAAACAACCGTGGAATTGAAATACGTGTCCCTTTGTGGTTTCAGATGTGTCGTTAGCGTCTGGTTGTAAATAGCCATCTACCAGTGGACCTTCGGGTAGACGATATTCACGACCACGACCTGCATGCACAATTTCACGACCGTATAACTTCTCGCACCAAAGAAGCCACTCTATCGCGACCTTCGATTGACGATTACACCTCCTATAGCTGTTACCCGGAGGTAAAAGACCAATCGTGTTTACTTTCAAAAAATTTTTTCGATATACTCGAGAACACGCGGACGCAATGGTTACGGCTTCACTAAAGGGACAAACGTTACCTTTCTGGATAAATATTTTGCGAAAAGCAATACACGCTCTACGCAAAATATCTACATCCATCTTACAGTACGCTTCTATATCGCGTTTCAAGTCGAATACGTCATCTCGCCTAGCACACGTGTTGTACCACTTTTAAAAGTTGTCCCTTTCGTCAGGCGACATTTGTTCGGGCGCGTAAAACTTAGCATCGGGAAACGGTCCTACGTAATCTTTATTTTTTAATGTATTAAAAAGATGTGGGAAGTACCCCTTTTTCGCTACTGTCGGAAGACCAAACGCTTTCGGTAAAGCACTTAATTTCATTTGAAAATAATTTAAACTATCTATGAATATTGTATTTTGAAATTCAATTTTTATAATGCTTTTACCGTTCAAGATGACGTTTGGCTTACACGTTTTATTAAAGCCTTTTTCTCGTTCGACTAAATGCCGAAGAAGAAACTGGGAATCAAAACCTTTTGCGTTATGCGCTATACAGACGATTTTAGAAAAAGCAGATTTCTCACGAATCGCAATTTCCAACAACTCCTTAACGGGGTCATGTTTAAATACGTATTCGTGCATTCCACAAAAATTGCATATTTGCTCGATATTTGGAGAATCTATGCACGCCTCGCATACTTGATGCGCTACGCAAAGATTTACAATGTGGAGATTGACCTCAGAATTACCCCGATACTCTTCGTCTTGACGAGTTTCAAAATCGTAAAAAATAAATAATATTCGAGGATGATTACTATTTTTTGACTGTACTATATTGCTTCTACTAATACTACTAATACTACTACTACTATTACTACTACTAACACTATTCACGTGACTGATTGTTTTGCTGCTACCTGTGTAGCTTGCGGAGGGTGAAAAAGAAGAAGAAGAATCGGCTAATGATGCTGACGGTTGTTTTTTTGTAACAATTTGCTGCATGAAGCAATGCTGGTTCAGATCGTGGTGAATTTTGCAGCGTCTGCATTTTTCAAGCCCGCACACGTGACGCCCATATTTAGAATTTATACATTTGTGACAATACATACAAATTTTTATATAATCGCATATGGTGCTCAGCCCTTTTTCTAATTTCGAATAAGATCCAGGAGCGCGATGTCTACGGAAACAGTCTGCATTATAAAAATCTCGATTGCAACTATTACAGTGAAACGAATTATCGGATTTTTCACACGCGGACTGTGCGAAACACATGTTGCACGTGTGCGGACACTGATGGGAAGTTGGTCGCGCATATCGCTTGTTGCAATGATGACAATATCTTTTATATTTCCCCACCATCCCCATCAAATTTGTAATCATTGAGAAGTGATTCGCTTCTGCATGATACAATATGTTTATTGTATCACCGGTGAACACATTGAACTCTCGTCGACCGTCAAAAATTAGATCTTCAGACTCACCGATACCGTTACTGCCGTATATTACGAGTGCTATATTTTTATTTTTATAATAACGTTGAAATTCCTGAAATTGGAGAGTTGAACATCCATTTTCAGGAATTTGCACGTTAGCTTCGCGAATAATTCTCTGTGCTTGTTCTAATTGGAGGGTGTTGTGGCTGCAAATCCTTTTCCATATTCCCCGCCACTCATCGGCGGGAATTATCTTCTTTTGCAAAAACCATTCACCCACTGCAAGCACTCTTGCAAAACAGATGTTGTCACTGTTGCTAATAGTAACGATTGATTTGCTTCGAACCGCTTCACTAATAATGCTATTGTTACCGCGACCACGAGGAATACGTACATGATGTACCTCGATTTGAAGAGTGTCGTTTAGGTTAAAATTGGAAGCACTTTGCGCTACGGAATTTATTACATTAAATACGTCTGCGGCGTTAAAATTTGATATTGCACGAAAGGACATTCCGGCAGGTTTTGAAAATGTATCGGAATTAAAAGTTAACCCTATCAAGTCCGAATGACTATCCAATTTATTATTAACAATATGATCCGTTACAATTTTATAAAGTTCATTTATCGCGTCCTCCAAATAAACGATGGGATTCACATTGTCTGTAGGGGGTATTATTCGAAACTGAATTTCGCGACCCGATAGCTGAAACCGCTTATAAAAACGTTCGGAATTATATAGTATATTCAGTTTACTTGGTGTTGATGATGATGATGATGATGATGATGATGATGATGATGATGACGATAACCCTCTATCTGGAATCGGATTATTCTCTTTTTCTTCTTCTTCCCTCTCGTCGTCAGCATCGGCAGTATATGGTGCATTGTAGTTGTTGTTGTAACTATTTTGGCTGTCCTCCCTATCGTCATCGTTGTTCTCCTCCTCATTATCGGCTTCGTAAGTCCCGATACTACCTGTATCGTAACTAGTAGTGCTGATGCTGCTGGAACCACGACCGCTAAGATTTGGAGTCTGTTCTGCATCTAAAATCAAAATTCATTATTTATATGATCAGAAAATTAATAAGATGTGAAGAGTTTAGAGTAAAACTTATACTTTTTACTCTTCTGATGTATCGAAGCATGTAGCGTCGATATACCTCATTACCAGAGGTATACTGACGGGTGGGTATACCTCCCCCTGCGTATTTTCAAAAGTGGAGGCAAGCCACCTCGCAACTCTCTGCATCTTGTTACCGTAATCGGTATCATTTTGCACGAGATGCAGACTCAGTCGCTTATAATAATCTAAAAAAAATATAAAAAAAAAAACGTAATAAATATTAAATACATTTTTAATCGTCAAATTAATCTTTAAAAGACAGTATTAAATTTACCATTATTAATTTCGCTGACGTAGGTCATACACCTTTGCTCCGGCTCATGGTGGGTGAAGTCTTGAAGGGTGGGCTGTCGAAACGTTGCATTTTCCCCCCTCAGGTTACCTTGCGTCAGGTCATCCGCTCTGATGCTGCGTTCGTCATCCGCTGTAAGCGATGAATTATCCGAACCAAGATCGTTCGTATTGACAGATGGCGAGTCATCCCACAAACGCTCCAAATCTGTGTAAAAGAATAGAAAAAATATACAAATGCACGAAATTTTTACATAAAAATGCACGAACCGAAACGAGAACCATCGCAATGAGTCTTGCCGCACGGTGCGAAGCGAACAAGTTGACACCCCGTTGCAATCGCTCTCGATTCGCCCTTGCTATGCTATTTGCTTCATACGTATATAAATTATTTCACTTACCTATAACTGCTTGGCATTCATCCAGGATGCTTCGAAAGCGTCGACTGTTTCGGTACCCTCGCGAAATCAGAACATCCCCCGTGAGCCGCATCGCTGTGTCACACCGCACAATCACTTTATCGAAGAGGTTTTCCAAAACGTCGCACTCCAGAGCATACCGTATTATCTGGCGGAAATCATGGCACAATCGTTCAAACGATTTCCGGTGGGCACTCGCACCATATCGAAACCCGAACAGATCAATTATCGTCGGATGGGTTGTCCCAATGAACGATATCATTAGGCAAATTGTTTTTCTTAAAGCCATTGTACGCGCTTCCATTTTTTTTGTTTTATACGAACCCACGAACTAAAGACAAGTGAGAATTGGTAACTATGTTCACCAGTTTTATACATCTATGATGATTTCGTCGCTGTACTAAAAAATATATTTTTCTCACATAAACCTTTAAATTATTACAAAAACACTAGTGAAAACAGGCCACTTTTCCTCAAAACTCATGAGAAATCCTTCTATCTCATGTGTTTCTAATAACTTACGTACTTTATAGTATTTCTTTCCGTTTTCTCACATAATGTACAAAACTAATGTGGAAATGTTCACAGAAAACTTAAAAATTATTACAACCAGCAGATGGAATAGTTCGCTTTTCCCACAAAACGAATTTTACGCCCTCACGTGTACTTGACTTAGTTATTCGGAGATTGTGAATATTTATGAGATAGAAGTAAATTACATACTTCATAATTTCCTTCTCCCCTTTTCTAGAAGGATTTCTAAAAACTGATAATTTTTCTAGATGAAATAAGGTATTTTAATATCAAACATTTGATACATGATTTTACTTACCCGTATGTACACATCGTTGACCAAAACGTCCTATGGCTCGCTCTTTCTCTCTCTCTCTCTCTCTCTCTCTCTCTCTCTCTCTCTCTCTCTCTCTCTTTCTATGTGTACGCGTGTGTGTATGTGCACGATTTACTTATTGTTGTCGATGTAATGGGTAGTGTATTTAAGCATGAGGAACCGTAAGAAAAGTCCCAGTCGCTTACGCATAGTTAAAAGGGAGGTTTCGGTGAAAAAGTGTGTAGTGGCAAGCTTTTGATAAAAATAGTGCACGTGCTCGGAGTAGTGTGTCGATTGATTGATTGACGTTTCTAATAAAAAAGTGAGTGAGTGAAAAATTGGGAGAAATATGGAAACTGATAAAAAACAAATGCCAACTCTAGACCAAAATGGTGAAAATACGGATGACATACACTCCCTCGCTACTCACATTGTGTATCAAGAAACTCAAAATTTTGACGAAGAGACTGATAATGAAGATGAGGTGTCGTTGAAACCATCGACACATTCGCCATTATTCTCTGTCGAAATCGGGGGCAAGATGGCGGAAGTAGAAGCATATCAATCTCCAAATGAAAAGCGTGCTCACATGTCGCCTATAGTGCAGACAGGTATTCTCAATACACCAGCGTTGCTTTTGTCAACGACGTACTCATTGAACAAATCATCGAGTAAAAGACTCTGTGTTGGTATGGCACCTACGGATGCAGGTTTATTCATACCCGTTGTAAAAATTTATAATAACCAATCATCAACTGGACTAACTATACAGTCGGATAGCTGGTCAATGTTCACGAAAGTCATCGACACCGTGTCATCGTATTTTGACGATTCGTATTTCAAACGCTCGGCTGCCTTACGCGATACAAAAATAAATGTCAAAGAGTTTAACATACTCTTCACAACGTCGTACGGTGCGAAAGCGGTTCTATTCGAACAAGTCGCCAGCGATAATAATAATGATGAAAATGGGTTTAGTGATAATGGTAAGAAAGCAGCAGCAGCAACAGCAGCAGTGGCCGAGAATAAGTTTCCCGAAGATAAAAATATGTTGAAAACACCTGAAAAACATATCGATGTCGAGAGTGCTAACCAGCCACCACCGAGGAAGAAACAAAAGAAGGAAGCATCTGACACAAGAATATTGAGAAGGAAAACTTTTACCCCCTCGATCGTAATGCACAAATCTACATTTGACGGTTTGAAAAGAATAGTGATCTGTGTCGAAGAACGAATGAAAATGCTCAATGAAATTTACGAAGATGTACAAAAATGTAGATTTCGAATCGAGGATGAAATTCTGAGACATCTTCTTTCACAAAATTACAAAAACCTACCTTGCGATTTGCGTATCGAACAAATTCTTTTTGACAATCGGGAAGAAATGTGCAATTCCATGAAATCACAAATGTCAAAGGCTTTCTTTGCATATAGTTTGTTAAACATAACTGTGTATGAACTTATCGTACTATTTTTAGAAGTAATCATCGAAAGTACAAAAACCACGTTTAATGCTGTACTTTAAAATTGACATGTATCATTCAAGCTGAAATAAATTACTTTTTAAAGTTTCCACGTCTTGCCTATCTGTAACCTGATAGCTTTAAGTAAATGTTTCATTCAGAAGGATCACTTCTTCTAAGATGTATCGCCTTGGTCTTTGATGTTGGAGCATCGTCGTTTTTTTTTATTTTAGCCTGCTGTGTATGTGCATGCGTGTGTGTGTGCATGGGTGTACGAATAATATACTCACTTTGCGCCTGTATTTATACCTATATACGGCAATTTCCGGAAAGAGGATGTAGCCGCATATGTTTCGGATTTTCTGACTTGACACAAATTATACTTTCAATAACTCGGTTTTGAAGACGCTTGCAAGCATTGTCGAAGGGGGCGACACCGGTTAGTCTTGTCAAACGCGGTTCCCCATCTTCGATATTCGCGAAAATCAAGCTCGCGAAAGCCCGGGAGGGGAGCTATTCGCACTAAACGAGCTCGCGAAGGCCGCCGTTGGAGGGGAGCTTTTCGCGGTAGATAAGCTCGCGAGAGCCCCGGGACGCGCCTCGCCGCCGCCGCCGCCGCGGTTATATGAATGTTTTCGCGTTATGTATATTTATCGATATATTCTATTATTATTATTACGACAAATCAGTCACTTACGTCAGATTATCGCGTACAGACGTTTCGAAAAATGTCGTCAAGTTTAAAAGTCTCTATGGATACACGGTGGAAACACCCCTGGACGTGCCTGGTATGTGGCCCTACAGGATGTGGAAAAACAATTTTCGTGACCAAATTTTTAAAAAATTTACCCCTAATGGCGGATACCTCGTTCGATCGGGTGATTTTTTATTACAGCGAATGGCAAGCTGAATATCGTGATAAAATGATTGTAGCTGGTAAGTCAACCGCTGCGCAACTTGGGATCGAATTTCGAGAAGGTTTACCAAACCCTGACGATTACTCAAAGGACAACGACATTAAAAAGTTGATTATAATCGACGATCTTATGCGCGAATCGTCGAGTAATACAATCATGGATCTTTTTACCAAAGGCAGTCATCATAAAAATTTGAGTGTAATTTTCATAACGCAAAATATTTTTCACCAGGGTCGTGGACAGCGCGACATTTCCCTCAATACCAATTACCTAGTTTTGTTTAAAAATCCTCGAGATAGGGCTCAAATTCAGCATCTCGCACGGCAAGTATATCCGGAAAATTCAAAGTTTCTTCAAGAAGCTTACAGAGATGCAACTTATCGCCCGCACGGTTATCTTCTCTTAGATCTTAAACAAACCACATCAGATGATTTTAGATTTCGTACATGTATATTCCCGGATGAACAACCGCACGTTGCATATGTACCGAAACGTAAATGAACAAAAGTGAACAAGATCTGAAAAAAACGCGCACATGTAATTATTATTTTCAGTATCCGGTTAACCGCGGCGATGGCAGTATCGACTGTTGGAAAACATAAAAATAACAAAAATAATCTCCTCACAATAAATCGTAAAGATAGAAATCCTGCACAAAGAGGATACTGCAGTCTTCCGTGTTTTTCACCCTTTGGAAAAAAATATCTCGCTTTATTACACGCTCTGTGTCATGCTGATAAACAACAACGTAAAGCTCTACTGAAAACCGCCGACAAAAAACTCGTTAAATACATCTGCGAATGTGCGCTCAATGTACTGCGAGGTGTTATTTCTTTAAAATCACGAGAGAAGAGTTTACTTCGAAAGCATAAACAAACTTTACGCACGCTTGTCTTGTCTGCGAAGTAAAGGGGTCAAAGAAGGTCTAGACAGATCGGTGGTGGTGGTAGTACTGGTGGATGCTGTACGTGGAAACGGAAACGACGGCTTCTATTACAAAAAGGTGGAAATTGGATACCGATTCTTTTAGCACCAGTTATCAGTGCTATTTTCTCGAAATTACTCGGCACCAGCAGTGATTAAAAAACATTACCTTATGGAGTATGCAAAGAAAATGATACTAGTTCCCGAAAGTGAGGTACGCGGTGCGAATGACGATAAGAGAACGGCACAAACACCCGGGACGGCACTTTCGAGATTGGACGAGGAATTATCGTATATTCTCCAGGGTGGAAATAGTGAGGCGTTTGATTGCGATGATATTTCCACGTTTAAGATTAAAGACGGTGAGGCAGCAAAAATTTTTCATGAACGTGGTAAACTCGCTCGGTACATTCGAACACTCCAAAGATATCTCCATTTTTTCACCAAACAATTATATGTTGAAAAACGAACAAACGTACAGAATGCAAAAGATATCAACGGTATTGAAGATATTGATCATATCGAGAATGAGGGGGGTCAGGAACATCAGCAAAAACAGAATTCGCTAAACAGTGGACAGGTAATTTTTAAGACTCAACATGATGAAGCAACCTCTAAGGTAAAGGATATGATTCCAAAGACAAATCCGATTGCTATCTCTGAAATTCTGAAAAGTATTCCTATCTCGTATAGACCAAAAGCTTTGAAATTACTAAATCATCTACATCGCTCGAAACGTATTTCCTGGGACAGCGAAGGTATTGTAAGTGTCGACGGTTATGAACTTATCGGGTCTGACATTGTCGATCTCGTCAACGATGCAACACGTTCGCGAACATCTGCACGACCAGTTGGTCGCGAAGAGTTTATCCGTGCTCTTCGTGCAGAACGCATCCCGCAACGTTCCGTCGGTAACAAATCTTTGTGGAACCTTGCGGCGACCCCGCGATTTGGTAAAAAAGCCCGAGATATTATTAACGCTGCGAGATTACGAAAAAACTTGTCGAAAAGTGTCGTCAGCGGCGAAGAAGAGGAGAAGGACAGTGAAAGTGAGAGAGAAAGAGTGAAAACGCCACAACGAAAACACGATAAATCAGGACAGATGGAATGGCTGGACCTCGAAATGTAACGGAAAACGATCTCGAGCGCATCTACTACGATCCTTCACATCCCGTCGGCTACTCGGGTGCCCGAAATATTATTCGTTTCAAAAAGCATCGCTTTTCCGAGAAAAACATTCACGAGTGGCTAAATCAGCAAGATGCCTACACTCTACACAGGCCTATCAAAAGACGTTTTCAACGTTTAAGATATTCCGTTACAAATATTGACGACCTTTGGGAAGCCGATCTCGTAGATTTACGATCTCTGAAGACTTACAACGACAATAAAAGCTACGTGCTTGTCGTCATAGATGTATTGAGTAAATATGTATGGGTCGAATCACTTCGAGATAAAAGTGCCCTTGAAGTTCTCGCCGGGTTTAAAAGAATTTTCGATAGAAACGATGGTCGTACACCGGTCGTTCTTCAGACAGACCGCGGAAAAGAATTTATCGGTAAAGCGGTGCAAAATTATCTGCGTGAAATAGACATTCAATTTCGCGTTACTCGTAGCAACCCCGATGTAAAAGCAGCGATCGTTGAACGGTTCAATCGTACCCTGAAGGAGCGAATATGGCGCTATTTCACACATAAAAATACCAGGCGTTACGTTGATATTTTGCAAAAAATTACCGACGCGTACAATAACTCTTTCCACACAAGTATAAAAATGATACCGGCTTCGGTAACCTTATTCAACGCCCACATTGCACGTCAAAATATCGAATCCAGATATCGCTCGAAAAGCAGATACAAGTCGTATAAATATGAAATAGGTGATCACGTTCGAATCAGTAGTGCCAAAAACGCATTCAAGAAAGGATACGAACGTGGCTGGAGTGAGGAGATTTTTCGTATAAAGGCCGTTTTAAAACGTCAAAATCTTTTGGTTTACGAGCTCGAAGACTTGAACGGCGAAGAGATTGAGGGCTATTTTTACCCGCAAGAACTAGGGGCAGTCTCGAAAATCCGAACAGAACAAGAATTTAAAATTGACCGTGTAATCCGCTCTAAAGGTCAAGGTGCGAAGAAAGAATACTTTGTTAGCTGGGTTGGTTATCCCGAAAAATTCAACTCGTGGATCTCTGCTAGTAGTTTAAATAACCTTTAAAAATGCATCACTCACAAATGGATGAGTTTTTTCTAGTTTTACCCAGCAACAGTAGTATGAAATATTTTCCCGATAATACAACTACAAGATTCACGACAGTTCTTCCCAAGGAAATTGAATTAACAGGGAACTGGTTAGTGGGATTATCGGAAATTCACGTACCTTACAGTGTTGTACATATAAGACGTAATAATAATTCATTCACATTTGGAAGCTTGGAGCTTGGGGCCGATGGACTGCAAGTTATCGATACAACCAGTGTTAATATTTCCGAAGGTTATTACAATAGTGTATCTGATTTTGTAGACGGAATCAACGATCGTCTAAAAGTTTTTTACGACCAATTTTCAGACGGAGTACACTTACAATTCAATTATGCAAATACACGCGGGGGCATCGTTTCTTCGTTTTGTGCGCAAAAAGATTGTAAAAAATCACATTACTTTCTTTTTCACAGTTCGGTAAATAGGATTCTCGGACTTCTCGATATAGCGAACATTACTCGTAAAGAGGGGGAAGAAACTGATAAGAAAAATCGGATACATCGTTACTACCCTGCTAGTTTATCCCGAGCGATCCCCGATCAGTTATTTGTCTACACCGATATTTGCGAACCAAACATTGTCGGTGATTCCCAAGTGACTTTATTGCGAATCGTTAATGTAGGCGGAAAAAATTATAATTACGGTGAAACTGTGGTAAGGCGTTTTTCACCACCCAATTACATTCCACTTTTGTCGAAAAGATTTCGCGAAATTACAATAGATATTAGAGACCACGCAGGGGTACCAATACCATTCGAATACGGAACGTTGACTGTCACTCTTCACTTTAAAAGACAATATTGAATGGTGTACAATGTTGAATAATAATAATTACATCACATACTACGATGAACAGGCTGGTAGTGGTTTTGGTGGAAACTTGTTGGGTAAAGGTCGACAAATTCGAAACGTTTATGTCGGTTCTCTGGATCAGCGCGGTCACGGAATCGGAAGTTTTCTCGGAGGATTGTTTAGACGTTTATTACCCTTATTAGGTAAAGGAGCGACTGCAGTTGGTAAAGAGGCCTTACGTGCTGGAATAAATGTTCTCGATGATGTCGGCGAGAAGAAGGTTTCATTCAAGGAATCGTTAAGAAATCGCGCCAAAGAATCTGGCAAAAACCTCACAAGCAAAGCAAGAGAGAAACTTTCAAAAATGATGTCTGGTTCGTGGTATAAAAGTTTATCAAAAATAGATCCTTTTCAGTATTCATCTGGTAATACCGCAAAGTGTAGCAGTAGAAAACGAAAGCGTAATATCGAATCAAACGACATATTTAGATAAAAATAGAAATAATGTCGTTTCTCCGTTCACACTCGTGCGAGTGCATGAAATCCGAGCTCGACCTCTTCACCTTACCTCCAACACAAACGACGATCGAGAGCCCGTTTCTTCGTTAACAGATGACTCGCCGATAGAATTTGTTGTACCCGGTCATGGCGAAGAGTACATTGACCTTGCGCATACTATGATTAGTCTCAAAGCTCGTATTCACCCCAACGATACAGAAGACAACGCCAAAGTCGCGCCTGTGAATAACTTTTTGCATTCAATGTTTAATCAGGTAGATGTTTTTTTTAACCAAAAACTAGTATCACCACCTAATAATACCTACGCCTACAGATCGTACATTGAGACATTATTGAATTACGGTCCAGCGGCAAAGTCTTCGCACTTGACTTCGACGCTTTGGTATAAAGACACTGGGGATCATATGGATTCGTTACCGTCAAGTACGCATAATGTTGGACTGACTAACCGTAAAAAATATACTGAAAATTCTCAAACAGTGGATCTCATTGGACATTTGCACTGCGATATTTTTAATCAGGATAAATTCATGTTAAACGGAGTCGAAATACGCTTGCGACTCGTCCGCTCTAAAGATTCGTTTACTCTCATGGACGAATCGGTAGATGGAAAATTTTCAGTCAATATCAACGATATTACGTTACTAGTACGTCGAGCCAAGATAAACCCAGGTATACTTCTCGCACATGCAAAAACCTTGTCAAATACTACAGCGAAGTATCCTCTCACGAGAGTCGAAGTAAAATCGTTTGCGTTGCATAGTGGAATACTGGGTGATACACTTGATAACGTTATTCTAGGACAGTTACCGAAAAGGGTGGTTATCGGTTTTGTCGACAATAAAGCTTTTAACTGCGATCGTCGACTTAATCCATTCAATTTTAAAAATTACGGTATAAACTTTTTATCGACGTTGACGGTACACAAATACCTAGCAAACCTCTACAGCCAAATTTCAAAACAAATTCAAAACTATTCGTGGAAGCGTATCACACACTGTTTTCAGGTACAGGTATTCATTTTATGAACGAGGGGAACGAAATCTCCAGGGATGAATTTGCAAATGGCTATTGTCTGTTTGTTTTCGATTTAACGTCTGATCTTTCTGCAAGTTGCGCTACTCATTGGAACCTCGTAAAAAGCGGTTGCTTACGTATAGAGGTACGCTTCGATGCCGCTCTTGAAAATACCGTAAATTGTATAGTCTACGCAGAATACGATAATGTTTTAGAAATCGACTCTTCACGTCAGATTATTACTGATTACAATGCCTAAATTCGTAAAGAGAGGGGACACTGTATCGTTTAAAAGACTGAAACCGAAGGAAATCTGACATTAGTTACACGATCCCAGTTGAGTATAACGGTACAAGTATGGAGTTTGTCGTCGACGTTCAAAGTTTTTTAAACAAAAAGCACAATTTCATTCCAAAAGAAATTGCTGTTGTTTGCATCGAGAAAAACTATATTGGTCACTGGATTCTACGATCGAACGATAATTTCTCCGAATTACCTGACAATTCGCGAAAGACAAATTCGTATCTCTCCGAGCATCATCACGGGATCGAGTGGTTCGACGGTGAATCAGACACGTGTAAAGTATTTCACTCACTTCAAGAAATTACGCGACATGCGAGTCATATTTACGTACGTGGATATCAAAAAAAAAGATTTCTGGAGAAAATTATTATGAGACCATTCACAAATTTAGAAGAAAACCCGGATGCTCCAAAGTTCGCCGAAATTCGATCGAATGAAACGTTCTGTATTTATCATGGACTCAGAGTCTCTGACAAATACACGTGCGCCCTGAATAATGCTGTAAATTTGCGAGAGTGGCTGATTTCGCAAAAATCCGCTTCTGACGACAACAGCAGCAACAACAACAACAACATAGACAACAATAAAAGTCAAGATTGGTGTTTGCCGCATTCCACCTCGTCGTCGTCATCGTTATTGTGTGTTTCTACAGAAACTAGTTTCAGTTTCATCGCCGAAGATTGCAGTTCGGAGGTGCCTAACAAAATCGCCAATGAATTCGAAACAACTGTTACGATCCCTTCAATACATCCAAGGGCATACGAAAGGCGTGTATCCGGCAGATCTGATTCCTCTGGTGTGGACGAAACCTGCGGTACTAATCGCTAACACGGACGATAAAACAAAACCAGGTTCGCACTGGGTAGCATTCTACGTTGACGAATTTTCCAATGGGATCTTCTTTGACAGCTATGGATCACCACCATTCATCACGCATCACGTTCTTCGCCTCCGACGCAATTGTAAGATGATCCGTTGGAGCGACAAGTGTCTTCAGAGCTTTACTTCTTCTGTGTGCGGTCAATATTGCCTTATGTTTTTATATAATATGTCTAACGGTTATAGCTTATATGATTTTCATCAGAATTTCTCTACTGACACTAGAAAAAACGATTACGTCGTGAGCAAGTGGTACGAACAATTTTTAAGAAAATATAGGTATTCTAGAAATAAAAAAAATGATGCATGTATCAATTACTCGTTTAATTATGGCGGTCAATATAATAACAAATGTAACCAATCGTGTAAGCTCAAAATATAGTAGTAGTAGTAGTATAAGTTTATTAACCCGTATTTGAAATATAAAGAAATTTCTTGAGGGTAGAGTGCACAGTTGCTCAATATATACAGAAACAGGTACGCTACATTCACGCTTCCGGTACGATACACATAAAAAGAGAAAACAAAATACAATAAATATATATATATGTATGTAAACACGCTCTTATAATTACTAACGGAACGCACTATACAGTTATCGGCATATAACGACAGGGACACAAAACTAGGCACTTTAATAAAGACCGAACGAAGCATTGTACATTTCATTAACGCGATATCTACATTTGTGTCGCCAAACAACATTACATTAACATACAACTCTTACATATACCGACAATGACTTTGAACCTTTATAGAATACGGATAAAGGATACAGCTCATAAAACACGACTTTTCTTTCATAAACAACACTTTCAATGTTCGCTGATACCATATGAAACTTTTTTACAGATATAAAATTATTTTGCTTTAAACGCACTGCCCGGCAGCAACCGCAAATTCGCAGGCCAACCTAGAAGTCCATTACAAATTGTCTCCTGGCAAAGCACGCGCTGACGAAACCAAAAAGGACCTTCAGCGCACGAGGGTCTGCAGAATGGATCAGAACGGCCATTACATTCTCGTCGGAACAGTTGATCATTATGCTGTTACGACGGAGTCTAGATCTTGAGGGGGCAGAAAGGGGACAGTCCCACAGGATGTGAGTTAATGTCTCCCTTTCACCCGTATTGCATATCGAACACGGCTCATTCGGGTTGTAGGCGTAGTGAGTACTACCGACGCAGAGCGAACGCGAGAATATAGTGGCCGTTCTCATCTGTATTTTTAGGCGCAAATGGGAAAGCTGGCAGCGTTCAGGAGCCAGAGTAGCCAGTCCGTCGGAATATTGCCTAAATATTGGGAACTGGATCGATTCCGATAAGAAATAGCGCTGAAGGTCGCGGTTACGCTGAAGAATGGCAAAGGTTTCGCAGGTTGACATTATACTAGACTCCCAGTTAGTTGCCGAGAAATCCTCCCATAGACCATCACAGCTCGGCGAGCCGAGGACCGACCTCAGCTGCACAAGCCAGTTCATTACCATATCTGTCGTCCCACCAGAGCTGAGCTCATGCAGCCTGATTAGCCCCGCGCGCGCCAAGCTATTTGTTGGTTGGCGCAAATACTTTAGTACTAAATTTAACGCTCTACGCACTATTTCGACGGATATTGGATAGAGCCCCAATTCCAGACGCAGAAGATAAGGCGGCGTCGATTTAGGGAGCTTAAGCCATTTCTTAAAAAAGTCAACCTGTACCGATTCTAAAGAGTGAAGATGGCCGAGGGCCCAACAGGGAGCAGCATACAGCAGGGTAGATAATATGGAGGCCCCATAAAGCTTGAGGGCAGCACTGGTTGAATCACATCCAGCTGAAGCCATTATAGCCAAGATAGACGCCGTAGCTTGGCGAGTCTTGGCTATAGCATTTTCAGTTGCCTTCAATCCACTCGCCGATGAGGAGACGATTGTACCTAGATATGGGTAAGTGGTCGCAACTTCCACCTGCTGATTGCCATAATAAAAATTTCTTGAAGAGGCGTCAAGAGGACCACCTCTTCTGAACACAACGATTTTTGTCTTAGCGATGTTTACAACTAGGCCATTAAGGCTACAATAAGACTCGAGCGCCCTAAGTTTAGCTCTTAAGTCAGCAGGTGAATAAGCGAAAATCGCCAAGTCATCGGCGAAGAGGAGCATCATGAGGTCGTAAGCTCAAAATATACTATGTTTGAATAAAATACAATGTTTTCTTATTTTATCCTTGTCCTTCGTATATTTACTAATTTAAAAGACCTCATACATTTTCGACATTCATTATTCTAGTTTGTAATTTTATATTATTTTGTATAGTATAATTTCTTGCTTACTTCTTGAATCTTATCTCCCCTCATTTTTAAGATTTTCCTAGAAAATTGCGTCACTCGAACATGCGCCACATGTGCGTTTCAACACCGTAGGAAATTACAGACTCTCGTTTCGACCTGCAAGAGGAGCGACACACGCGCAACATATATAGGTCGACATCGATGTGTTGTGTAGGTAAATATTAATAGACATCACAACAAAAAAAACTGTTACAACTAATACGCAGTATGTGAGTGGTCGTTGAATCATTACCTACCTCAAATTCTCGCCAAAGGGACCCCGTACAGATCGTTTATGTTCGAGTAGTGACCTCACAACGGCGTTATCATTTATTATTATTATTTGTTTATACGTACATTGACTTTAAAGAATCATTATTAAAAAATAATATATTATTTTTTTATTCATAACTTATTCTAGCTTGCTTCTGGAATCTTATCTCCCCTCGTCTTCAAGATTGTCCTAGAAAACCGAGCGTCTCGAATATAAGTCACATATGTGCGTTCCAACGACGTAGGATATTTCAGTTTCTCGTTTCGACCTGCAAGTGGAGTGACACACGCGCAACATGTATACATATAAAGGTCAGTGGAGCGTTGTGTAGGTAAATATTATTACACAATAAGGAGGAAGGGTGTGGCCTCAACTCTTCGCCAAAGGGACCCACGTACCTATATGTTTATCGCAAGGTCATTATCGTTATTTATTACCGTCTTTATTATTTGTTTATACGCAAACTATCAATTAATCATCATTATCAACACTCATCTGACGTTAATTACCCAATTATCGTTATTTATTATCGTCTTTATTAATTGTTTATATAACAATTAACCACGAAGCACTCGTGTATCAGGTCGCTGAACCATGACCTACCTCACCGTCGTGCCAAAGGTTGTCCGTACGTTTTTGTTTACGTCAGACGACTGACCTACCTCACATGGCGGCCATGGTGTTATTTACGGTCATAAATTAATATTTATTTGACATTAATTACCTATTAACATTATTTATTGACATAATTATTGCTTGTTTTGACATTAATTACCCATTAATAACCATTATCACCTAATTATGAGGTCATTAACCCCTGACCTATCCCAAGGCGCGCGTGCCGTCTGGCGCCAGACCTGCCTCAAGGTGGAGGAGTGGGGGGTGTTTACGTCTGGCTATCGGGGGCCCTATACTACTTCCGTCCCTGGGGTTCGAGCTTGTAGATTCAGTGGTTTCCCCCTCTTCGGCATGACCTCTGCCAGCCGCTCTCAAGCATGCGTAGTGTAAGGGCATATACCTCCCCGCTCATCGGACTCTAGTCGACAGTCGCTGCCGGGAGTGCCTTCCCCGGATAGGGAGAGAGTACCACGAGGAGGTATGTCTATCTCTCTCTGTCTCCAAACACGAAGCCCGAGACGAAACAGCCGCGCTTTGTTGCGATTCTCCCTCCTTCGGTCGAGTGCCATCAGCTACCGCGCCCCGATACGAGGTGCCGCTGGAGTGGCTTCGTCGCCAGTTGAGAAGTGACCGCCGACTCATTCCGTTACGGATCGCGCACCAATTTGGACACATTCCGTTATAGACCGCGCGCCAACTCGGACGAGTCTTTTCTGTTCCGAACCGCGCCTGTAGCCGGATTCTGTAAATCGTTAAGTTTATAACGATTCGGTACGTTATGATAACGATAGCGACATTGGTCGTTAAAGAGTAACGACAACGTTAATTGTACACACTGACTGTATTACGAGTGAAGTACAATATGTACATAGACGGTAAGTACAAAATATTCAAATCAGCACACTTTGCCAAATTAAAAACGATTTTCGGTGTGCAGTTCTACCGTTCCGGCGTTTCTACCGATACGATGTTCCGTGCAAGCTATGTATATGCACTGTAAAAAATGGAAATGTAAATTTACGACTTGTAGAGTTGGACACAATATTGCCCATGCTGCAAGTAGGACTTTTACGCAATATTATTGTAAATTTACATAGGCACTGTGAATATTACTTTTTTACCTTTGTAAATGTCAACTTGTAATTGTAAATTTACAATTGAAAGTGGATTTTACAGGTTACGGTAATATTACACCGTAGAGAAGTTTAAATTCTCCAAGAGAATAGTAAATTTACAACAAAATACATATAGGAAAAATTTTAGGTTATGTACTAAAGCGCCATAGCCTTATGCGGGCAGGTGATTTGAACTCTACATTACGTGGTAAAATTTATGCACGTACTCCTGAACCAATTGTAGTGGCTTGTAATAATAATTTGTTATTTTAATAATTTATGAATTTAGATTTTATGATTTAATGTTTTCTTTCAACAAAAGTTTTATCTACAAAAGATTATAGCTCTAAAACTTGCTTTCGATCAAAGTTTTTCTATCAACAAAAGAATTTAGATTTAATGTTTTCTTTTGACAAGAGTTTTACTATTGACAAAAAAAAAAGATTATAGCTCTAAAATTGGCTTTCGATCAAAGTTTTACTACCAACAAAAGATTTTAGATTTAATGTTTTCTTTCGACAAAAGATTATAGCTCTAAAAACCTCTAAAATATTAAAATACATCTTATAATAAATTTTACAATATATTCCTCTGTTTTATATTTAAAAACAAAATAAAACTAAAATATGTGGAATTTTAATGTAAAAATTAATTTTACTACACCAATGGTTTTTCCCCTCATATTGTAAATTTACCATGTACAGAATGGGCTCGATTTTTACCCACTTATAGCGTCGGAAAAACGCATTGCGTTGTAAATTTACCACCTTCAGTGTAGGCAATTTACAAATCGTTCTGAAATTCCTAACCTCCCGCGGGAAATTTACAACTTTTAACGTGGGAATATCACCATATTTTTAGGCAGGAAAATCACAACAAAATTGTAAATTTCATTCACATTTTTGACAGTGTGTTTATGTACACGTGTACATATGCATACGTGATATGTATACAAGATTTGTCGTCTTTTACTGATGTCTCCATGCAATTTCTGATGGACTGAAATTTTGACGCTGTCATACTCATGTCAGAATTACATAAAAAGGGACGTCTCAGAGCCAATGAAATTTTAACTAGGTGTATAATGGAATTTTATACAAGTGAGCATTCAAAAGTGACGCTCGTAGCCCTGTATAACATTATAATGTTATCTTTCTTTACATTACCTTGATTTCGGGTGCTATACCAGTTCCTCGTTCATTTATCAATAAATGTCTTACTGCGTTATGTACAAATAGTACAGTATTCGGTGTTAAACGGAAGCAGTCTCTAAATTCATCTTCTGGTAGATCAAATGGATTTTGGGCATCTCTGAGCAACCTCCTTTCAATACGTTGCTCTGTTCGACGCATTCTCTCAAAAAGGAACACAAGATCCCACATCAGATATTCCATTACACTAAAAACAGTTCAAACACTACATACAGTCCAAATCACAACACTGATGAAGCGTTTCTCAACAAGAGTTCAAAACAGTTTTAGAGGTCATGTCTGTAGTATACATGTATACGCGTGCACGTATATATATTATCATGAATTAACACCACCTACAAACTGCTACATGTAAATGTATCTACTATATATATGTATGTACATGTAAATATATATGTATCTATTATATATACATTTACGTTAGATTTATTTACATTGCACTTGCAGATTTCGTAATACAATATATATTTATGCACCTATTTATGCTCACTCCGTTGTAACGATAAGTCGATATTATCTAACATATATAACGAGGGGTATCATACCCCTCGGTATATCTTTGACACATAGCAACATCTAACCGTCATTTAACGGTTTTAATGAGTAACGAAACAACCGTAATTATCGTGATATTGCGATTCCTTGAGGTAACTATCGGAAAATAGTTGTTATGAGTCATAACGACAACGTTAAAAGTTACAACATGCGGAATTTCATCGTTATCGCAAAAAATTATTGTTAAACTGACCGATGCTGACCGACATTGGTCGTTATAAATACCGTAACGACACCTTAACGACATAAAATGAACCATAACGAGTTACAGAATCCGGCTACTGAACCCGAAAACAAAAGAGTGGACAATTATAAACGCCTCGCGAGAAATAGTGAATATTAGTGTGAGAAGACATAGAGTGCTATTGGAGCCAGGATCTATAGGGTTAGTGAAGTGCAGATGTCCATTGCAGCCAGTAGGAGGATCACCGCGGGAAGTGCCCCAGGACTCCGCAGACCGTCCAAGAACACGGGCAACCCACCAATTCATCGGAGATTATCCGGCGTCCAGTTTTCGTAAGTCAGCTAGAGTTGTTTGCGCCCTCCACCCTTTTTTCCGTTATGCGATTCTCTTAGAAATTGTATCTTTCTCCAGTCATTTATTAAAGCAGCGGTACCGTCGGGTGATTTTGCCTTCGCCAGGAAGGTAAATTTTGTTGATATCGCAGTTTCTCTTTTAAGTGTATGTAAACATATAGAAATATACTGTTTTGGATCAATCTTAGTATAGCATGACACCTGAGTGCAGTTATTTAAGGTGTCTTGCCTTCCGTTCGGGTTTAAAACACCCCCCCCCCCCCCCATGGGGGAATGGGGCCAAATTTTAGTGATGCGCCAGCACCGCTGGTTGTGCACACTTAAAAAAGATATACAACAAGTCAGCTACCACATTTATTAGCAACAAGCTGCCTGCCTTGATGCTTCTGTTGGTTCAGAGAACCTTTCTAAAGTTGCCACGGCCCGCTAGAGGCCAACCCTTTCTGCGGTTACTGCCTGCACGGACACGGCACGCCGTAGCGCTCCCCCGTGTGGAACCCGCCGGCAGGGGCTTGACACCGCACCCTAGCTCCCCAGTACGGTGGGTCTCTCGAGTCGTTTCACGATCAGGCATTCGTCGGCACAGACCGGCCGAACGATCGGGTCCGTGAGGTCGTCAATTCTCAAAACTTGCTAAGAGAAGCGGATCTTTCAAAAGCATTGCTCCTCTTCGAGCTCGGGCACTTCGACCCCTCACTCTTCCACAATTAAATTGTGGACGGAGATAACCCGCTCCGCTCTCTTCCACAAGTCCCCTGCGGGGAGTATAGCATGACAACGGGAAATCTGAGTAACGATCATTCAGATGAACGGCAACTTTCTATTAAATTTCTAAAGTCTATATACAATGTCGGTGAGTCACGCCTAGTGAATTCTTTAGTCTATGCCAATTTTTCAGCGCAGGCGAGTGCAGCTTAACCGGCGTTGAATTCAAATGTAAATAAAAGAAAATACCAGTTGTCATATGAATTTTTTGAATATTAATAAAATTATAAAGAGATTCTACAAAAGCACCATTCAGACGAGTATAAATAATTTAATTTTATGATTTACGAATAAATATCATGTAAACTATTTCTTTGTTAAAAATGTTTATAATATTTTCCAGGTTGTCGTTTTTCATATTAATAGAGTTACGGTAAGTAATTTGTGGAAAAAGCCTTATACCAGGCAAGATAAAGAGAGGGATGTTATGCAATTTCAAGATATATCTGCAACTGTTTGTGCTTACACTCTGAAAGACTACTGCTCCGGCCTAATTCAGCCCTTGTGTCATTGGTAAGCCACTTTTTTTTCTATTAACCTTGTATTCATCAATTTCCTCATTCTGACCTTAAACTCTTCAGTGCATCCCAAAATTTATTTATCTTGTCTGAAAATAGCGTTTTCTTCCTTTTCGCTGATACCCTGACCTTAAAATTACTCTGCGAACCTCTAATTTTTATTTAGCTACTACAGTAATAGTTACTTTTTCCTGTTGCATACTCCGTAAGCTTAAGTTTCCTGAATCTACCTCTAATTCCATTTATCTTGCCTCGTAACAACTATTTCTTCCCACTCGTTAACACCATGATCTCAAAACTATTCTGCGCAACCCTAATTTCCTTAACTCTCTTCTAAATGCTTATTTAGAATCAACTTTTTTAGAAAATAGCTTCTCTTGACTCAAACCCAAGCAACATTTTACATATTCATTTTTTTGAAATTTTAAAATATATATTAATTAAAATATAATTAATATCATTTTAATTGTACAGCAGAAGCATGATTATTATATTATTAATTAACTTTTGAATGTCTTTTCTATAATGACAACAACTCCAATAAATACTGCAAAGCCTGCTATTTCTATCCGACATGTGCATCTGCAATATTGGTAAATTACTTTTTTAATTCTAAAAATGTGTGGCTGTTTCTAACCCTGTATCTATCTTCTTCTCACGCACTTCCTGTATGTTTCCAATTTAATGACACTGGGCAAGAGTGATTCCGGTACATTTTATGCTGCCATTTTTTTTATTTATCTTACATCATTTATCTTATCCTGTGTAAGTTATTTTTTCCTGTAGCTTTGAATTCCCCAATCTACCCCTGATTCCATCTATCTATACTCGCAAGAATTTTGTTGTCGCACTCCACGACTGCTTGACCTTAAATTTTCCTAAGGCATGACTAATTTCACGTATCATGTCTAGCATGAGCTGTTTGTCTTTGCTCGTTAGGAACCTGTATATCTGAAATTATATTGAAATTCATATTCACTTGCCGTAAGGCTGTTAGATGTTATTTATTTATTTATTTTCAAAAACGTGTTTTGAACCCATAGAATAAAATGTGATAAAAATTATATTGCCTTAGTATAACATAGTAATTATATCATAATAAATATAAAACATAAAATTAACTAGATTGATAAAAGTGGATCGTTTGGAATTATTTCTATAAGAATTTAGCAAAGTATTATTTATTAAAGTTTTAAAGAATATAACAAATCAAATGCAATTCAAATAATTTCATTTGTATAATTGAAGCATGATTATTATTCTCAAGAACTAATTTCTTAATTAATTTTTCAGATTGGCAACGACACTCCAGAACGACTGCACTCCACGGCTATTACCGTGACCAATGGCGAAGTACAAGTGACGACACCGACACAAGTCAAGTTCGAGATGGGCATCGCCGATCGCTAGCAGGGACGACATAATTCGTTACCATGCCAAAAATCGTCGACGCCGCATCACCAATACCTGCAGGTGCCGTCGCATAAAAATGATGAAAAAGCATACGTTGCGCCTCCATCACTTTCCCATTCCTCGAAAATGCAGCCGTTGTGGTTTTAACCAAATAGCGACGTTCCCAGCAGCGTCAGCTCCTGTCGATGAAGAGTTCGTGAAACCTAAGGATCTACTTCCTTCGATTTCACGAACTCAATTAATACAATTAAGTGAACAAAATAATGGTTACCTCCATACGTAACATCGTCAAAACTAATTTCATTCAAATCATTTAAAACATTGTAAGGCTCCCAAAATGATTGAAAATCCTTCTTCTTCAAAACTAATTTCGTTAAAATATTCTACGGTTTTCTAAATAATTGAAATAAACTTTAATTAAAATAATTACTTTTGTATCATTGAGCACGTTTGTTATTCTCGGAAAGTAATTGTTTAGTCAATTTTCCAGTAAGGCAACAATTCTAGGGTATATTGCAACAAGATGTTCCTCGAGCGTAAAAGAGGAATCTAATGTCGGATCGGCGCTAACGGAGCTACCGTTTACTACAATTAATCCGTTCGTATTTATAAAACCTAATAACGCGTTACCGCGGGACGACAAGCAATGGTCGTGAGAAGACCGAGCATCGGTGAGCAGTGAGTAAGCCGCCAGAGGCGCGGCCAGGACGATGGTTTTTTGTAGCAGGAGCCCAGTTAACATCGTAGCTCCTCATAGCCTTAGGAACCAGTGTATGGCGAGGCTTAGTTGCCCAGGTCTCTGTGCAGCAAAGAATAGCTGGCAAAGAGTCTGGAGAAAAGTTTGCTAGGTTTGCCGCATCGTGCGAATTCCAGAATGTCACTGTGCTGGGTACCAGACGATGGATTTGGCAGGATGGTAAAGGCATCGGAAGGCCACTCCGCGAGCTTATGGTTGTTGGTTGCTCTGTAGAGGCAGATGGGAGTTTTTTGACAAAGCAGTTTGATACTCCATCGGTGACTTGTCGTTCTGTGTAGGTGGAGTATATGTATATATATATTCAGATGAATCCAGTCTATTTTTCAAAATTTGACCGTCATTTTGGATTCACCATTTTGAATTTTTTTTATACATATACATATATATATATATATATATATATAACATTACTTGACGATTTTTACGATATATATATGTGCGGCAAACCTAGCAAACTTTTCTCCAGACACTTTGCCAGCTATTCTTTGCTGCACCTAGACCTGGGCAACTAAGCTTTACCATACACTGGTTCCTACGGCTATGAGGAGCTACGATGTTAACAGGGCTCCTGCTACAAAAAAACCATCGTCCTAGCCGCGCCTCTGGCGGCTTACTCGCCGCTGCAGATAAGGACTTCTCACCGAAGATCATCAGTGCGTCACATAATTGTATCGCGGTAAAACTCGCATGTCATCCGGTCAATGTTATTATTTGTAATATGTACTGCAGTCCTGCGTCCAACGTTGCATCTGATCTCTCGGGTCTAGAAGATATTTTAGATTATATATATTTCATTACTTGCCGATTTTTGTTATTTAAACTTACAATAAATTTACTGTTTGTAATTAAAATTTCCCAAAACATATTCTTCTTATGTTTTTGAGGTCGCCAAACATGACTGGTCGAAATAAAAAAAATTCAAAATGGTGAATCCAAAATGACGGTCAAATTTTAAAACATTGATTGTATTCTGCTAAATCTTGTTATTTAGGGATTTTGGGGTCGCTGCACTGAAATTTGTGATGAAAATAAAAAATTAGAAATGGCTTATCTCAACTTTTTGAATTTTAGTCTACCATCTTGGTTTCGCCATTTTGAATTTTGAAGAACTAACATCGAATTCGTAATCAGCGACCCCAAAAACCTCCGAGAAGTAATTTTCAGGAGCATATCTCAACTTTTTGAATTTTAGTCGACCATCTTGGTTTCGACATTTGAATTTTGAAGAACTAACATCAAATTCGTAATCAGCGACCCCAAAAAGCCCCGAAAGTAATTTTCACGAGACTATCGCCATCGCCTAGCGGTATCGGATCTTTGTCAAGAAGTATATAAATTTAAAATATAAAATATATTTATATCCCTAAATCAAAATAGATAAAATTCAGGAATATACGGGCTGTCAATAGTTTATCTAATGGTCAGTCAGACTAGTAATAAAGCATTAATAATTATGATGAATTTTAATTGAAGCAATAATTTTTATTAATACACTGAGAAAAGTGTATTTTATCAGTTGCTATCCCTTGGCTTTTAAAAAGTGTATTATAGCCCTTAAAAGAAATATTATAACTAGTAAAATCCTCCGTCTTTCAGCATTTGTTTTTGACAGGTTATACGAAACTGTATTAAACTCTCCTATTTTAAAAGAATGTTTTATTATGACTAAAAAAAGGCATTTTTAATATTTTAATTTGCTAGATAAATTTCCATAAACAAAAATTGCTTTTAGTTAAAGAGAAAAGGCTAAAATAAACTGACATACTGGTTAGAATAATCTAAAATCTTCGTCTTTTAACAGTTAATAGAAAGATGGCGATCCCTATGCGTAAAATACTATCTTTTACGGGGCATAAGAATTCTAATACTGGGTAAAAAACACTTTTCTCTGTGTAAAATTGAACTTCAAAGAAAAGTTGGAGTTCTGGGCAAATACATAAATATATTGGTTAATTTTGAAGAGTATATTTTATATTTGAATAGTAATAATCAATTACAATTACAACCAAGCACTTATTAAGAAAAAAGCTAATGAAAGTTCTAATTAACACCAACATGCTTGAGCTTCAGATAAGAGCTGAAGTCATGGGCAAATTCATAAATATATTGGTTTTCAATAGTATACATATTTATTTATTTATTTATTTATTTATTTAATAACTTTGGCTTGAAGTGGAGGCTTCTTTGGCCAACTACATATAATAATTACAAATAGTATAAAATTATAAACAAAATGTAAAGTGCAATAGTAGAGTGATAGATACGGAATTATAATACATCATTATCTTTGATATAGTTCGAACAGTTTCTCAATGGTTTCGCGTGCAACAAACTAGTAAGTTATAATATAAGGAAGCGTCAGTTGAATTTCTTTCGCCTTCAATACTGAGTAACAATTCAAATGAGGACATTTCTAGTCATAATTATAATCGCGCTCATAATCATCCTCGGTTAGAATGATTTATTCGCAAGTTTAGTATCACATCAAGGAATACTAGTGATTATGTATTAATCCTAAATAACGGACGGCCTGACATATCAGTCTCCAAAAGGAGACGCATAAGCTTAGTGCCGAAGGCGCTGTTGCTTGTACATTTTTTAAGATCTAATGGCAGAGCATTCCACAATCGAATGGATATTACACAAAAGGAGTTCGCGTAAGTCTCGGTCCTGTAGGTTGGAATCCTAAGGTCTTCGGAGCACGCTCTACGCATATATGCTTTACGCAGACTGGTAATCAAGCGCACATTAAGCAGAATTATAACTGATGCTGGAATTATTACTAATATGCTTAAGCTTCAAACAAGAGTTGAAGTCATGGGCAAATTCATAAATGTATCGGCTTTCAATAGTACACTGATGATTCATTTACACTTGTAATCATGCACTAATTAGGAATGATTTTAATTAAAGCAGGAATTGTTACCAAGGCGCTTGAGCTTCAAACAAGAGTTGACGCCATGGGCAAAATTCGTAAATATGTATATAGGTTATTAATAGTATACTTAATCTTCAGTTATACTTGTAATTAAGCTCTAATTACGCTTAATTTTAATGGAGACAGACACTTTTATCACTGTGCTTGAGCTTTAATCAAAGTTAAAGTCACGAGCAAATTCATAAATATATTGCGTTTTAATAGTATACTTAAGCTTCAGTTGCGTTTGTTATCAAGTACTAGTTACAATGAATTTTACTTCAAGCAAAAGTAGTTATCAATATGCTGGTGCTCCAATCAAGAGTTAAAGCAAGGGGCTAATAAATAAATTGATATGAGTATTCCACTATTTACCTGAACTTAAACAGTATTTTAAGTCTCTTGGCTTTCTACAATATACTTGAACACCATTCGGGAGATGGAGCCATCTATGATTTACTACAGTGATGTATTAATATAAGAAAAGATAATTCCAAATAACATATACGAGCTTGAACGGAAAAAAGCATACCCATAATGCGTAACAAATCCAGCTTGCAGAGATTCATACGTGAACTATCTGTACGAGCGCCAATCATTCAATGGGAAGACATTTTAAATCCGTTTTTCTCAACCCACTACGTTGTAGGTTGGGATTTTGTCTATTCCAATGCATTAGACAAAACAGTTGGTCCTGTAATGAATTAAACAATGCAAATAACAATATTGTTCCATTCGAACATGTTTCATGATGTAAGTAGATGAATGCATAATTACATGACGTAAAATTAATTGTAGCAATAAATAAATTTAAAAAATAAATAAATAAATTTAAAAAAATAAAAAAAAATAAAAAAAAATTTAAAAAATGAAATAAAATTAAAAATGCACAAGAGAAAGTCGACAGCGTATTCATGCTTCAAGCAACATTGAGGCCGGATTGTTGGATCCCTTAATGGGTTGAGATTAATTGAAGCATAATTAGGTCATTTTATTGTTTGATGATTGGTTTTTGGTGTTAAGCCAAACGTCTTTGTAAAATGTTCATATCAATGAATCATCGAGTGAAATTCAAGATTTGTGAATGGTTATTTTGGATAACAAGTTTTCTATAATCGCGTTCCGTTAGGCTGCAGGTAATTATCGGAGTTAAGTATAAAAACAATTCAATTATTTTTTAAATATGATTATACTGATGTCGAAAAGATCATTTCTTCGAAATGATATTCTAAATATTGTACAATTCGGTCCTGATCTCAAAATAATATAATCAGCAAGAATAAAATGTTAGCACTCCTAAATGAGCCAGTTTATAGATAACATTTTTATTTGCATAACTTATATTAAGAATATGGATAAAAATACACTTCTTTTGATTAAATATCACAAAGACCGCTTAGAGGTTAAAAAAGGTCCGACATTTTGGATCGGATATTTTCAATTTTTCCGTTTTGATCGTAGACATGTGTTCAGCGACCACAAAACCCCCAAGATTCAACTGAATCTAGACAATTTTTAACAACTCGGATTCAGCGACCCAAAATAAGTGGTTAAGATATGCATCTCCCCTTGTTCCCCACGCCACCACTTGGGGCGAGGGGGTTGGAACCCCGCAGAAAAAATAGATTTTTTGAGAAATCGTTTCACGTGTTTCAGCGATTTTCGAAATATCTTTTCTTTCAAAAGTTACAGGACCGTTTCCATACTTTTCGGACTCCGTGTATATATAAATTAATAAAATGTATGTATATATTTCTATATATATATATATATATATATATATATATATATATATATATATATATATATATATATATATATATATATATATACAGATATATTTTCATCTTTTTTATATGTATATGATATAAATCATACAATGATCTGATATAGTAATATATTACATATATGTGTAAGAAATATGTAATAATAACATTTTTTGGGTGCGGGTCGAAAAACCGACAAATCAAAAAGCTGACAGGTCGAAAAACCGACAATCAAAAAACCGACAATCGAAAAGCCGACAGTTCAAAGAATGACTGTCCTCCTGACGATGCGTCTCTTTTTTTTATGTGGCGGTTTTTTGACTGTCGGCTTTATGGCTGTAGGTTTTTTGACCTGTCGGCTTTATGGCTGTAGGTGTTTTGACCTGTCGGCTTTTTGATTTGTCGTTTTTCGACCCGCACCCCATTTTTTTATTGTTTGAATGTATATAGTAGCGGAGAAAAATCCTGGCGGTTGTAAGTTTTAGGCATATATCTCCCAGTGTATGTAGATTATATTATCTTGTAATTTGTATTAAAAAATTTCATGAGAATAAATCATTCTACTGGATTGTGCATTGTTAACAAATTTACTAAATTATTATTATCATTTATTTTAAACATATTTTCGTTCAGTTAAATTGCGATGCAATTCAGTCTAAATATAACAAATATATATCTGTATTGGTAAACTGTTTTAAATATATGAATTTAATTTTAAGTATATTCTAATATTAATAATATTTATAATATCAGGGTTGGATAGTGCCAAGTTAAAAAGTTAAATAATTTTAACACAACTTCGTTACTTTTTAGCTTTTTAGCTTTTTAGCTTTTTAACTCTTGAACTCAAGTTTGAACTCAAGTTTCCAAATATGCTTACCTTGAGACCATAAACAATTTCCTTAAATATTTATTATTAAATACAATACGTCAAATGAGCCTCAATGCAAATTAATCGATTTTGGGATAAAAATGCATGCAAAAAATTCGCATTTTTGTCGCAGTCAACGTAAAATATAGTCCTTTAAATAATTAACAAGAATAAATAACAAAATTGTCAAAACGAAAAGAACGCGTCAATGGTCGGGCGGTGATGCGTTTCTTCTTCAGGGTATCGCTCGATTCGAGAGGTTTCTCGAGACTGACTGTCTCGTGCGCGGCGGTGCTCCGTTGAGCCGGTGTGTGCGCGCTCGCGCGACCCGCGCGGGAGAGGGGTACGACATCGGGCTCTTCCGCGGTGACGTACTCGTCGACGTGTCGACGAGCACCGTCTTCGGGGCCTTCGTGGCGGGAAGGTACGACACGGAGCGCTGAAAATTGCTTCGTTCGTCCCCGACTCGTCTCGGGCTCGGTGTCGCTGGTGTGTGAGAGAGAGAGAGAGAGAGAGAGAGAGAGAGAGAGAGAGAGAGAGAGAGAGAGGGAGGGGGAGAGAGAGAGAGAGAGAGAGAGAGAGAGAGAGAGAGAGAGAGAGAGAGAGAGAGAGAGAGGTCGGCGTCAGTGGCCGAGGCCCGTTCCTCGGGAATTCTGGAGGCGCACTGCGGCACGACCGGTGGGAGTGACCAGGTGGAGGCGCGCTCCGGTACAACCTGACCCTCCTCCTGGAGGGGCAGAAAATGGATGGCGGGCTTACGCCCGACCCCAACAAATGCATTCATTTCATACATTTGAATCCATTTTCTGTCCCTGACGAATCCATATGAATAGAAAAATAAATTTCCATAAAATTTTTAATGCTTATGAATTCATTTATATCCAAAAATAATATGTACAAAAAAGAACTTGAATTCATTTGAATGCATATATAATATGTCGTAATGAACATGTTAATTATGAGTCCATGCGAATGCAAATATAATATATAATATTATTATCGTATTCATAATGAATCCTTATGAATACAAATATAATGTTGAGTTATTCGAAATGTAAATTACAAATGCATGCGAATGCAAATATAACAATGGTCTTAATGTTATACATTTTGAATTCATAGGAATGCAAATATAATGTATATTATTATTATCATCAAATTATTCATGAATCCTTATGAATGCAAATATAATATTCATTTATTAATGATATAAATTATGAATCCGTGCGAATGCAAATATAATTATGGTTTTAACGTTATACTTTTTGATTCCATAGGAATGGAAATATAATGTATATTATTATCCCAGTAATCGAAAATCTAGTCAGAAAAGATTCAAATGCAATCATTTTATGTTTTGAATTCATTTTCTGTCCCTGACGAATCCATATGAATAGAAAAATAAATTTCCATAAAATTTTCAATGCATATGAATTCATCTATATCCAAAAATAATATGTACAAAAAAGAACTTGAATTCATTTGAGTGCATAAATAACATGTCATAATGACCATATTAATTTTGAATCCATGCGAATGCAAATATAATATATATTATTATTATCGTATTCATAATGAATCGTTTGATTCCTAAAACGCGCCCCCCTGCAGCCCCCTCCCCCCTACATTTTACGTACTTGGATTTTTGGTTCATGTATTCCTGACGGCAGTTTCTTCCCTTCCTCATCATTAGTTTTCTGTTATTAATTTTGTCCAAGAATGAAGTCATCTGCACTGGTCTATTATTTCTATGTGTTGTTTTCTACGCAGAACCAGAGTAGCTGATTCTGCACGTAAGCAACATATGCTTGCGACTGGAGGTGGTCCAGCAATGCCTCCAAATTTTGACGATACGCTCCTGGACAGGGTTCGAGGCATCGTACCACACATTGATTCAACTATTCCGAATCCTTTCGATAGTACTGGACAATTTGAACGTATGTAAAATATCATGTATACGCTCTTTCGGTTCGCATAAATGAGGGATGGGAGTCATGGCACGAAGACGACCTCGAATACATACCAACAACAGGTAAATAATTATATCCTTTACAGCATGTAATAGGTGAATTATGTCGACCGACATGAAAATAGATCTATTCAACTTCCTTGGTTTGAAAAAACGTTTAATCTGACAAACAGTTTTCACTTTTACAATAATATTGAACAATAATGTTGATTTTGCTTCTAGAACCTAGAGAGGAGCGCGTTATTGCTCAGCGTTCTCCGAAAAATAACGGGCGAAAACGGTTGAGAGTTGAAAACAACCAAACAGGTAACATTCATGGGTTAATAATCATTTGTACGTTCTTGATATTTCATTTCATTTATGTTTTGTTAAGGCGTGAACGCAGAAGAAGCAGCACAGTCTTCAGAACAAACACCGTTGTGCTTTTCCAAAGAATTGGAATCGGTAAAGCTGCAAGTGATGCACCAGCAACTGAAATATTGGCAAGTCATGACAGAAGCTGCAAATCTGCAAAAAATGACCCGTCAAATAGAATTGCAAACGGAAGAGGAAAAATTGAAACAATTAAAAGAATTATCCCGGAAATAATCTTTTACGGTTCAATATGATTTATTTAATATAACATACGTTTATTTAATATAAAAATAAAATATATTTTATATAAACTTTTATTATTATCCCTGTTTATATTATGTACAAATGTACAATTTAAAAAATATTACGATGTTACGCAAAACTAATGTTCATTAAAATGTCGGGCAATAAATTCTTGTCGGAAACGCAATCCATCCAATTGTTCGGGATTCATATTGTCTAGATACGCATCAACATCGTCTTGTTCTTCTTCGGCATCGATAAGGGGATTTGTGAAAGTGATGTGCAAATTCCACAAAACTGCTGTTGCACAAATTATGGGAATGCAATTCGGCAATCTATTCAGCAGCCCTCGCTTCAGGCATGAAAACTTTCCTTTCCAGGCGCCAAAGACCCTTTCTATAAGATTCCTGGTCAGTATATGCCTTCTATTGTATTCTCGCGAAAGTGGGTCTTGAGGTGCTACTATAGGACTTAACAGGTACCGTTGACACCCATATCCATTATCACCTAATAATAATCCTGAAAAGATAAAGCAATGTACTCCACATTCATCACAGAATTCAAACCAGAAAAACATAATCGTCGTAAAAATTAAAATATGGCCCGATGTAAACAAAAAATTGCCGGTAATTGGGCGAAAAATGTTCCCATTTTCTACCAGGGTACCAGGGTAATTTATAATAATAAAAATAATAATAGTAATAAATGTAGAAGGGTGGTATTCTTGTGTCACTTCGTTTCATTTGAAAACATTTCGACAAATTACGACATTTATGAAAAATTTAGTAGGAGATGCAATACAATTTTACATTCCCGAAATACCACAATATATTTTAATGTACAGAAAGTAGTAATGTATTAAATTATACCTTGAAGACGATTTTCCGTAAATAACATCTTTAATGCACTTCGATCATAAACAGACGCATAAAATCGCAGAGCTATTAATAACTTAAGTACCGGTGAGACCGGCAAACCTCTATTATTATCTGTCTTTAAATCCGCTTCTATAATGGGAAGTATACGATACATTGTCTCCTCTTTTGAAAATCTGTAGCGGATTAGAAACTGATCGGCATACAAATATTCAAACGGATTTGAAGCATCTCGAATGTACCTTTTAGGCATTCGAACTCTTTCGTTGTGTACGTCATTTACGCCGAGAACAAAAGGGACAAAGAAATGTTCGAGATATTCAGCTGCTTCCAACAAATCCATCTGAAAAGTATTGTAATGTTAGTTAAATGATGAAAATATGATAAAAATGTTGCATGATAAAATTATTTTCAAATAAGCTGCCATTATGAGAATGTCAAGGTGGAATGAAGAGATCCCACCAGTATGTCTTGTAACCAATTAAGGACCATAGGACGCAATTTTGTCATTTTAATTTTGATCATTGCCATATCAAGAGCACGAAGATAAAATATTTGGGAATCATTGTATCTTATGTTTTTGAGGGTGATTTTTCTAATGGCGGTGGTTAAAATTTTCCAAAATGATTATTACCATGGAAAAATTGAAAATTAACCAAATGAAATCTGATTTTCTGATTTAATCTTTTTTTTAAAATGATTTTTCGTTTCTTTACCATGTTTTTATATGTCTAAAGCCTATCTACATTGCGTCCTCGATGTCTCAACTTAAAATAAATACGGCAACCAAACCTAAAAAATTTGTCTGTTAAAACAAAATGGCCACCGAAATGACAAATTTTTTCTTAAAACTTACCCATTTTTCTTCTTGAAAACTGTAAACTTTAGACAAAATTTTTATAGAACAATAATGTCTTGGAATTGGTTAAAAAAATACCCTCTAATTTTTTTCAGAATTTTTTTCAGAATTTTTTTCAGAATTTTTTTCAGAATTTTTTTCAGAATTTTTTTCATACAATTTTTGTTTTTTTCAAACATTCGGGAAATCGAAATGTTGAAAAAAGTCATTAAAAAATTTGAAACAATGTGGAAGTGTTCTTTAACCAATTGAAGACATTTTTGTTCGAAGGAATTTTTCTGTAAAGTCTATAGTTTTATATTTAAGAACGCATCAAAATCATCGTGTATGTAGACTAGTAATCCCTTTTCATTAAAAATATAGGCTTTAAATAAAAATTCATTTCAACAAAAATATCATAACATTACTCAAAGAATACTCCAAATTTTTTTCAAATTTTTTTATGACTTTTCTCAAAATTTTGATGTCCCAATTTTTAAAAGAACGAAAATTATATCAAAAAATTGAGAGTATTCTTTGACCAATTCCAAGACATTATTGTTGTATGAAAATTTTCTCTAAAGTTTACAGTTTTCAAGAAAAAAATGGGTAAGTTTTAAGAAGAAATTTATCATTGCGGTCGCCCTTTTGTTGTAATTGACAATTTTTTGGGGTTTACCGAATTTATTTTAAGTTCGGACATCGAGGGCGCGATTTAGCTAGGTTTTAGACATGTAAAAAAATGGTAAGGGAACGAAAAACCATTTCTAAAAAAAGATTCTATCAGAAAATCACTTTTCTTGTGGATAATGTTCCATTTTTCCATGCTTAAAAGTCATTTTAGAAAGTTGTAACCAACGTCATCAGTAAGAGCACCCTCAAAAATATCAGATACAATGATTCCTAAATATTTTTTCATCATGGATGTAATATGACGACGATGCATAATTGTGTCCTGTGGTCCTTAATGGGTTAATAAACACAAAGATTTTCTGTACTTTTTATCTGATTTCCCGACAGCAAAAATTCCAACTCTCTCTCTCTCTCTCTCTCTCTCTCTCTCTCTCTCTCTCTCTCTCTCTCTCTGAGGTATGCGATATGTAATTTTAGTAGAGTCTATTGTAGTAACGAAGTAATAAACAAACAAATTTCTCACAAAAACTTTAACTTTTTTATTATTGGAATATTATTAAATTCTAATCTGATGTTGAGTAATTAATTTATACACTTCATTCTTTTTCTAATTTTTGCGAAGAATGGCGAAAGAGACATGTTGTTATGAAATTAATCACTGAAAGCCTATCGATATTTTCATTGGAAATACAGATCTTAATCAACAATGATGTATTCGCTAGCAAAACCTAAATGAGTACGTGTCTTGAAAACACCAGAGAAATGCATTTAAAGTTTCACCAATGTTTTACTACTTATATTTGAATTCTATAAAAAAATACATAATTTTGTATCATGTCGAAGGTTTCGGGGGACATTAAACAACTTTCTAGTTGCCCAACATAAACCTAATAGTCTGGTTTTTTCACATTTCTGAAGCTAAGTATTTCTATTTGTTCCACTTGTTCAAAAAATAAGCTATTATTACGCCTTTATAAAAAGAAATGACTCTGCAGAGATATTCACCACCAACAAAAGATTTTAGATCTAAAAACCTTATATCGTCAAGAGTTTTACTATCGACAAAAGATTTTAGATTTCAAGTCTTCTGTCGACTACAGTTTTTTCATCGACATAATATTGTAGATCTAAAATATTCTTTCGACATCAGTTTTGCCCTCGACAGATGATTTTAGATCTACAATCAAAACAACCAGTACTTTTTATATCTCTATATGTATTTTTAACCCTATCAGAGTTTCAGATTCGACAACGGTCCCTATAGTATGCCTGAAAACTTTTCATATTTAAAAATTTCAAGTTCGAGACTCTCTGAAAATATAATATCTTTACAAAATATAAGATTCATATGCATTAGGCTAAATGTTCCAATTCCTATCGCAGATATAACCTTGTTTTGCGGTGTACCAATTACTGCGGATGCATGTATTTCTTATGACGTTATACTCGCAGTAACAGAAACAGCAGTAATAAGGACTGCCACAGTAATTGGTACTACTACCTTAATTGTACTTACAGTTAGTTAAAAGTATGATAATTAAAAATATACAAAGGATAAAGGATAAAGGATTTGGAATTTTCCCCCGCTTTAATGATTTAGATGCCTATTCGCGGGTCGGCTATCGGGTGGAGAGGTATAGGATGGACAACACATAGACATTATACATGACGGAACAGGACAACACAACACCCACCCAGAGCCAGTCCCCCCTCCCCAATATCGGTACCACCAGCAGATTCGGCGGTCTGTGCCTTAGCAAGTACGACGCGGGGCTTATCCCATCTTTATCCGAGATAAGACCCACGATGTACCGACCGCGGATAAGGCGCTGACGGTACCGATAACTGCCGACGGGGGTCGGCAGCGGTCCCAAATTCGTACCTTCGCCGAGCAAAGTTCCCCGGTTATTCCACACTGGACATAAGCAGAGAAAATTGCACAGACGGGGATTCGAACTCGTGACCTTCGCGACGTTCAGTTCGGGCGGACTAAGACTGACGCCTTAGCCCGCACGACCATCACGCCAACATAATTAAAAAAAAAAAAAAAAAAAAAAAAATATATATATATATATATATATTTTGATCTTGAGATTCAATAGCCATTCTTAATATGCATCAAAGCTTTGTACGGTTCAAAATTTTAAGTTCAAGACTCTCAAGGCGTCTCAAAAATATATTGGTATTATTCTTTTTTTTAAATATAAGATTTCATATACACTAATTGTGCCCATAATTTATTAAACGTATAATTAAAAGAAGGCTTGATATTCGCATAGTCTGTACAATACACCAAAACTTTTGTCGTTCAAAACATTTACCTTCCATAATAACTCTATTATAAAAAAAGATCAAAACGTTCTTGTACACAACAATTAATGATCTGTATAAAAATAGAAATTTACAAAAAAGAGTGAAAGTACCTGTGAGATATGAAACAATTCAATCGAACTCCCATCAGGTTATAAAAAGTATCGATTCAAGTTTATAAAAAGAGTTGAAAAAGGTGATAAGTTTATAAAATCAGCTGTACATCGTATACGCTGCAAATAGAATATTAGTTATCACATTAAGAGAAATCATTACTAACCTCCTGTTCATCAATCATATTTTCGTTCTTCAATTTTTTCTTGAAACACTATTTTATTTAAACACTTTTCTCCAACACTTACTTTTTTTTTTATATATAATTTTCTTATATATACTTTCCAATTCACAACACAACGATGTTGGGTTTGACACTCTGATTCGGAGTAATATTTACATTATCATGTACGTTTACTATTATGCATGGTAGAAAAAGAAAAGGTACAGCAATCTGAGAAATCGGAGCAATATGAACCAATGAGAGGGTGCCGTTTCGCGGACGGCGACCTCCTATTGGTTAGCTCCTTGTGTTAATCCTCACATTGGGGTACCTCTTCTATTTCTACCATGCTATTATGTGGCATTCAAATGTATATATGTAGTTACATACATGGTTTGTTACAGAATCGATACACTTATGTGGGTACTTTTTCATATACCTTTTGGAACGATACTTCCGGTACTTGAGCCGCTCAGCTAAGCTTCGGCTTGAGCCGCGACTATTACTTCGGACCTAGTGTCTTAAATGAACTAGAGATTTATCGCGACGTAAACATACTAGTTAAATACGTGGCCTAACAAAGGGCCACTAGAACACGTTGTGGCGGCGAATTAGGGCCATTTAGACCAAAAGTCATCGACTCTATGACGTAGCTTGAAAGAAAAATAAAACTAATTAACTGCGCGATTTAGCGCCAAACAAAAATAAACTATGTACATGCGCGACTTCAAGCAATGTCCAAAATAATCTTATTAAGCTAGATGAGCTAAATGAAACAGGCGATTGCGCGAATTAGCGAATCAGACGCAACTGAATCATTTGCGCGGCTTGACGCGAATAAATTTCAACTAAATAATTTGCGCGACTTAGCGCGATTCGGATTAAACTCAATAGCTTCCGCGAATTAACGCGAATTAACTTACATTACGTACGCGCACCTTGTCGTAAGTGAAAATTGAATTTTATTGAGGGGCATGCCTCAACGCACTTGAATTTAACGGAATGAACCCAACTTAGAATGTTACTAGAGGGTACGACTTAACGTACTCAACGTTAAACGCGTAATCTAGCGCAAACTAAACAGACCTCTCTGGAACTGTACATTTTCATGTAATATGAACTTAACCGAATGAATGTGCGGAGGCATGGGAGGAGGTATGTACTGCATCAAGTGCGTCATAGGGAATGGCTTTTCCCGATAGGGACAACAGTATAACGCAACGGGCCAACCAAACAAAAAGTATAACCTTATACAGGTAGGAGGTAATAGTCTCATCGAAACCGTTAAGTCGCCAAGCGAGAGACTATAGTTCCTGTAGGTAAACGCAATATAAAACCAAGTCATTGCAAGTAATTCAACGTAAAACTTGGTCGCGAAATGTCTCGACATGCGCATAGCAGAGGGCAACAATACTTCGCAAGGGCCAGCGGTTCACGCAGACGACACCGGCACGTCAGTGATACCGGAGCGGTGATGAGGAGGGTCCATTACCCGCTACCGGGCCGGGTACATCCGGTCTATTGGGCCTGGCGTCCCCCTTCGTCGCGAGACCTCCTTCCCCCCAGTAGTCGCTGCGAACAGCGATGTGCCGGGTGGCCTCGCTGGCCACAATTCCAGCAACGGCGCTCGGCGGGGGTGACCCGTAATGGTCCCGGACCGGCCTGGGCCAGGGTGCGTCTCCCGAGAGCCTCTACTGGAACTAGCGGTGCCATGAAGGAGGGGAGGAGGTAGCGTCACGGCGGCGGCTCTCCCGAGGGGGACTGGCGCTACGCGGATCAATACCACTCGGTCGGGGATGACGATCACCAACGGGGAGGCCGGACGCGGAGGCTGGCCGACCCCGTTGTGACAAGCGGGGGGGGGGGGGGGGTGACACCCCGTGGAGTAGCCGGGGCAGGTCCCCCGGTCGGGTTCGTCGGCGACGGCGGCGTTCCTCGCACACCGGAATCGCCTCCTCCACGGGGGGAGGATTCAAGCTACCTACTCCATTTGCCGTGGATGTCACATGGTTCGGGTAGCGCCGCGTCGGCGGTGGCGAGGGGGGGAAGGGGTCTCGACCCTCACAAATTGGAGGGGGCGCTTTTGTGCCGGATGGGCCCAAACGAATTCCCGCTCTGGCGGGGGGGGGGGGGGGGGGCACGGCTGCGAGTTCGGCACTTCGGGGGGTCCCATTAGGAATCGCCCTCGCCGACACCTCCGCTCCTCTTCCCAGACTCAGGCGCAGAAGTCCTCAATGGGGACTGGCGACTGGGAGAGGAGGGAAGGGGTGGGCGAACAAGGAGACTCTCCCCCGGTTGCGCGTTCGTCTGCGGAATGTCGGCGGGCCGGGGCGCGGCACCGTCTCCTCCCGACTCTTCCGTTCCCGGCGGAAATGGCGGATCCACCTCCGGAGACAGTGGCAGTCTTGGGGCCTCACGGGGCGGCGAAAGCACTGTCGCCCGTTGGCTCGTCCCGCGCCGTACCCAGCTGCAGGGGGCGCAGGCCGGTGTGGCACGGCGGGACCGGCTTGTCCACGGTGGGCTGGGCGAATTCGATCAGCCCTACTTCGACCTGCTGGGGCAGGGAGCTGATCGCCGGGAAGTCCGCCAGAGTAAGAGGCGGTAGTGGCGGGGGCGTCGATGCTGGCGCTGGCGTCGGCGGCGGTTGAGCGGGGGCTCTCCCGAGCCTGGTGAGGGTAACCTCACAGGGCAATCTTGCCCAGCGGGTCTTCGGCCTCATTTTCACCATCTTTCCCTGGACCTGGCTGATACTTGTAACAGAGAGAAACAACTCTACATTGGTTGGGGCTACTTAAAACATTGGGACAATATAATATTTCTTCACCAAAGTGATGTAACCTACTAGAAATAAATCGAGATCTTCAGTAGGGTCCCTCAAAGATAGAGGTACCAGTGCAGCAACTAGGCTCTACGGGGCCGTAGGCCGGGACGTCTTTCGTATGAGTGCTCCGGCGAAAGGGGGACATGTGCCGTTGACGTCTTGCGAGGGCGATCCGGGCGCCAACAGGTTGGAGTCGGTAGTGCCTAGTTGCGGCGTGACATGCTGGTAACCTCGTTCGGACATTGGGTCCCCTGTCGGGGCTGTTTCAGTGGTCGACCGCGACGACGCGGCAACGGTCCCACCTCCACCGAGTTCCGAATCATAACTTTCGACTGGGAATCCGAAGGGTTCTCGGGTGTCGGAGGCGAAGCGGGTCGTTAAGTTCGAAAACGACAGGGGAGATTACTCGGACTATACGGTGTTGGCCACTAAATTTAGGCGCCAATTTGGCCGCAAAATTTTGGACTCCCGACGACAGGAATCGTATGCGCCGTAGCACTAAATCCCCCACCTTATACTCGAACTCACGATGGGAGCGGTTATAATACTCGGCTTGGCGCGTCGCGGCGCGCTCGAGGTTACGATGTACCCATTCGTGAATGAGAGGTAGTCTCCTCATCCGATCACGCCAGAACTCAGGGTCCTTAGGTAGTGTGAGCGGAGGAGGGGGAAGGTGAGTACGCAAATTTCTAATAGCTACTGGATTGCGGCCATAGTTCAGAAACGCAGGGGTCATTTTGGTGGACGACTGGACAGCCGTATTCAGGGCGAACGTAAGTTCCTCTAGGTGCGCGTCCCAGTCGCGATGATCGTGTGAAACGAAGGTGCACATCATCGTTTTGAGGGTTCTATTCACCCTCTCGACTAGGTTCGCTTGGGCGTGGTAGGGGGGAGTACGAGCAGGGATTATACCTAACTGATTCAGATGGGACTGCACCTGTGAGTTATCATATCTATGAACTTGAATTGTTATTTATTTCCTGAAATTATGAAATTATTAAATTAACATATACCTAATTATAGGGATTTATCTAGGATGTGAATTTCTGTAACGCACTAAAATTGACATTAGTTACGTATGGTTCGAAAACTTATATATTCAACGGAAGCGAAATCCAAATTAAAAATTTTCTTTACAGGGCTGTAAACATCCATTCAAATTGGAACATGCGACGGAAAATGTGCTTGTTAATTTTTCAAACTTTATTTTCTTTTCCTAACGACTCGGGACAGCAAGGCGGGTGTTTACCAATACCTCGCTATTATCGGGCCAACTTGTTTACTTCGAGCTTTTCGTATTTGTTTCCAAATACGAACACAAGCATCCGACCGTTGAACAAATTTTCCGAAAATAATAATTTTCAAATTCCGAAATTATTTTTCTTTCGAAATCTTTCTTTTTGGGATAGGTTAGGAGTTTTCTGGATCGGGAAAAGGGACGAACAAAGGGCATTCACACTATTCTTTATTAATTTCTCTTTTCTTATTATTTATCTTAAAATTATTCCCGCCGCGTGGGCACTTAGGGGACGCGATTTCCGGAACCTGAGTCCTGAAGTCCGTAAGCGACTTTTTCCGCAATTTTAACCGCAAAATCGAAAATGATGCAATTTCGCAGTATTACGCAATTTTTCTCCGCCTCCCCGCTACTTCACTTTCTTCGGCGTTTCGGACCAAGTACTCGAACGCCCGTTCACTCTGAATGAGCTTCGCACGGTGGTCTGTCGTCTCGGTCGGGGAAAAACTCCGAGACACGATGGAATACCGACCAAGTTCTATCGAGCACTGGGTGAGGAATGGCTTCTTCTTTTACTTGGCCTTTTCAACAAAGTGTTAGCCGCAGAAGAGAGAGTGCTGAAAGACTGGTCCAGAGTCTTCTTTACTGTTATCCACAAAAAAAGGACCCTCAAATGACCCTTTTAATTATGAATAATAAAGAATTAGCCATGGTGAACGTGTGCACCAAGATTTTCACGCAGCTGATCAGCAAGCGCCTCACTTCGTGGGCCACCTATTATGATATCATACCAGAAGAGCAGTCAGGCTTCCGCAAGGGACGCGGAACGGTAGTTAATATCTTCATCCTATACGCAAATGCTCATATAATGCTAAGACGTCCCGGAAGCAAACTATACGCTCTCTTCGATGACTTTAGGAGGGCTTTCGATTAAATCCCGCACGAATTGCTTTCGTTTAAACTATATAAACTGGGAGTCAGTCCTAAGCTTATTAGAATATTAAAATTGCTTTACGACTCTGCTACATTATATGTCAGTACTAGTCTTGGATCGTGGGCGGCTATGTATACACTGTTTAACTTTGTGGTCAACTCTATACTCCTATTCGCCTCACCAGTTTCGTCACTCTGTTTCCAGCATGAAATTGAAAAAATTCAGTTAGGTTTTTTCAAAAAATTGTTCGCCCTTCCCATGTCAACTCCGAGCCACGCACTTTGGGTGATGGGGTAGGATATGAAATTATTATCCGTGACGTTTATTGTGTGTACGCCGTCCACCAACTAACTTCTCTGATGCGGTCTCGAAAATGAGAGAGTTCGTCGTCGCATTTCTTTCCAACCCGAGGATTATGCTGTGGGTGCACTTCCTTCGCTCGGCTTCACCGCGCGAGGATGCACCTCGTGCATATTCTCACGTTTGATAAATGATATTAGGTTACTTTATTAGAATAAATGATATAATATGGATGGGACGGACGCTACGAACCAGCGGTATGTAACACCACTTTGAAATTTTCTCAAAAAATTCTTTGCAGTGTCCACTATATCATATATTTATTTAAATGGGGGAACATAGTTCGCATTATGGTGAAAATCGAATATAATCCCCTTTTTTAGAAAACGGGGTTGAAATTTTCGTAATTGTTAAAAATAAAGTTCATATTTAATTAGATCACGAGAAAATCATTAAAAATCCATGGCCAAAAATTGTTCTGTATGTGTTCGTCTATGCAGCGTAGTACCTCCGAAAGGTACTTGTCACGGCATCGCTGCGTTTCAAAAGGCACAATGTCGCGACCAACTATGCCGAAGCGTCCTTTGTAATTCAGCAACATATTTAAATACCACGCCTATTATAGTTTATTTTTCGCCCGTTAACCGCATAATTTCGCGATACTTTGTGACGTTGTCACGTATAGGATACGCCACTATACTCTCCCTACTTAAAAGAACACATCCATTTCTCTTTAAAAAGAAAAGCGAATCCCTTCGCGCACTTTCCCAACATTCCTTCGGCCCGTCCCGTTCCCGATATTATTCCTCCGCACGACCACATTACTTCCATCGACGCTTTCACGCGACACGCGGGCATCGACGTTCGCCATCGAGGGATCGTCACCCGTCTTGTCGATAATCGCGCCACTAGGAATACCACCAATAAATGCCGGCAGTCCCACATTGTTGTTCTCGCGCGGAACTGTCGCTGGCTGGCGGCGCCATGATGGTCTCGTCCGTCTTCTTGCGCGCGCGGCTGCGCAGTTCATTCCACGCGCAGGTATTAATCGATATCGATTCAATGTCGATTACCGATTTGCACATGCACGATTATCGGTGCAGTAAACCATTTCGGATCACTGCGCATATATCGAAGCGACACATTGGATCACAAGGTCTTTACGTGCTTCTCAAAGTTGCGCATGATCCCAAACAGGACAGTTGCACCTCTAGCGCCCCCTCCCGAGCAGCGACCCATACTTCCCCCGAGTTCAGCGCCACATTGCGCATCTCCCATCCTTGTTGATCCACTTAACTGACCATCGCTTCATCCTTACCCCCACCTAGACCCCTGCTTGTGCGCATTCCTTTTCCCAGCAACCTCTATACTTTTGTGGCCGCCTATAGTTTCCCGCTTGTGAAAGGTAACTTCACTTCCCTTTCCCATTGGTCCCTTTTTAAATTATAACCGAATGGTGCAAGGTGGTGGGGTATCCAAGGTACGAGGAAAGGAATCGGAAAATCAACGGCACTTTTAGAAAACTGTCCGAAGCCTCCGGGTGTATCCAAATTTTTTTTGAGCGATTTTACTTGTATAGCGATAGTTATATAGCGTAAATTGTTAGCAAATAAAGTGATTATGTGATATCCGCGGATTAACAAAGAACATTGCGTACGATCCTTTGGCTTTGAGGAATATTCCAGCCAACCCGTGCGATTAATGTAAGTACTCGTATATGCCCTTCAGGCAATCATTAAGAAGCCGCGATTGCGTCGGCGGAACCCGCGTTACTGTTGGAGCAAATTTATAGCGTGCGAAACATTACTTATATTTTTTAATTTTGTAATTGTTATATACCTGCGAATAAAAATTACTGGCATCCCAGTCTTGTTGGGAAATTTATTATTGAAATTAATTCATCCCTTACAAATGGCATCCCTGGTGGGAAACCGAAAATAACGTTTTTCTTGTTTATGAAAAAGTGAAAGTTAATATTGCGTTTCGCGGAAAATAATATTCCTAAGCATACTATTTTCCACCGTTATGAAAAATTTAATTTGAAAGGCTCGCCTGAAGTGATTACGCGATTTTATTTACTCCGGTGTCCGCGAATTCTCCAAACTTGGAATAAGTAATTAGTAGATAAGAAATAAGTTAGGAAATATTCAAATTGATATTTTGATTTTTCGCTTTCTTTCTTTGTTCCCCATTTTTGTTGTTCCTTTCTCAATATTGATTGAATTTAATTTAATTTTTATTATTTTAAAAATAAAGTGTATGTATATATTAACCCGTTTCTTTCAGCACCCAAAATAGAACGTGACAGTTGGACGAGGTAAAAGCACCTCGCTTTCAGTCACTCCCTCACCCTACTGCCCCTTGGTAAAGACCCGTACAATTTTATTTAGATTCTTAAATTTTTTTTTTTGTATCTTTTATAGGTTAATACATGATAATAATGATCGACCATTCGAAATATAAATTATTAAATTTTTTAGTTTTGGTATTTTTCGGTCTAATAAAAAATTAACAAAAAATTTTTAACTAGAATCAGAATTAAATTTTAGGGAGGGAATAAACTATTTAATTTAAGGCAAAAAAATTTTAAAAAAGTGTTTTAAAAGTAAATCATTATAATGAAATCAAATTTTATTTATAAAAAACTTGTAACGAATTTATACGTTTCGACCAGGGTATAGGTCCTCTTCAGTATTGAATGTCCGGTACGGTAGTGCGGGGTATACCTCTCGCACATTCAATACTGAAGAGGACCTATACCCGGGTCGAAACGTACCAAAACTAAAAAGTTTAATAATCTTTTATAGGTATTAGTTATTTTTCATTTTTGATTATGAATGGATTATTATTAGTGATAACTATTAATTATATTATTTAATAATAATAATTTTTTTATGTGGGTGAAAAGTGTGTCATTTCCGATTTAATAAACTAGTTCTCAGCCAAGGTCTCTTTAGGGCGAATTATTAATTATTGCCTTTTCTTTTATTGGGAATTTCTACATTTATATTTCATAATTTTTTTTGAGTCTCCAGGTAGTACTCTTTGTTGTATTTACTCCGTCGCCCCCACCCTTAATTAGCTACGGGTCCAATTTATTTTTTTCATTTTTATTATTTTGTTTTATTATTTGAATTTTTTATTTTTCCCATTGATAGGTGGATAAGTATTTATTTATCACCATGTATAGAACCCCACCTCCTGGTTCCAAACCGGATGTTCCAGTTACATCCACGTCGGGACAAAGTTCCACCATTAGTATCGGTAACCGCCACGACCCCATCGGTAACGGTTGACACTAGTCTGTCACAACCAGTGGCTGCTACGCCCGAACAATACGCTGCCATTCAAAATGAATAATATAACTACTTCGACAACCTATCCTACGTATACCCCTCCACCCGTGCCTATTCCCCCTCCTACGAGTCAATATCCTCCTCCACCTGCTACCCCAACTACCCGCCCACAATCTACCCTTTATCCAAATCCGCCTCCGTTTACTCCTCAGCTCCCTAATCGAGCTCCGGGTTCTGCTCGTCCCCCACCTTTAAATAGTTGGCACTATCCTTTCCAACCTCAGTACGCAGGTAGTGTATACTCCTCACCGCCTACTAGGCCATCCGCCCAGCCTCCCCGTACCTCCTCTGTACATTTCCCTCGTGATCTTACCTATAACCTGACCGAATCGGATCCCCAATATGACAGTACCCATAATGTTCCCTTAAGTTCCGTAGAGGATCGCCGAACCCCTCCTCCTCCAACTTGGTGGCTAGGTAATCCGCCCTCGTTAACAGCATGGTCTGCTGGACCCCCTCCTCCTCCCGCATGGACAAATAACCCCTCGAATTCCCAGTATCATCCTGCTTATAACCCTATACCTATTGATAACCCTCATCCTTCGTGGTACATCTCTTATTTACGGAACAAGCCGGCAATTGACCATTGGCGGAGTCATGGCCCGAAGTTTTCGGGCGAGGAAAATGAGGATGCCGAGGATTTCCTGCTCAAATTATATGAGTATGGAATGACTCGCCACCTCAGCGAGGATGAAATGCTTTGTGCTTTGCCGGAAGCATTTCGTGGTGCTGCTCTTCACTAGTATCGAGTGGAAAGAGCCAGTTGGATTGCGATGACTCAGTTTGTTGCGTATTTCCGAGAGGCTTTTGGACAGCGCCATTTACAAGCGAGTATAAAACGCGATATTTCACTCCGTATCCAAGGTCCCGATGAATCGGTTCATGATTTCTTAGTTTCTCTGCGTTGTTTATTCAATATACTGAATCCCCCTCTTTCCCTTTCAGATCAATTAGATATCGCGTGTCAGAATTTGCGTCCCGAATTTACCGAACATGTCGAACGTGATTTATTACGAGACTTCACCGATTTATGTCGCGTTTATCGTAATCATGAAGCCGGTATTTATCGCGAGAAGACGTATAGACCCCCACCCTCAGCAGCCCATTCAGCATTCCCCGCATTCGCTTATGTCCCAAAGAAAGGAAGACCCAAAGAGAAATTAGCCGCAACTAAACTAGTCCCCGACAACAATCCCATACCTCTTACCCCTTCTCCTCCGAATACTCCTTTAACTCCCTCTCCAAAAGCTCGAGTTTCTTTTTCTATCCGTACCCCTGAATCATCGTATCAGCATCCGAAATACCCTTCGAATACCCCCTCCTCGACTCCTAGATATACCCACCCATCTGCAAGTCCACCCAAACGATACTCCGACGTTGTATCTTCTCCCACACTGAACCAACGCCGGATTCCGTCATCCCACCCTACCATCACCACTTCTCCTAAGATTCCTTCACTATCAGATGTAACCCCTCGAAATCGACCATCTCAATTTACCCTGAGTCCTAGTAAAGCCCGGTGTTTTAATCGTAAACAACCCGGCCACGTATATAGGGAATGCCCCCCCCCCCTTGGGATTCTTTTGTCGCGTTTGTGGGTGGCCATCAGACAACTGTCCAAAATGTGCCAAAATAAGATCGGGAAACCAATAATGGGGGGAGAGAATTCTCATCGGCCTCCCCACAACCATCGGAATTCCCTTACCAAGTACCCATTGTTTCACCGTGGAGTGCCCAGTTAAGTTCAAATAATACCCACCCCCCGAGGTTCTTTAAGGCATACAAGTTCTTCTCGATTAACCGGGAATTCAGCGAAATCCATGTCCCCACCCGCGCGTACTCCTACTTCGTTGCGTACAGTGGCCACCACAGATATTTCCTCCCTTCGATAAGATCCCCTATATTTCTTATGGCTTAGTATTGACGAAACTCCCATGAAAGCGTTAGTGTATTCTGGAGCGACCCGAAGTTTCTTGGATCAGGATAATATGGCCTTAGTATCCTCTTTTGTCCAGCCAATTAATGAAGGGGTCATGGTTGCTAACGGAAATGTCTTGCCTCTAGCTGGGTTGGTCCATCTCCAAATGGAACTGGATGGAGTACTACATCTCATGCCGATGAGATTAGCCCCAATTAATTATCCATGCGTATTAGGCATGGACTTCCTAAACCTTTTTAATATTGAAATTGATTATGGGGAGCATCGATGGCGGAGTCGTCACGGTGCATGGCATCCGTTTTGTGCCCCACGTATTCCTGTTCGCGCATATATGATGGAAAAGTGTGCTGGTTTAGCGGAGCCCTCTACCGAAGCTTCGCGCCACCTCCGGAAGGTATTAGATAAATTCATTATCCCCTCCTCATCCCCAGTTCTGCCTATGACCCACCTAACCCAACATTCAATTGACGCAGGATACAATTTCCCCATTAGACAAAAAGCCCGCAATCTTTCTCCCTATATGCTGAAAATTTCCAAAGAGGAAGTAGATAAGATGATAAATGAAGATATAATAGAGAAATCAAACAGTCCCTGGATGAGTAACCCCGTCATTGTCCCTAAGTCTAATGGTAATCATAGGTTTTGCATAGATTTTAGAGATGTGAATAAGATAACCCGTAAAGATGCGTACCCCATTCCCAATATGGATAGAATTCTAGCTGGGCTGAGAAGGGCAAGATTCGTGTCCAAGTTGGATCTCAGCCAGGCATATTTCCAAATTCCCGTAGAACCCACCAGTCGACCTATTACAGCCTTTGCTGTTCCTGGTCGTGGACTTTTCCATTTTAAGAGAATGCCCTTTGGTTTAACCAATGCCCCTGCCAATTTTCAAAGACTTTTGGACCAGTTAATAGACCCTGCATTTGCGTATTTAGACGATGTAATTATAGCCACGGAAACCGTATCCGACCATATGCATTATTTGGAATTAGTTTTAAAAGCCCTCACCAAGGCTGGATTAGATATTAACAGAGAGAAAAGTGAATTTTTTTGCCCGGAAGTTAAGTACCTCGGTTACGTCATAGGCCGAGGTGGACTGAAAGTAGACCCCGATAAGATATCCCCTATTCTTGACTACCCTCCCCTACCACCGTGAAACAAATAAGAAGGTCCCTCTGTATGGTAGGGTGGTATGCCCGTTTTCTCCCCTATTTATCTAGAGACCGTGCCCCCCTTTCCCAATTGTTAACGAAAAATGCTTCTTGGATTTGGGGTCCGGAGCAACAAGACGCTTTTGAGACTCTCCGTAATTCTCCCACTAGTACTCCTATTTTAATTAGACCGGACTTCAATCTTCCGTTTACAGTACAGACAGACACTAGTGATTTTGCACTGGGCGCTGTACTTACGCAGGAAATTGATGGTCAGGAACACCCTGTAGTTTTCGCGAGTAGATTGCTCACAAAGCCGGAGCGGAAGTATTCCGTCACGGAAAAAGAATGTTTGGGAGTTCTATGGGCAGTTCGTAAATTTAGGCCCTATATAGAAGGCACCCATATTATAGTTTTTACGGATCACAATAGCCTTACCTGGTTAAGGAATCTAAAAGATCCCACGGGTAGATTAGGACGGTGGGCATTATCTATGCAGGCTTTCAAAATGGATATTAAGCATCGAAAAGGAGCATTTAATGTCGTTCCTGACGCCCTTTCAAGGATGTATGAAGGCCACGAATTAGCTGAGGTAAATACTCTCCCCATAAACCCTGATCCCTGGTATGAGGAGAAATCGAAGAATGTTCGTGAGTTTCCTTTCAAGTATCCCCGGTGGAAGATAGTAAATGAAAAGTTGTATTATTACCATCCCCATTCTGTTATAGAGCCTGCCCTCTCTGATTTAGATGCCCGGAAATTAGTGCTACCCCTGGAAGATCGATCTCGTGCCCTGTATGAATCTCATGATTGCCCACAAGCCGGTCATCTTGGCGTAGATAAAACATACAATCGGGTGATCCAAAGATTCTTTTGGCCTGGTATTTTTCAAGATGTCGCCCAGTATGTTTCACGTTGCCCTACCTGTCAAAAATGTAAAGTTTCCCAAGCCCCTCCCGTTGGTATTATGAGAGAAAGAACGTATGAAGGTTCCTGGACCACTGTAGCTGCTGATATTATGGGTCCTTTTCCTGCAAGTAGGAAAAGAAACCAGTACATAATCGTTTTCCAGGATGTTTTCACTAAATTTGTTGAGGCTCGAGCGTTACGAGCCGCCAATGGAGTGACCCTAATTGATTCATTGGAAACCCTGGTCACCCATCGCTGGGGTTGTCCAAAATATATTTTGGCCGATAACGGTTCAGAATTTGATAACAAATCTGTCGATAACCATCTCAACCAGATAGGTACCCTTCGTACTCCCACCCCTCCATATCATTCCTAAGCTAATCCCGTAGAACGTGTCAATCGCGCCCTTAAGACTATGATTACTTCCTTTGTGTCCACCGATCATCGTGATTGGGATATTCACCTCCCTGAATTTTGTTTTGCTATGAATACCGCTGTACAATCCTCCACTAGAATGACCCCTGCATTTCTAAATTTTGGTCGAAACTCCCGCCCAGAACGTAGTATATTAGAAGACAACCCCCTTTCTCTCCATCCGGGTGATCCCGAAATTTGGCGTAATTGTGTGACCCGACTTCCCTTTATTCATGATTGGGTTCGAAAAAACCTGGAACAAGCTTCAAAACGACAAGCCCAATATTATAATAGTAATCGGAAAGATATTCGCTATGAAGTAGGCGACCTTGTTTTACGACGTAACAAAGTCTTATCTTCTAGCATACATCATTTTGCGGCGAAATTAGCCCCTCGTTTTATTGGTCCGTATAAAATAAAGAAAGTAGTATCCCCCGTAGTGTATGAATTAGAAAATACAGAAGGTAGAAAGAATCCCCGTGTCCATATTAACGATTTGAAATTATTTACTCCCCCATTGATATTAGATATTCCACCGACCGACCTTGAACAACCTGACCCAATTATTCAATCAATTCCGATAAATGAACCCCATGGCGTGTCTCCACCCCCGGAAAACCCTATTGTGTTACCCCGTCGTGTAGGAAGACCTAGAAAAGTAGTAGTAGAATCACCGAAATCAGATGAGCCTGTTAACGTTATGCGTAAAGTTGGTAGACCACGAAAAATAGATATCCCAGTTCTCCCACCAGCAAGTCTTCAGTACGTTTGTTAGAACTACTGTGTCTTTATGGTTACTCGCTTGCTATTTATATTCCGGTTGCTTTTCTGTGGAGTATACCGTTTGCATGGTGGCAATGGACTTTGGTCGGGGTTGCAACATTCTTATCCGGAGGAGTTTTGTTCAAATCTCTCTCTCCCGTTATATCAGGAAAACACAAACCCATTTTTATGGCAGTAGTATTGGGAATGCACTTATTGTGAGCTGCTGAATTTGTCCTATACTTTTTTCAGGGACCACCACATTCTGATGCAATTATACCAGTCACCACTACGACAACTACAACTACAACTACAACTACGCTCGCACCAAAAATTTCAGTATCTACCAATTCTTCCATTCCGAAAAAACTGTGATAGAATATTTAATTATAAATATATATAGATAAAAAAAAAAAAAAGGCTTCGGACAGTTTTCCAAAAGTGCCGTTGATTTTCCGATTTCTTTCCTCGTACCTTGGATACCCCACCACCTTGCACCATTCGGTTATAATTTAAAAAGGGAGCAATGGGAAAAGGAAGTGGAGTTACCTTTCACAAGCGGGAAACTATAGGAGGCCACAAAAGTATAGAGGTCGCTGGGAAAAGGAATGCGCACAAGCAGGGGTCTAGGTGGGGGTAAGAATGAAGCGATGGTCAGTTAAGTGGATCAACAAGGATGGGAGATGCGCAATGTGGCGCTGAACTCGAGGGAAGTAGGGGTCGCTGCTCGGGAGAGGGCGCTAGAGGTGCAACTGTCTTGTTTGGGATCATGCGCAACTTTGAGAAGCGCGTAAAGACCTTGTGTTCCAATGTCGCTTCGATATATGCGCAGTGATCCGAAATGGTTAACTGCACCGATAATCGTGCATGTGCAAATCGATAATCGACATTGAATCGATATCGATTAATACCTGCGCGTGGAATGAACTGCGCAGCCGCGCGCGCAAGAAGACGGACGAGACCATCATGACGCCGCCAGCCAGCGACAGTTCCGCGCGAGAACAACAATGTCGGACTGCCGGCATTTATTGATGGTATTCCTGGCGGCGCGATTATCGACAAGACGGGTGACGATCCCTCGATGGCGAACGTCGATGCCCGCGTGTCGCGTGAAAGCGTCGATGGAAGTAGTGTGGTCGTGCGGAGGAATAATATCGGGAACGGGACGGGCCGAAGGAATTTTGGGAAAGTGCGCGAAGGGATTCGCTTTTCTTTTTAAAGGGAAATGTATGTGTTTTTTTAGGTAGGGAGATTGTAGTGTCGTATCCAATACGTGACAACGTCACAACTTCCGGAAAAGTTTCAGTTTCTGATAACCGCACGAGGCTTACCGATCGCTCCACGTTGTGAGATTCTTTGATATTCGGAATCTCCACGACCTTTTGCAATCGCGAGATAATCAAAATCTCCGCGCGAACCAAATTTAGCTCGCGTCACTCGCAGTTTAATAATTTCGGATAATCACGCGTAGTCAAAATTGTATTGTCGTGTCGTGAAGTTCACGTGCGATTCACCTTCGTCGTGAACTTCATGCAGTTAGTTTATGGAGTGCAATAAATTGCATGAATTGAATTTGGTGAATTTTCATTTATCCCTTAAGTTTCACTGGATTGCTTCGTTCCTGAACCACGCATACGCGGCACCGGCAGTTCGGAAGTTTAACTTTTTCGCTTTCAACTCAAAAGCGAACATTTGGCGATCCTGCCAGGATCGGAGTTTAGAATCCAATGAAAGTGCAAAAGGGCTCAAGTGCAATAAATTATTACACGACAGATTCAATTTCCCTAGTGAAATTCAATTTCTGCTTAAGATTACTAGTGACCCGCAAGTGCATTCGCGCGCATATCGACATTCGCGCTAAGTGCATTCATTAGTGGCTGCCAGTGCAGAAAAGTGCATTCTAGTGTGCAAAAGTGGATATAGCCTTCGTGAACTGTCGGGCAATTTCGCCAGCATTCAGTGCCGTTGAATTTGAACCTCAAATTCCATGCCGTTTCGGTCAATCTCGGTCCGCTTCGGATGCTCTCCTCTATCACTACTTCACAATTGTGACATCAGCCAGAAGACGATAGCCAAAGCTATCAGTTTCTCGCAACTCTCCTTACGCGGCACTTGCCCCTCTCGGGCCTAGACGTACTCGCGCCTCTCTGGCCAGTCAGCGCAGGTCCCGCTATCGGCCACGCCTTTAACTGATTGGATAGGTGCTCGACTATCCCTGCTACACACTGAATAACCAAGGAGTAGTGGTCCACAGAGCTCCAGTATGTCAGTCGCTCTTCAATTCGTCACATTACGCTTCGGTATGTTCACTACGAACGCACGTAGTTGCGCTCGTACTTTGACACATCAAACCAATTTGAATTTAAAACACCAATATGCCTGAGTCCCCAGACGATTACCACAACTTCTTGCAGTTAGTGGCTCTTCAAACGGATGCTCTAAACTCGTTGAAACGCACTGCCGCGTTGCTGCAAAAATCTGATCTCACTTATGATCAGACTGTAGCACGACGTTCGCTTGTCGAGAGGAAGTGGCAACAATTGATGACGCGGCATGAAACCATGGTATCGTATCAAGAACTTGCCTCCTGTGTCTCTTTGGCATATTTCTTAGATTTTATGGAAACCGCCGAAGAAATTTATATCGACACTGTTGCCGGCCTTTTAGCTGTCATTCGGCGATCTGAACCAGCGAAGGTAACATCGGCGAACATCGAACCTTCAAGATCACCCAGCAGCACACCAAGACGCACGCAAGTACCGCACATCGATTTACCGCTATTTTCAGGAGATTTTTTTAAGTTGAATCTAGTTTCGCGATCATTTTACCACTCTAATTATTAACGATAAATCTATTGATTCCTTCTCGCGTTTATTTTATTTAAAGTCATGTCTACAAGGTGACGCGGCAAATTTATTAAAAAACTTACCTGTGACGTCGGGTAATTTTTATGTCGGTTGGAAAATTCTCACCGATCGGTACGAGAATCGTCGGCGACTCTTGCATGTGTATATGACAAAGTTATTTTCCGTCAAACCAGTCGTTCGTGAATCGTCAGCGTTTGAAATACGCAAACTGCTCGACGACATCCAGTCAGCCGCGGACGCGTTAAAAAAGTTAAATCGGCCCGTACAGGACGATACGCTCGTATACATAATCGCATCCAAGCTTGACAGCGGAACACGTGAGCAGTGGGAGTTCTCTCTAAATAACGATAATTACGTCACGTTTGAACAAATTTCAACATTTCTTAACACGAAAATTCGATCACTCGAAGCCGCAGTAGACTTTCAAAAATCGACACGCTCGTCTACATCTTAGGTGCGAGTCAAACCCGTCTCCCCTTTCCCTGCGCAAGCTAGTTCGATAAATAAAATGAAAAAGGCTAAGTGTATATGTTGTCACGATTCACATCCGCTATATAAATGTTCCGTCTTTAATGGAAAATGTATGCCACAGCGGTGGGAATTAATTAAATCGCGCAATCTATGCCAGAATTGTCTTTCAGCATTTCATTATACTAAAGAGTGCAAAAGTACCCGAGCCTGTTTGCACGGTGGTAAACGTCACCACTCACTGATACATTCGGAAGGTAGTAAAAATTCGTCAAACGAAACGAGCACTGCGAAAGTTGTTGCAAGTACGTCGGACACACGTGATCCGATCGTTGATGTCAGCCACGTACAGTCGCATTTGAGCACCCCTCAGGTGCCATCTCATGTTGTGCATGCAACAGCGTAGGTTCTCGTTACGGCTCCGTCCAAACGTGTTGTAAAATTACGCTGCCTATTAGACCACGGGTCTACTCACACGTATATCTGGTGACAAATAGTGAACGACTAGCGAACAAAGACGTACCCTACTACCACAATCGTTCGGGGAATTGTAGCGGGGGCTACCGGCAAAGTAAAGCACGTTGTTCCGATTTCTGTTAGCTCAACGTTAGATATGTCATTGGCGGTATCAACGGAAGCATTAATACTCGATTCGCTCATCGATTACGCACCGAACTTCAGGTATCCAATTTCGACTTGGTCACATCTGCGCAATGCGGAATTTTCGGATCGATATCCGACGGATGATGCGCCCATCCACCTGATTATAGGCGCCGAATTATATGCATATGTTTTACGCGACGGTATTATTCGCGGCGGACCTGATGAGCCGGTGGCAATCGACACTATTTTCGGGTGGGTTCTCTCGGGACGTACAGCCGCAAGCCGCGATACTACACCCACGCATTCTGTTCACTTACATCACGCTCAAGCAGATGAGGATCTGCACGCTTCGCTTACGCGATTTTGGGAGATAGAAGAGGTCGCCAACTCTCGCCCAGTCTCCGAACCGGATGAACAGTGTGAGCAACACTTTCGCGATACGCACACGAGAGATCCGGACGGTCGATACACAGTCCGTATCCCGTTCAAGGACTCTCTGCCAATTGATATTGGAGATACAATGCCTTGGGCCGTTTAATGCCTCCAATCTATTGAACGGCGTCTTTCGATGTGACCTCTCGAACGCGAAGCTTATTCGCAATTCGTGCGCAAATATAAAGATCTAGGACACATGCGCGCTGCTCCAATGGCAGCGGAGTTGAAACCGGTGTATCTTCCCCACCATCCCGTTATAAAAGTTGACAGCTCAACAACCAAAACACGTGTGGTTTTTAATGCCTCCTCCGTATCCACAAATGGAAAATCCCTGAATGATCTGCAGCACATTGGACCTGGTCTCCAATCAGATCTGCCCACTCTTCATATGCAGTGGCGCCGGCATCGATTCGTGTATGCCGCTGACATCGAGAAGATGTATCGGCAAATTCGGGTCGATGCACGTAACGTAGACTGCCAACGGATTCTCTGGCGAGAATGCCCACAAGACCCAATTGTCCCATTTCAGCTATTAACGGTAACTTATGGGACCGCTAGCGCTCCATTCCTAGCTCTTCGTGTGCTACGCCAGCTGGCCGAAGACGAAGGAGACGCGTACCCGGTAGGCAAAGTCGCCTTAGTCAACAACCTTTTTGTTGACGACGCTCTTTTTGGGGCTGATACGGTTTCCGAAGTCAAAGCGATTCGCAATGAACTTACGCATTTTGGGAGATAGAAGAGGTCGCCAACTCTCGCCCAGTCTCCGAACCGGATGAACAGTGTGAGCAACACTTTCGCGATACGCACACGAGAGATCCGGACGGTCGATACACAGTCCGTATCCCGTTCAAGGACTCTCTGCCAATTGATATTGGAGATACAATGCCTTGGGCCGTTTAATGCCTCCAATCTATTGAACGGCGTCTTTCGATGTGACCTCTCGAACGCGAAGCTTTTGCTATCTCGCGGTCAATTCACGCTCCGAAAGTGGGTTGGTAATTACGCGGAATTACTAGACGATATTGACGATCAGAATGTCGGTATTGCATGCGATAAAACTTTTCAGTCAGATGAAAGCGTCAAGATCTTAGGACTCGCATGGCATCCGGTGACCGATTCGTATCAGTATCGCTTTAACGAATCATCCACGTCGCTTGAGCTCACGAAACGCATCATTTTATCAAAAATTGCCAGGATTTTTGATCCGTTTGGCTGGGTCTCCCCAGTCACTGTCATGGCCAAAATCATTATGCAACAAATATGGCAGTGCTCGGTAGATTGGAATTCCCCTCTGCCCGCGACTATTTTAAAGGTATAGTGCGCATTTTACGAAGCGCTCCCTACACTCGCGCAACAAAACATCCCGAGATGGATAGGTGTCTCATCAGACAGTACCTTAGAGCTACACGAATTTTCCGACGCGTCTGCTAAAGCTTACGCGGCAGCCGTTTATGTACGTGTAGTCGACGCATCTGGTCTAGCCCATACATCGCTTCTTATAGCAAAAACACGTGTCGCGCCTCTAAAACAACTGACTATTCCGCGTCTAGAGCTGTGTGGTGCTGTGCTTCTGGCACGCCTTATCAATAACGTGCAACAAGCTCCTGCCCTTTCACAATGTCAAATCCAACTTTGGACCGACTCAACCATTTTACTGGCGTGGTTAAGCGCACAATCGCTACAGTGGAAAGTCTTTGTGGCGAATACAGTCGCTAAAATACACACTCGGCTACCGGCGGTGATGTGGCGACACGTGCCCGGTACCGATAACCCAGCCGATTTAGCATGTCGGGATGTCCCCGCCTCTGAGATCGTCACTTCGTCCTTATGATGGCAAGGTCCCGCGTGGCTTTACGCACCTCCCATCCAGTGGCCTAATCACCTCCGTTTGAGGAAACTGATGCCTTAGAACGCAGGTTAAGCAGCCAACATGTCACAGTTGAGCCCGACTATACTGATGACATTTTCCGCAGGTTTTCATCTTGGCTTCGACTTCGTCGCACTCTATCCTATGTACTCAGTCTCTCTAATGAATGGCGAGCCAAGATTGACCAAACCCCGCAGACTAAACCTTGTGCAAAAACATTGTCTCACGTAGATTACCGCATTTACGCCCTTCTGCAGTCGCGAATCTTTGAGCGTGAATCAAATCTTATTGGTGCTGGCAAAACGTCATCGGATGGATCACGCTACTTGCAAGCTGGCCAAACCCTACCTCGCAACAGCCACTTGCGCAGGCTTCATCCATTTCTTGATCACACCGGGCTGTTACGGGTAGATGGTCGCCTCGACTTGGCCCATATTCCGTACTCAGCAAAACATCCTGTTATCCTGCCCTCAGGGCACGTCGCTCAGTTAATAGTGTCTCATGCGCATGAGCGCTGTCTTCATGGGGGAATAACACTCACTCTCAGCACCGTCCGATAGCATGTGTGGATCATACAGGCAAGGAAGATCGTCGGATCAATCGTCTCGCGTTGTGTCCTGTGCGCACGTCAACGGACCGAGATTCAAACTCAGTTAATAGGTTCTTTGCCATCGGCTCGCGTAAATCCTCCACCGTGCGCTTTCACCGAATGCGGAGTGGACTATGCTGGACCCGTCAAGATGAGCTTGGCGGGCGGTCGCGGACACCGTTCTCAGCCAGCATACATAGCGCTTTTTGTTTCTATGGCGTCACGAGCCATCCATTTAGTGGTGGTCTGCGATTACACAACGCCAATATTTCTGGCTGAATTCCACAGGTTTACCTCGCGTCGCGGATTACCTACCATTACGTATAGCGACTGTGGTACAAATTTCGATGGTGCCGATCGAGAACTGCGCGCTGCGTATCGAGCCGCACTAGAATCGGACGAACTCCGGGCACGCGTGGCTACAGATGGCGTGGAATGGAAATTTATTCCGCCTGCCGCACTTCATTTTGGTGGTCTATGGGAGGCAGGAGTTCGATCTATGAAGCGGCATCTTAAACGTGTGCTGGATCCACACACGCCTACTTACGAAGAGCTAGCTACGCTCTGATGCCGCGTGGAGGCGTGCTTAAATTCGCGACCGCTAGCACCTCTCACCGAAGACGTGGAAAGCCTCGATATGTTGACACCTGCACATTTCTTGATGGGTGTACCGTTGGTATCTGTTCACGTACCACTTACCGTCGACTACTCGTCTAGCCGAGTTACCCGCTGGCGACTTTATCAACAGCTCCTGGAGCGATTCTGGACGCAGTGGTCCCGCGACTATGTCACTTCGTGCCAACTTCGCTCCCAGTGGCTACGCGTGTCAAGGTCGCTTAAAGCTGGGCAAATCGTGTTGCTGCGCAACGATCAACTGCCTCCAGCTAAGTGGTATCTGGCGCGCATTCTTGAGTACCATCCATGGCACGAGGGACTTATCCGATTGGTAACCATCCGGAGTGCTTCATCAACTCTCAAATGGTCTATCACCAAAGTGGCCTTACTGCCCATTGAAATTGAGAATGCCAGCCATCCCACCGATTAGATTAAACAAGTTTATTATAAGTTTAGTATAAGTCAAACCGCTATTGTTAACGAAAGGGAGTTATTGCGGTCTACATACCGGAAGGCGGGCGGTAATGTTCGTCTATGCAGCGTAGTACCTCCGAAAGGTACGTGTCACGCCATCGCTGCGTTCCAAAAGGCACAATGTTGCGACCAACTATGCCGACCGGTGAAGCATCCTTTGTAATTCAGCAACCATATTTAAATACCGCGCCTATTATAGTTGCATTTTTCGCCCGTTAACTGCATAATTTCGCGATACTCCGGAAAAGTTTCAGTTTCTGATAACCGCACGAGGCTTACCGATCGCTCCACGTAGTGAGATTCTTTGATATTCGGAATCTCCACGACCTTTTGCAATCGTGAGATAATCAAAATCTCTGCGCGAACCAAATTTAGCTCGCGTCACTCGCAGTTTAATAATTTCGGATAATCAGGCGTAGTGTCAAAATTGTATTGTCGTGTCGTGAAGTTTACGTGCGATTCACCTTCGCCGTGAACTTCACGCAGTTAGTTTATGGAGTGCAATAAATTGCATGTATTGAATTTGGTGAATTTTCATTTATCCCTTAAGTTTCACTGGATTGCTTCGTTCCTAAACCACGCATACGCGGCACCGGCAGTTTGGAAGTTGAAATTTTTCGCTTGCAACTCAATAGCGAACAGTATGGTTTCAAACAAAAGCTGCATGCATTAGAAAACTCTACCTAAAAACGCGCTAATTCGAGGTGGTATCAGTTGACATGGAACGCGACATATATACATTTTTACTTTTTTAGTTCCAAAATTGAAACTCATATTCGTAATTAATGAACAGAAAACCCTCTGTATAAATGCTTTCGTTCTCATCGATGAATTGGAACAAATTTTTGTAATTGATGACTGCCGTTTTGGATCCACCATTTCGGATTTTAATATCTTAACCCCATATTCGTCAATAGCGACCAGCCAATTCCCTTGATAACTTCTTGATCGTAAAATTGGTAATAAGTTGTTGCCTAAAGTTGAACTATATTTTAGGATACCTTCATTTTTAAATAATACTTTTAGAAAAAGACTTGACTCCGATGTAGACACTTTTGACGAAATTATTCAAAGGATGCATACTCGAAAAAGCATCGAAAATACTTTGGTTATTGAAGCTGAAGAAAAGGGTTGGTTTCGACAAAAACTTCCTTTCCAAAGTATTACATATAAGGACTTATTAGATTTTACGGAAATGACACTAAGAGATTTAAAAATATTTCTCACGGGATCTTATCAACTGTCACAATCGATATCTTATTTGACGGAAATGCTCGATAAAGACGGAGAACTTAATCTCAAATACGTGAAAAGTGAGAAAAGTGTGCTTAAATTCGAAGTTCAGTCCCGACACGTTTCTCGTAAAAAATATCGGTGTTTTTTAAGATATATACCAAACAGCACCGCTTTCTGGAGTAACATATTATGTATATGAATGCGCTAATAGGCTACGAACAATTGGTTGCTGCTATGTTATTGGTGCAATTATATATTATTTATCTCATGCAAGATATTTATCGAAAATTTTTAAACCAGCGATCTGTTAAACAAAACTAATAACATTCCTGTAATAGACATCGACAGTGATGAAGATTGAAAATATGCTATTAAATAATGTTTTAAAAAGAAAGAAAAAAGATGAAAAAATAAATAAAGATAAAAAATATTAAAAAAGCTTCAAAAAAGATAAAAAAAAAAGGTTCTTCAAGTAGCATTTACCGGCTCGTGGTGAGAATCGGACAACGGCAAAATATATATTGACGACTAAAGAACGCGATATCAATAGTTGTGAATTAATGGTATTTATGGAATGTATAATGCTTAACGTTAAGAATGAACAATTTTAACATTAGAAATTCAATGATGTAGGTTTTTACTCTGATATTCACTTTTGTTGAGCTAATGTCGATGTTGTAACAGCGCACACAGTATCTAATTGGAGTGCTAAACTCTGTTTTCCCATCCTATATGACTAATTCGGGGTCGCAAATGAATCATTTCGAGATTAGGGACTCAAAAATAATACTTATCACTTTTTCGTCACAATTGTTCAAGTTTTCGACCTTGTTAATAATCGATATTTGCGCGAGAAAATGAAAAAAATATAATATGCAGGCGCTACATCGCAGTCTCTATTTTGTTTGCTGAAAAAATTTTTTTGAAAAAATTTCAACGACAGAATGGTATTCAAAAAATATACTCTATTAGTATCTTTTGCAATGACAGTATTCTCTTCAGGAATGTCAAAGTGAAATTTTTTTCGACACTATTTATATTGTATTTTTAACTATGTTCCACTACCTTTAAATATTTTTTTGAGTGTATGTTATTATGGACACTTAAAATTTCAAAATGGTACCTTTAAAATATCATCCTAAAAAGATTATCGGTCTCTTTTTTGGGCGAAATTTTGGGACTGTGGAAATTATAATGCCCCCTCTTTCTCTCTTTTTCTATATATGTAATGTGCTATCAAAATGACATCAAACATCTATAAGCTGGAATGATGCGATACTTACCCATTTTCGTATTTTGAACAATGTTCCACCATTTCAAAAGTTTGAAAAACTTATATGATGTAGTGGACACTGAAGAGAATTTTTCTTGACAATTTCAATGTCGTACATCTACGGTGTCGCTCTCAAAAATAATATTCAAAAATTCAACATTTTTTGTTGTTATTTTTTTTTGCAAAAATTCTTGAAATTTTGGTTGTTAATTACTTTCATTAGTCTACATAACATATATTTTATCATTAAATTCGATCAAGTGGTTTTCGAAAAAAATACATTTCTTTATTTTTCTTTCTCCCCCATAATTCCCAGAAAAATGAATTTTATTAAATAATATTTGGTGAAAAGTTTTATCGTACCGACTAGTGACATTAATCTCAGCTCTGTATGATCGAAGGCAGATTTTACATGCTTACCCGCTAGGCCCTTTGCCGGTTTGTTGCTAACCGATACTTATAATAAAATTGGCTATTGTTCCTTAAGCGAGCTCCTAGGTCCAATTACAATAACACGATGCACATCCAAATCCTGAAAAATATATGTGATATGAAAATTCTTGCGCATTGCATGTGCCTCGATTTCGGATTGGACAAGTGTGCAGTCGTTCATTTGCACAGAGGAACACGTGGATTCTGGAGGGCCAAGGGAGGTTAGGGTTTTAGTCGGTAAACCTTGCCGTTAACATCAAAGGTGAGGGAGTCCGACACGCGGGGGGTTACACAACATCTTCAACCCCCTATGGTGCCTAATGCATTTCCCCCCTCCGACAAAAAAAAAAAAAAAAAAAAAAATAACGCCCATAATGGAGACCAACCCATTCCGCACTGGCTGGTGGAGGGCCGAACGACACTGATCCCAAAATCGGGAGACTTGTCCGATCCGAAAAACCATAGACCGATCACGTGTCTCAATACGTTATACAAATTGTTCACTAACATCTTGAACGAACGTATTGAGAAATCCGTGAAACCGGTGTGGCATGTATGGTTAAATTATACGCATCAGGCGAAGATCAATTACATCGATCTCTGAACAGACAAGTGTGCAGTCGTTCATTTGCACAGAGGAAGGTCAGGCTCCCATAACAACGATATGGAGGTCGTCAACGGAAATGTCATCCGCCACCTTAGCGCCGAAGAAGCCTACACATACCTGGGCATACCTCAAAGGCATGTCCAGGATGTGCAGGCTGCTAAAACCACCATCATTAAGAAATACCGGCGCATTCTCCGTCAGATCTGGTCATCAGAATTGACCGGGAGAAATACGGTGGCAGCCACGAATATGTTGGCCGTATCACCAGTGCTCTATTCTTTTGGAGCACTGAAGTGGAACGTTGACGAGCTAAGGGATCTTGACCGAAGCACACGGAAGATGATTTGTATGCAACGTAGTTTGCATCCAAGATCTTCCGTGGAACGACTGTATTTACCCCGAAATATGGGAGGTCGTAGCCTTTTAAGCCTGGAGTGTATGCATGACCGATTGGTCCTCGAAACGGCTTGCGACGTGATTAAACGAACGGAGGATCCCCTGATGATGCTAGTACATCAGCATGAAATTCAAGGGAAGGGGGCGTTTTTGTACAACGCGGCGGAACGAGCGGCACGAAACCTCGGTCTGGTTTTCAACGTGGGACGTAGTGGTGCACAGGAGGCTGAATCAGTCATCAATCTGTGCACAGTGCGTCTCAGGGCAAACATACGGAAGAAACAACTCCGTATGTTGTAGGGAAGGCATATCGACAAGCCGTTGCATGGACAATTCTTTCGAAATGTCCAACAACTTGGCTTGTCGGCAGAGATGACCTTCTCCTTCTTAAGATCAGCCGGCTTGAAATCCGAGACCGAGGGTTTTATCTTCGCGTGCTAGGATGGGGTCATTAATACCTCAGCGTATCGCCAGAACATCTTACACCAGGCGGTACAGAGTACGATTTGTAGATTGTGTAGATGTCATGCTGAGACCCTCATGCATCTTTTGGCAGCATGCCCAATGTATGCAGTTTCAGCATACATCGAACGTTACAATGCGGCTCTTCGAGTGCTGTATTACCATCTTCGCAGAACTTATGGTATTAATGCAACCCCAGTTTTGCCGTACGTCCCCACTGATATTGAATCCGTTGTCGGGAATGAGTCGTGCCGAATATACTGGAATTACTCATTCCCGACGGGCAGGCAAATATCAGCCAATAAGCCTGACATCGTCCTTGTTGACTTCGATGACAAATCCATCTTCGTCATCGAGTTTTCTGCACCAGCAGAAACAAATATAGTCAGCAAAGAGGACGAAAAACGGATGAAATATCAGGAACTCCTGTTCGAGATTCGCAAGCTCTATCGAGGGTTCAAAATCAAGCTCGTCGTGCTGATAATTGGAGTGCTGGGAGGAATGAGACCAACTTTCCTCCAAAACATCAAAAGCATTCCGGCCTGTCGAGAACATGCAAGTTCCATCGCAGGCCGAATGCAGAAAGCAGTGCTGCTGGGATCTCTCCGTCTACTGAGGTCACACGAGATCCTGTAATCACTAACCCAATGGTAGAGGGAGTGGTTACAGTTGCAAACGAAATGGCCCGGTGCAGTCTGCAGCGGAGGAGATGGATGTCGGAGCCACTTTTCTGCTGCAGACTGAACACGTGGATTCTGGAGGGCCAAGGGAGGTTAGGGTTTTAGTCGGCAAACCTTGCCGTTAACGTCAAAGGTGAGGGAGTCCGACACACGGGGGGTTACACAACATCTTCAACCCAATATACATTAATTTACATTGTTCAAGGGGCGAGGCACAGCATTAAGTGCTGTTTTATAGCCTGACCCATATTCCGAAATCTTATTCCTGCTTTTGCGTGGATTGTATCACACGGTACGCCTATTTCCGTTGTCGGAATACTTCGCTCTATGAATTGATGATCCGATTCATTTGAAAGATTTATGAATAATTCTGTAGTGTTTCAGCTATTTATGGGCTGTTCGCGTATTATGTTTTGCGTTGCAATGGTTCCTGAACTTATGAGTACTGTATTTGACGTACGAGCTCTGCAATTCGGTTCTAGTCTGAGGATTCCGGTATTATTTACAATTTTTGTTATTGTCGGTTTGTTTTTGCATATTATATGAATTGCGTCGTTTGTTGGAATGGCAAAAATCCATTTATTTGGGGATTCTAAATTAGTCCAAAATGAATTTGTTATTTGGATATGGCATATTTGAAAATCTCGAAATAATGGTTCCACTATTAACCTTACTTCACACTCACTTTTGTCATTAATCATATAAACTGAAAAATTATTCGGGCATATATAGTTTCTATTTGTTCTTTTGCATTTTTATGTATATACCGATCACGTTCAAATGTTACGCCTGTAAAGATTGTACTCGGAATGATAAAAACATTTTTGAATGTGTTCTTCCCGATCTTCTGCTTAAGGGCCCTCGAGCGTGCCGAGGCGGCCCCGCCTGTGACGTCAGAGGCGAGAAAACTTTGCGCCGTGAAATTGGCGATTTTCGAGGGATTTTCGCGATTTTTTTACAGAAATCGGTTTCTCGTGTCGAGGAATAGCGATTAAAGTAGTATGGACAAGATTGTTAGCTTATAAATAGGAAAAATAAAGGATCAAAGTTTGACTGCGGCCATCTCTTTGTTTAACTTCAGGCGATCGACATAAGGCCTTCTCTTTCTAGGTTGCTCCGCTCACTCGCGCTTCGAGACTGTCTCACTTGCTCGGAATAAAAAGACACTCGCTCCCTCTCTCTCTCTGCTTCCGTAAGAGAGTGCAGCGCGACGGGCCGTGCGTTGTCGTTACCAAAAATTCATGCATTTTTGCGAATGTGGCCGGAGAACAAAGTTCCGAAAATCAACACACCCCCCGACAGGCCAATATTTGCATATAACATGGCACCAGAGTGATTTTCTTCCCTTTGACTTTGAAAATTTGGCAAAAAGAAAGCGAATTAAAAAACGTTAGACTCAGGCAACATCGAAATTTTAGTTTTCGTTTTCGGAACTTTGTTTCCCGGCTGCGCAAATTGCACGATCTTTAAAAAATATGGATGCTTTTTAGAAAGAAACACATCGAGAACTGCAGATGGTGAGATACGGTAAGTCATACAATATAATTTTGAAGGGTTACTTTTTGATTGTCGGATGATAAAAAGCGAGAAAACTTATAGTCAATTCATCGCAGATCGAATAACTTTTGTGCACGACTTTTCAATGCGTAAAGTAAAATAATTGGCAAAGTAAAGCGCACACGCGTCGAAATCTGTTCTTTTTTTTTTATAAATTAAAACTGACTTTTTTTCTGACATTGGACACGCGGTCCGTACAATTCAGAAAATATTCGACAAATTTTTTAAAATATCGCATTTCACGACAGATGGCAAAGCGAAAATTTTTCGCAAAAATTGAGGATCAAGCCTTTTTTGTTTTTTTCCACTTTATATTATGGCGTATGTCAACAAATAATTTTTATTTGTCCAAATTATTTTTTTTCTGACTATTTTCGAATTTACCGCACGAACCGAGTGTTGCCGAACGTCTAGCGGTGTTGCCAAGTTTCTTCCTGGTTACTGCGCGGCGCGGAGTCCGGAGAGCCAACGACTTGGCAACGACGCTAAGCATTCGGCAATACTCGGTTCGTGCGGTAAATTCGACGGCGCGGCATAAGCAGCAACAGCAGCGGCAGCAGTATGGCAGAAAAAGAAAATAATCGGTAAGAAATGAGAATTACACGATTGTAGATCGCTAGAATGTTTTATACTCGTATATGTAATTGTTTATTCTTTATTTCAGCGACGAGGCTGTTCAATTGCCGGAGGAATAAAAAACGAGGCTAAAATCGTCGATGCCGGCGCCGGGGCGACAAAGGCGGACGAACGCATGGAGGAGCCACCCCAACAGCAACATGAAATACAAGGTATTTATTTCATCACATAAATAGTCACACGTAGGATCAGTATATTTTACTATTTTCCTTCTCCCAGTGTGTTGCTTACCATTCAAAATTCAACTACAAAGACGATAGTAAATATTTTGCAAACAATTTCTGCCATTTATTTCATCGCACAAATAGCTTCAGAATGATTTTTCATTACGCAGAGTAATGCATGATGATAACAAATTGCATCTATATGGATTACGCAGAAAAATAATAAGATGATGGTTATACGCTTCAAAATTTGTATAAATAGTCGGCAACTATTTGTGCGATGAATTAAATAGCATACATTTAGTACATTTTACTATTTCCCTTCTCCCAGTGTTTTGCGTACCATTCAAAATTTAACTATAAACGCGATAGTAAACATCTACCATAACTATTCCACTAGTCGAAATTACTTTTGCTTGTAGTATACGTGTGAATCAAGTAACTTTGACAGCTTCGTATAAACTGTAACATTTAACAACGTATGTATTTACAGGTAGTACACGTATGGGATCAGAGTATTTTACTATTTTCCTTTTTCCAGTGTTTTGCTTACTATTCAAAATTAAACTACAAACACGATAGTAAATATCTAGCATAACTATTCCAATAGTCGAAATTACTACTGCTTGTAGTATACGTGTGAATCAAGTAACTTTGACAGCTTCGTATAAACTGTAACATTTCACAACGTATCTACTTACAGGTAGTGCACGTATAGGATCAGTGTATTTTACTATTTTCCTTTTCCCAGTGTTTTGCCTACCATTCAAAATTAAACTACAAACATGATAGTAAATATCTAGTATAACTATTCCAATAGTCGAAATTACTACTGCTTGTAGTATACGCGTGGATCAAGTAACTTTGACAGATTCGTATAAACTGTAATATTTCACAATGTATCTACTTACAGGTAGTACACGTTTAGGATCAGTATATTTTACTATTTTCCTTCTCCCTGTGTTTTGCGTACTATTCAAAATTAAACTACAAACTCAATAGTAAATATCTAGCAAACAACTTCTGCCATTTATTTCATCGCACAAATAGCTTCAGAATGATTTTTCATTACGCAGAGTAATGCATGATGATAACAAATTGCATCTATATGGATTACGCAGAAAAATAATAAGATGATGGTTATACGCTTCAAAATTTGTATAAATAGTCGGCAACTATTTGTGCGATGAATTAAATAGCATACATTTAGTACATTTTACTATTTCCCTTCTCCCAGTGTTTTGCGTACCATTCAAAATTTAACTATAAACGCGATAGTAAACATCTACCATAACTATTCCACTAGTCGAAATTACTTTTGCTTGTAGTATACGTGTGAATCAAGTAACTTTGACAGCTTCGTATAAACTGTAACATTTAACAACGTATGTATTTACAGGTAGTACACGTATGGGATCAGAGTATTTTACTATTTTCCTTTTTCCAGTGTTTTGCTTACTATTCAAAATTAAACTACAAACACGATAGTAAATATCTAGCATAACTATTCCAATAGTCGAAATTACTACTGCTTGTAGTATACGTGTGAATCAAGTAACTTTGACAGCTTCGTATAAACTGTAACATTTCACAACGTATCTACTTACAGGTAGTGCACGTATAGGATCAGTGTATTTTACTATTTTCCTTTTCCCAGTGTTTTGCCTACCATTCAAAATTAAACTACAAACATGATAGTAAATATCTAGTATAACTATTCCAATAGTCGAAATTACTACTGCTTGTAGTATACGCGTGGATCAAGTAACTTTGACAGATTCGTATAAACTGTAATATTTCACAATGTATCTACTTACAGGTAGTACACGTTTAGGATCAGTATATTTTACTATTTTCCTTCTCCCTGTGTTTTGCGTACTATTCAAAATTAAACTACAAACTCAATAGTAAATATCTAGCAAACAACTTCTGCCATTTATTTCATCGCACAAATAGCTTCAGAATGATTTTTCATTACGCAGAGTAATGCATGATGATAACATATTGCATCTATATAGATTACGCAGAAAAATAATACGATGGCAGTTATACGCTTGAAAATTTGTATAAATAGTCTGCAACTATTTGTGCGATGATGTACATGGCAGAAGTTGATTGATAGACATTTAGGATCTATTAGAAGAAAGTAGTAAAATATACTGATCCTATACATGTAGTACCTGGAAGTAGATACGTTGTTAAAAGTTACAGTTTATACGAAGCTGTCAAAGTTATTGGACTACGCGTATACTGCAAGCAAAAGTAATTTCGGCTAGTCGAATAGTTATTTAGGATTAGTACAATTTACTATATTGTTCTGTCAGTTGATAGATTACTGTTAAAAATTGAACTACAAAAATACGATGGTACATATCTACAATAAATTTTACTGTTTTTTTATACAATAATATATACAATATATTTAAAATATTATATAAAAATGAATATATTACATTAAAATAACATATTAAAAATATATACAATATATTTAAAATATTATATAAAAATGAATATATGACATTTAAATAACATATTAAAAATATATACAATATATTTATTATTTATTTCATAGCACAAATAGTTGCAGATTATGCATTCCTATTTATTGCAGATTTTTAATTATATAACCGTCATTTTATTATTTTTAAAAGCGATGACGCATTTCCTCATAAAATTTAGATGCAATATGTTTATTGTTTCGTGCGATTAAATATTTTATTTCTATAACTGCTTATTGCCGTGTATTTTACTTATAATACGTTTGTATTGTTTCAGTGTCACCCGAGGGGCCCCAGGGTCCGAGGAGCGAGGTGGGTGCGGGAGCGGCAGGAGGCGGCGAGGCATCGCCAATACATGGATGACGGCCAGATTTTTATGTAGTGTCTGGAGAGAGCAAAAAAGGAAAAAAAAAGACAAAAAAAGAAAAACAGAAAAAAAAAAGACTTAAATAATACATTTTTCCTTCTACCATTTGGGGGGGGGGGGGCAAATGTATACCTATTTATGCTGTATACATATCGTTCTTGCACGTTTGGCATTCCCCCCCCCCCTTTATTTGTCAATTCATTCCTTGTGTAAATTTATTGAGCGTTCTTGTGTGTTCTTCCGCATTTCCCCTTAGTGAGGCTGTTTTCCGGGTATGGACTTCAAAGGTAGGTATTTGTAGGCTAGTCGTTTCATTAAAAAAAAGAAAGGTTTGATCCACATTTTTGTTTAAAAAAAATGTCATTGTACATCGGATTTACCGCACGAACAGAGTGTTGCCGAACGCTTAGCGTTGTTGCTCGGCTTCACCTCGGGTAAAAATTGCACGCAGTCTGAGGCTCTGAGGCATTCTTTTTTACTTCCCGAGGGAAGTACACGATTTTTCTTCATGACAGGGAGGAAATAAGTAACTTTCCCTCCGCAAGCGGGAGTAAAGTTGCTGCTTTCGTCCCAGTGTGATGAAAAATTATTTGTTGACATACGCCATAATATAAAGTGGAAAAAACAAAAACAGCTTGATCCTCAATTTTTGCGAAAACTCTTCGTTTTGCCATCTGTCGTGAAATGTGATATTTTAAAAAATTTGTCGACAATTTTCTGAATTGTACGGACCGAGTGTCCAATGTCAGAAAAAAAAACATCAATTTCAATTTATTGAAAAAAAAGAACAGTTTTCGACGCTTGTGCGCTTTACTTTGCCAATTATTTTACTTTGCTCACTGAAAAGTCGTGCACAAAAGTTATTATTATTGTTATTATTATTATTAATGTAGTATATATTAGTTCGATCTGCGATGAATTGACTATGAGTTTTCTCGCTTTTTATGCTCCTACAATGGAAAAGTAACCCTTCAAAATTATATTGTATGACTTATACCGTATCTCACCATCTGCAGTTCTCGATGTGTTACGTTCTAAAAAGCATCCATATTTTTAACAAATCGCGTAATTTGCGCGACCGGAAAACAAAGTTCTGAAAACAAAAACTAAAATTTCGATATTGCGTGATTCTAGCGTTTTTTAATTCGCTTTCTTTTTGCCAAATTTTCAAAGACAAAGAGAAGAGAATCACGCTGGAGCCACGTTATATGCAAATCTTGGCCTTTCGGGAGGTGTGTTGATTTTCGGAACTTTGTTCCCCGGCCACATTCCCAAAAATGCATGAATTTTTCGTAACGACAACGCACGGCCAGTCGCGCCTGCACTCTTGTACGGAAGCAGAGAGAGAGAGAGAGGGAGCGAGTGTCTTTCTATTCCGAGCAAGTGAGACAGTCTCGAAGCGCGAGTGAGCGGAGCAACCTAGAAAGAGAAGGTCTTATGTCGATCGCCTGAAGTTAGACAAAGAGATGGCCGCTGTCAAACTTTGATGCTTTATTTTTCCTATTTATAAGCTAACAATCTTGTCCATACTACTTTAATCGCTATTCCTCGACACGAGAATCCAATTTCTGCAAAAAAAATCCCGAAAATCCCTCGAAAATCGCCAATTTCACGGCGCAAAGTTTTCTCGCCTCTGACGTCACAGGCGGGGCCGCCTCTGAGTCACAGGCGGGACCGCTCGGCACGCTCGAGGGCCCTTAACCCATTAAGGCCTAAACGGACACATTTTGAGCATCAGTTTAAACGTCGATAATTTGCATATAAAAGCATTTGAAAAAATTTTACTCCTACTATTTCTGACGTAAAATTGTATGCTCTTTCAGAATCTTTCAATAAAATTTTGATAAAATAAAAAGCAAAAAAGTTATACAGATTTTTTTGTAAAAAAACATGGTTTATAAAATTTTATTTTTCATGCTAACAGCACTTTCACCTGCAAATTGCATTGGGAAACATGTCTAAGGTGAAAATATCGCGTCCATGGATCGTTAGGATTAAAACATACTATGTTCTAATTCGAATTTCAAGATGGCGACTTCCAAAATGGCGCCTAGATGTTCAAAAATCTTTTTAAAAATTAACAAATTTTTTTCTTGAAAACTATAGACTTTAGAGAAAATCTGTTGAGAACAAAAATATCTTAGAATTAGTTAGAGAACCTTCTCAAATTTTATCACAATGTATTGCTACATTTTTGGTTTTTTGAAAATTAAAAAAATCGATTTTTTTAAAAAAGTCATTTAAAAAATCTGAAACAATTTAAGAAGGTTCTTTAACCAATTCTAAGGCATTTTTATTCTTAGCAGATTTTCTCTAAAGTTCATATTTTTCAAGGAAATAAACTTGCGCGGAACGGAACGGTCTTTCTGCTCGCACGCATAAATTAGTCATCCTCCGATTAATTTATTTTTCGTGGCTAAAAAGAGTAATTAATAGTGTCAGGTATATTTACGGGTGAAGTGCTACTGTGTGTTAATCTGAATAATAAATAAATGGTTGATTTATTCAAGTACATCAAAGAATATTTAACAAATTCCAAACCATTTATCACATAACCTATGTGAAAATTCAGTGAAAACGTGCTCAATATTATCACGAAACAAGAAACGCGGAATGAGCGAATTCACATTAAAAGTGGCCCACAGACGTATCGCATCTGCGAGTGTAGGTAACTTTGCACACTTCTTTCCACGAGTAAATTTTCCGCCGAAAGAAGGTGTCGCAATTCTCCTACGTTCCTACTCTTCGGCGACTAACGTCGGTGGTGAGAAAATTTGCGTCTACAACGACGCTCATTGTCGATTCAGTCCTCGCGGGTCTCTCAACCCGTGCGAAGCGAGCTTCTTCGCGTCACCTGCTGTCATATATATGTATGCTCCCTAAATCTTAACAGCTGATCTCTACGAATCCTATATTATGGATCTCTGCGCTGTCTGTAATGGAGAAGTAGAAGGTGATGATGGTACAAAGTGCATCATATGCAAATCTAACTATCATAATAAATGTACACCTTCTAACGTCATAAAAACAGACGAATCGCAATTAATTTGCTGCATGGTCAAGCGTGGTAAGAAACGAACTGGGGATCCGATTGTTCGACCACCGCACTGCACGCGCTCAAACAGTGCATCTGTTCCGAATGTCGCTGCTTCTGTGCAATTGGAAGACTCGTCAACCCTGACTGCAGTATTTCAAGAATTCCGTCTCAGGCACGAAAGTCAACATGCAGAACTCATGAAGTCTAATGCGGAACTGTCTTCTAAAATTGACAAAGCTTTGAGTTTGTGTACTATAGTATCCGAGCTGAAAACTTCAATGTCCACCTTACAAGGTCAAATGAGCAGAGTTCTACGAGATCGAGCTACAACAGCATATGAAGTCAGGAACTGTGATCTTGACCTTGTAATCTCTGGAATTCCAGAAGTTGATGGTGAAGACCTTTTCGGTATGATGAAGAAAATAAGCGAAATATTGAATGTCGTTATACGAGTAAGAGACTTAATTTCGGTAGTTCGCTTACCATCTCGAATTATTAATAAGAACACTACCATTGCTTCATCAACTACTCAAACAGCAGTAACACCCAGTACAACTCGACCAAAAATGATTATTACTAGACTTTCGAATCCTGGGTTACGAACAAGCTTCTTGCAATCAATGAGAAATCGCAAGACTCTGACTGCCGACACTGTTAATCCGTCTTTCAGTAAAACGCCCGTCTATATAAACGAATGTTTGGCAGTGGATACACTACAGCTAAAAAAGAAAGCACGAGACCTGATTAAAGATGACAAAAACAAATCTGACTATATTTTCAAAGGCATCTTCAATTACAGACCTAATAAAGATGCAACACCTATAGAAATTTTGTCTGAAGAGGATCTGGAATAAATCACCTCATGACGCCAGGAATGCCTGTCCAAACCGACGTCACATCCAATAATAGCCGCAACTCAAGATCCTGCATCATCACTAACATCACCGTCAGCGTTTGCTTCAGAATTAGTGTTTAGTCCTGTACCAAATTTATATGTAACTAATCCGATTTTTCAAGAAAATAGTATTTGTAAAACTATCAGCAATATAAATGGTAACAAATATTTAAATTCTTTTTCCGAAATAACAGATATGCGCATCTGTCACGTAAACGCACAGTCTCTTAAAGCCAAAGGTAAAATGTCCATCATCCGCGACTATTTTTCTAACAATTTTTATCACGCGATCTGTGTTTCTGCGTCTTGGCTTTCAGATACTGTAAATGACGATATCGTACGTCTCGACAATTATGTGCTTCACAGGTCTAACCGCAAATGTAAAAGGGGTGGGGGAGTCTGCATTTATGTCCACAACTCTATTAAATCCAGCGCCATTTGCGTTTCATCCTCACTTAAATCCTCACTAAAACTGAGTTTTTATTCGTCGAGCTGAACTTTCCATCCACATTATCTTTGTTATTGATTACCATCTATCGTCCACCAAACACTGCCATGATTTCCGAACTGGAATCTGAACTGACTAAAATCCTGCATTTGTATAGCAATGTAGTTTGTCTAGGGGACCTAAATATCGATCTCAGTAAAACGTCTTCAGATTCCAACTACTTAAATAATTTTTCTTATACACATAATTTTAGCATTTTACCTTTTTTGCCAACTCATCATATTAATACTTCTGCAACATGGATAGATCACTGCTTGGTGAATGATATGGAAAAAGTGATAGCACATGTTCAGACAAATGGACCAGACCTGTCCTTTCACGATCTGATTCATCTAACATATGCTGTGAAAACTCGACAGATTCCGCCGAGGTCAATCACTTGTCGCGACTTTAGAAAATTTTCTCCCGATCAGATCTGTAACGAACTGCGACAATTAGACTGGTCACAGTTCCATCATGCTCATAGCATTGATAAGAAACTGGCACTACTAAACTCAACGCTCCGTAGCGCTTATAATGACCATGCACCATTCATCACGTTTACTCCGCGAAATAAACATTCACCGTGGATAACAAACGACATAAAAACTATGATAAAAACACGGAATAATTATTATAAGCGTTACAAAAAATACGGAGATCTTGTTGCGTGGACTGATTATAAGACTCTGAGGAAAAAAGTGCGTCGCCTAGTCTTTAATGCCCATACAAAATATTATGCTACTAGACTGCAAAACATCACTGACCCATAGGCAATATGGCCAGAATTGCGACGTCTGGGCCTCGTGAAAAGTAAGACATCACAATCTATGTTATTACATACTTTAGATGACTTAAATGCATATTTTACCTCAATAACAAACTGCAACTCGCACCCCTCCACTCGCTTGCCTCCCGAACTTTTTAACGAATCAAACAGTCCAGATGAATTCACATTTCAACAGACAGACGAAGTAACTATAATTAGATATCTCAAGGGCATCCACACAAATGCTATAGGTGCGGATGGTATAGATCTTCGATTGATAACATCAGTATTCCCCGCCATATCAGAATTCATCCTCGAAATCATAAATTTATCTCTCGAGCGCAGAGTGTTTCCCGAAGAATGGAAAAGAGCATTAATTACTCCGATAAACAAGATCCCATCACCTTCATTAATATCGGATTATCGTCCTATCGCTATTCTTGCTCTGCTGTCGAAACTATCAGAACGTGTGGTCTACGAGCAGCTCATGGACTATCTAATCACCACAAATCTGTTAAATCCATTTCAGAGTGGTTTCAGAAAATACCACAGCACTCAGACTGCACTAATAGCGGCCTGTGATTATGTAAGGAAGGGAATTGATGAGCAGATGGTCACACTCACGATTTTGTTCGACTTCTCCAAAGCATTTGACACCGTTGATGTCGTAATCCTACTTCGCAAACTGAAACAACTCGGAATCTCTGCACCCGCATTACTCTGGTTTGCCTCCTATTTAACAGGACGCAGACAGGCAGTTACAGGGAAAGCTGGAGAGAAGTCAAACTGGAGAGAGTTCTTTGCGGGAGTTCAACAAGGCTCGATCTTGGGACCTCTCCTATTTTCTATATTTATTAATGACATATCTACAGTCCTACAACACTCCTTTCATCTTCTCTACGCAGATGATTTGCAAATCATGCTATGATGCAAATATTCGGAACTGGCGTCTGCAATACACCTATTAAATAATGATATTGCAGCAGTATTGCAATACTCTCGTACTAATGGCCTCTCGTTAAATCTTATTAAGACGAAAGGAATGTTATTAGGCTCTACACCTTATATCAATCGACACAATCGGTCTGACCACCCTCAGCTATTGATTGAGAGTACTGTCAACCCCCTGCTTCCAGTAGTAACGAATCTAGGACTAAAACTTGATTCAACTCTTACCTGGAATTCCCAAATTAATGAAATTTCTAGAAAAGTTCATTCCACACTCTATCGCCTTAAGTACAACAAGAATGTACTGTTTACCAAACTTAGGCGAGACCTAGTGGTTGCCCTCATCTTCCCACATGTCGACTATTTACTACTGTGTGGCCTATACCAACATTTCACGTACTCGTAGCGATAAGTGCCAGTGTTTACTCAATGCGTGTGTGAGGTTCGTCTTCAACCTGAAGCGTGAATGCAGCGTTTCACCGTACCGGAGCAAACTCGGGTGGCTTTCACTAAAGTATCGACGATTATACTTTCTAGCCACGATAACGCGTAACATATTACTGCTTAAGATGCCTACCTATTTATACAATCTTTTTACTCTACGTTCAGAAAGAACACTCCGAGTCACCAGGGTTTCAGCTTAGGTTTTGCAAGTACCGTATGCTAAAACCTCTGCCTATCAGAAATCCTTTCCAGTCTTAGCGTCCAGACTATGGAATGAGCTCCCGCTCGAAATAAAAAACGCATCCTCCTCTCAATTGTTCAAAGAATGTTTATATGTATTTTTACTGTCAAAGGACACAGGCAGTGGTGACCACAATTATTCTCTACTTGCTATCTAAATTTAATTAGATAAATTAGATAGTAATCAATCAACAATCTGTTCACCCATAACTGATCTCTACTATGTACCCCAATAAAATCGCATAATATTATTACAGGTATCCGTATGTCACCACTGGCTGTATCCTCGGTTATATACGAGCGTTCTTATATCAAAAATGTTCACCGGTTCGTTTCTCCTTCAATTTTCTTCTATTTGATTAGATTTAAGTGTAACCAAAACTTTTATTTTTCATATTTATATACAACTCTGTATCAGAAAATTTGCCCGAAGGCAACGTGCTTACGCACAGCCAGGGCACTAAAAATAAATAAAATACAAATACAAAATCCAGAAAAGTTTAATAATTTATTTCCTTAAAAAATATGAACTTTAGAGAAAATCTGCTAAGAATAAAAATGTCTTAGAATTGGTTAAAGAACCTTGTCAAATTTTTTCGGATTTTTTAAATGACTTTTTAAAAAATTTTGATTTTTTGAATTTCAAAAAACCAAAAAGTGTATCAATTTACATTGATACATTGTGATAAAATTTGAGAAGGTTCTTTAACCAATTCTAAGACATTTTTGTTCTTAGCAATTTTTTTGTAAAATCTATAGTTTTCAGGAAAACATTTGTTAATTTTTAAAAAGATTTTTGAGCATCTAGGCGCCATTTTGGAAGTCGCCATCTTGAATTTCCAATTAGAACATGGTACGTTTTAATCCTAAGGATCCATGGACGCGATATTTTCACCTTAGACATGTTTTCCAATGCAATTTGCAGGTGAAAGTGATGTTAGCATGAAAAATAAAATTTTATAAACCATGTTTTTTTACAAAAAAACCTGTATAACTTTTTTGCTTTTCACGTTATCGAAATTTTATTGAAAGATTCTGAAAGAGCATACAATTTTACGTCAGAAATAGTGGGAGTAAAATTTTTCCAAATGCTTTTATATGCAAATCATCGACGTTTAAACTGATGCTCAAAATGTATCCGTTTAGGCCTTAATGGGTTAATCGGTATTGAATAGTATTTTTAAAGATCCAATTTTACGAACGATACCAGTGGTTTATCAACAACGTAAATTGTGTTATTATTCGGGTATAATATGCTAGTCTCGGAGACTTTTAGTAACTCGCTTATTGCTAAAGGTTTGGATTGTACGGGAAATTCGTAGTCTGGTTCCGAACCTAGAATTTCTTTAACCCTATTCAAGATTTGGTTCGGGGCTAGGAGTCTGGGTTGAAACTGTCCCTGCCTTGCGAATAGAATTGTGTCTATAAGTGTGTTTGTTTCCATTATATATTTTTGTATTTCGCTGGTTATCATTTCAATCATAACATCCAGTTCTTCTGTTAGTTTTAAGTCGTCTAAACACTTGTTTATTTTTTGACACTGATCTTCAACACGGACATCTCGAATCGTAAATATATTCAGCCCTTATTAATGATGTTTGATTGGCTATCAAATCGGCGGTATCCGCAGTTGCATTCGCATATTGTATATCTTTCCACACGTAGGTTCTTTCAACAATAGGACACTTTCTCTCACTCGAAAATGTCTAACATTCAATTTCCGATCATAATATCCATTGGATCGGTACGTTCATTGTGTCAAATTTATGGCAGCTAATGTCTGAAGGTTGGATATGTTATTTACGAGATCTAATAGATAGTTCTCGTATGTGGTACATTTCTCTTGTCCCAAGTCCTCTTGTGGGATAGGAGGTGGGCAGTCGGGCCTTATGACCATACACAAGCTCATGAGGCGTATAATTTGTGCCTTTATGAATGCATGTGTTATAGGACGGCATAGCATACGGTAACCACGTGTCACAGCTATCACGCCCTTTAACGAAATTTTTTAAGTAATCTACCAAAACTTGATGGCTTCTTTCAAGACTCCCATTACTTTGTGGATAATAAGCAGAAGTAGTGAGAGTTTTAATTTTGAAAATTCTCGCGAATCCTTATACGAGTTTTGCAATAAAACACGTACCTGGTCTGCAATCATAGATACTGGTGCACCATGATTACAGATAAAGTGTCTAGCGAACGTTCTAGCAACTGCTTGTACGGAGGCTATGCTTAATGGAATTTCAAGCGAATATTTTGTTAGTAAGTCTTGTATGGTTAGGATGTGTCTGCTTAAGGAGAATCCAGCAACAATATTTGAAACCTCTCCCTCTTAGCATGAATGCGGGTTCAGAATCAAGGGCGAGTAAAAAATGATGACCACCTTGATGTATCGCACTAACACACTTTAATCCAAACTTTTCTTCGTACACTAATGCGCGTCGAGAATATGCGCGTAATTAACACAATGTGGGCCGAATATAAATGTCCAAATCCTGGTCACAATATGAATCTTGGATTGCGGGTTAATGCCGTGATTTTTTGCGTGAACTTTTCCGTCGCGAAAATCGAGCACATTGAGCACGTGCGGTCACGAGAGATCTGAGAGCGTTGCGGAAATCGTGCCCGAATAGGCTCAATCGGAAGTTAACGGTGCTCCCCGCGGAAACCGCGCTTATCAAATTTAAAGGACACTTTACCGCGAATTACAAACTATTTGCAAAAGTACGGAACATCGGTTGTACAGACTACGGAGCGCACTCGACGAAGTTCGGCGCGATACGCAATAGATGGCGTTGTATGTTCAACCCTCGCAAATCGTCGGCGTTGCACATACGAACGCACGCATACGCAGACAGGATGTGACGATTTCCACTTACGGAGATATCAGTCGGTCCCCATATATCTAGGGTCACTTTTCTTTATACGCAGCAGTTTTTTTTCTTCGACATTTTGGGCATATATTCTTTTATATCTGCCATCATATTTCGCCAAAAGAATTAATCGGATATTCGGACATAGGTTTTAGGAAGCCCTTTGTGATCTCAGGCTACCGAATCATGATGTTTTTAATGATTGCAATTTCTGTTGGGTACTTTTATGTGATAAAATTTCATCTTATTAAGTGAGTCAATTTTATGCGCACAAACATTTATTCCATAATGTTCTGCGAATATTTTGATAATATTGTCATTCACAAAATTTGATGTAGATTCCAATATTGCAAATGCATGCGCCCGTTCTTCTCAGGATAGTAAGTGATTGCTTTCTCGTAAAATTTCCCTCAATTGTGCAGGAGTTATTTCTAATCCATGCAATATGATTAAAGAAGCGAAAAGACAATCCCCGTCTTTCGCTATATCTGTCTTATTATTAAAGTGGAGATGCGATTCCATGCATGATCTACTCACTATATAGTTAAGTTGTTTAGACAGTTGATGTTTTGTTTCGGTCTCTTTTGTTTCTCGTCATCTCCATTTCGTCAATTTCCATCGATTCGTCGACAATTTGTGTCTCATTTTGTCTGTTGATCGAACCTAGCGAGCGTTCCCTATCTCCGTCGGATGTGATACTGACTGCTCTCTCTCTCCTCCGAGCGCAGAGAAGTCCCCTATTCGCAGTCTTATTACTAGCGTTCAGTGTCATACTCCGATCCTCCGTTCTATTTTTGCAGGAGTGGAGTCTCCCGATTTTCTTCTACATGCAGCGTCGACGTTTCCTTTCTCTTTAGGTGTAGAGTGCACATTAAACCGCACCGGTTCATCGGGCGGAGTAATATAAAAATCCGATCATGACCCTTCCTCGGTCAGATATTCGTCTGTGTAGTCTTTACATACTTTTATTCTTCTCTTTTTCTTTACCTTTTCTCTAATTACTCTATCACTTTCTGAATTCGTTGCTAAGGTATCCGTTTTTAGACAAAATCTGTTCCATATCTATCATTTCTTGTTCAGAAACAACTCGGTGTTCCATTATTCTCGGGCGATCCTTAATTTTTTCGGATGGGTTGATTTTCAAATATTCTACTAACTTCAACTTCTCGACTTGTATCCCGATATGTATTTTTTTCTTCGTTTCTTCTCTACAGACGGCATTTGATTCGAGGATGGCTTATTCTGTTTTTCGTGGCGGGTTCTCCCTTAGGTGGCCCCAATTTTTAAATAATCCGGCACTTTGAGCTTTACGCTCGGACCATTTTTTATTCCCATGGGCATTTTGACATACTTATTACTCTCGTAAGGGGTTGAAAACGCTTTTCTGTGTGCGTCTGGCTCGTCCATCATTATTTGATGGAATCCGCATTTCAAATCAAGAGTCGTAGAATACGCTGCTTGCCCCAATTGATCAAGTAAATCGGTAATATTAGGAATCGGATAGGCGTCGCCGATCGTCTTTTCGTTAAGATCGCGAAAATCGATAACTAAGCGATACCTCCTAATCCTATCGGGTTCCGGTTTTTTGGGGACTACCCACGCAGGCGAGTCATAAGGGGATAAGGAGGGTTTGATAATACCCGCTTTGAGTTGGTCGTCAACTTGACGTTGCATTTGTGCTTTTATCGCTGGTGAGTGACGAATTCGTTTTGCTCGCACCGGCACATCGTTGGTTGTATGTATACGATGCTTGAAGACTGTTTTTCCCCTAGCGGTTCACCTGGTCGGTGAAACATATGCACGTATTCACTAACAAGATGATGTACATGTTTCTTTCAACATTTGAGAGATTTTCCACATTTATGCGGGATAGAACGTGATTAACTCTGCAACGATCGTCTTTTTTTGTCATATGGACCCTCGTCAATTTTTTTTTTTTTGATTATTTTCGTATTCGCTAAAATTCTTGCGTTCGCAGAATGAATCGTTTCCAATATTCTAGGATAACCTCGTTTCGCTTACATCGCACTTTTCTAATTCAATGGATGGAATCGTTAGACGTACTTCATAATCATTTGTATTTATAACATATAAGTAAGCATATCCTCCAAGATATGTTACGAGCGCATTTCCAAAATATAACCTTTTGCAAAGGTTGATTCTCTGTATTAAACCCATGTTTAGATTATTTTCATTTGCTACGCGAATAACCTTTCGACTTCTAGAGGGTATTGAAACCAATTCTTGGTCCATAAACGAATTTTGGTGTCTTTTAAGTGAAGAGAATCTCGTTCGTATTCATTTTTTGCCGCAAAAGTAGGGAAAAAAGGGTCACCTAAAATTCCATCTTCGTTGATGGGAAAATCGTTCCTCGCTATCTGCATGTCGATAGTTTCGTTATTAAAATATATTTCCGCGCAACCTTATGTTTCAATTATCCCGTTGCCGATTTCGCTCAAATCGAATTTTATGTCCAAATTTGGAGATAAACCCCGATGAAGTTAGCCGCGATTTATTATATTTATTTCGGCTCCAGAATCGCTTAAGAAAAGAAAAAAAAAGGCCCCCATATGAGGTTTCTGAAGGAAACCACACCCCACCGTCCACCGCTTTTCAGCACACCAGTGATATTGCATATCTTACATTTTTTCTATTTGTACATTTATTGCAAACTTACTTGTTTCGTTTTTTGATTTTTATTTTGCCCAACCTTGAGTTGGGATATGTGTATATGCAGGCCCTACAGTTTATAGTGAATTCTGAACCACTTTTACTTCTAAAACATAATATTAAAAAAAAATTTTATTTTATTTCTCTTGGAGAGTTATTAGATTAAGTGACATTAAATTATTATTTCTAGTTTCTAGTTTCTTATTTCTATATGTACAATAAGATTTTATATATATTTACAATTTCCAGTTTTAAGTTTTAATTCTGCATTTCATTTCGTAGTTGGGAAAGTGTGAGTGGTTTAACCACTCTCCATCTCCTCTATTATTTCGTGGCATATCTTTTCATCCAATAGTTCCCTCGCGAAACGGGAGAAAGTCTCGCATTTTCTCCTATCTTTGAGGATATTGGAGAGACTGATTTCTGTTTCGTTTATTTCTTGTAGATATTCATTTCTAATTTCTGTATAATTTGGCATTCTGTTAAAATATGTTGTGAGGTGTCAGGTTGTCCGCATGAACAGAGCCCTGTGGTTTTATCTACACCTATGTGGAATTTCCAATGTTTGAAATTACCATGTCCCGTGAGGAACTGGTTTAGCCATTTATTTGGTTGGATCCATTTATATTTCAGTCTCTCCCTCACCTTTGGTAGGTACTCATACGTAACCCTCCCCTTGTCAGTTGCATCCCAATCTTCTTGCCATTGGTCAATGAGTACTTCAAGCACTCTACTTCTTTTGCAGTACGTTGATGCTCCTTTTTGACTGCCTCATCTTCATTGTCTACCGGCACGTATGTGTAATTCTTTACGGTGAATTCAATTCCTATTCTTATTTTGTAGTTGGCGGCTCTTTTATGGATTTCTTCGTTGATTGGCAATACTCCAGCAATAATCGGAGCTGCCATTCCTGATATTGTTTTATACGCTCCAGTGACTCTGATGAGAGAAAATCTCTGGGCCATCATGAGTTTTTTCTTATCGTCTGCTAAAAGTCTGTCCTGCCAACCAGATGCCGCATAGGCAGCGATCGGCACGAACAGCCCTCCGTAAATCCTGCTCAGAGCCCCAAACCTGAGGCCCCAGTCGCTTTTAGCCACCTGGCCTAGGGAGTTGAATAGTTGCCTTGTTTTTATTGCTATATTTTTTACATGAGTATGCATTTTCAAGTTAGTCTGAAAGGTTATTCCTAGGTATTTGTATTCTTTTACTATTTTGAGGACCTTATTGCCCAATTTAACCATGGGACCTCTAACGAGGTGCGGTCCCTTGAGCATCAGTACCTCACATTTCTTGGTTGCCAATTGTAGTTTGTTTATTTGTGTCCATTTTTCTATTTCATCTATTGCAGTTTTGGCTTTTCCTTCCAGATCTAGCTTGCTTTTACCTTCGATCAATATGACTTGGTCATCGGCGTAAGCAATAGTTTTGATGTTCAACTCCTCTAGTCTTTTCAGGTTCGGGACAAAGATCAGATTCCAGAGGGTCGCCCCGAGGACCGAGCCCTGCGGGCATCCCTTGTTGATTATTTTACTGACTTGGTTTGAGTTGTTCTGCAACATGACCTTTCGTCTGCTCAGGTAACTTTGTATGATTCTGTATATCTCGCCTGGGCATTCGTGTTTCTTTAGTCTATTAAGAGCCATCGGCCACCAGACGTTGTCGAAAGCTTTCTGAATATCGAGGAATATTGCCATTACGTATTTTTCTTTGGAGTTTGCAACGGTTTTTCTAAAGTCAATGATTGCGTCTTCAGTGGAGCGATTTTTCCGAAACCCGTACTGAGTATTACTCAGTGCAGGTTCGATGATCTCATTTAACTTGAGGAGGAATACTCCTTCAAGAAGCTTTCCCAGGATTGACAGGAGACATATCGGTGTGTATGATAGTGGATCAGAGGGATCCCTATCTGTTCCTTTCTTTATCGTTACGACTCGAGCAATTTTGTAATCATTTGGGAAGATACCTAGTTTCAGGCAGGCGTTGAAAATTCTTAGTAGATCTTTTTTAATTATAGGCATGGCTTGTTTGATTATTTCAGGATTCAGATTATCTGGTCCTGGTACTTTTCGTAGTTTCATGCGGTTGACCACATGTTCTAATTCTTTCATTTCTATTGTAATATTTCTGTTTCTAGGTGTTGTTTTGTTATCTTCCCTGATTTGTTTCTGGTCTGTCGTTTCGTTTTCTTCCGTGTCATCCGGGAAAAGTCTATTTAGGACTTCTCTAGCCGTAGTTTCCCAGTCCAAGGTATAGCGGTCTTCCATCCTTATGTTGCTGGCCACTTCTTTGACTTTAATTTTTCCGCTTCCATTTTATATATTATACTCCATGGGTTTTCATTCCCTTTATGCGTTGCGAAATTCTTTCAGCTCTCAACTTTCGTCCGGCCCACCAGCCTAGAGTACTTGCGTCTCTGCTCTTGGTAGGCGCGCTGAAACTCCTGCCTAAGGTCTTGGTCTTTCTCAACTATGTATTTACGACGAGCTCTATATGTGAGTTTCTTTTCATTTGTTAATTCGTCGTTCCACCACGGTGCCCGTTTTTTATATTTTTGCCTTTTGGGTGCAGCGAGGTTCATAGCCTTAGTTACGCTTCTGTTTAATGCACGAATAGTTCCAATCAGTTCGGCTTTTGTATCCATTTTGATCTTTTGTCTGCTCCATTCCATAGTCAATGCATTTGAGAATGTTTTCCAGTCAGCCCTTGCTAGTGAGTATCCAGGATGCGGACCTTCATGTTTTTCATCTTCGGGCCATATCTTCTTCTTGGACTTATCTGTTAGACTTCTTATTTCATATGTTATTGGAAGGTGGTCGCTAGAGATGCCTCTATCTTTCACCCTCCAGTTTAATATACCTCTCACTTCCCTGATAGTGAGAGTTACGTCTACATTGCCAATGCCCGCTTCGTTTCGTACAGTAGGGCCACTGTTGATTGTATTGCATACATTCAGGTTCCACTGTCCTATCAACCCCTCCAGCAGTCTGCCTTTCTGGTCTGTTTCTCTTGATCCCCATAATGGAGATTTTGCATTCGCATCTATGCCGATTATTACTTTTTTTCCTTCAAGTTCACACAGAACTTTTTCGAGGTGAACAAGGTGCCCCTCAATGGATTGGCTCCATTGAAAGTACCCACTCCCAAGATAGAAGGTTTCTTTGTTATATTTTATTTCTGCTATGACAAAGTGAGAATTACAGAGGTGATTCAGTCTCATTACATCAACTTCTGGATTGGTGACAGCTATTGCTGCCCATGGATATTCATTGTGCGCTTTAACGATCCTGGTATTAGAACCAAGACCGCGTATCTGGAGACTATTCTTGTTTGCATTTGGTTCTTGTAGTAGGACGATGTCCGTTTTGATATCTGCGCAGAAGTTTTTAACTTCAGGCATAACCCTCGTGCACTTTCTACAGTTGATTTGCAGAATCTTTAGATTACGGCTATTGAATGTCGTAGTCTGTGGCGTTTTCAGCCTTTCATAGGATGTAATGTACGACGGGCATGCCTTGTCGTTCACATTGTGGTTGTTTGCTCTTTTGTACACTTTTTGATAGGCGGATCACCCTTTTTTGGGCAATCCTGCTTTTTGTGACCTTTTTCTGCGCAGTGAGCGCAAATTTCGTCACTGGTGCAATGTTTAGAGATGTGACCATACCCTTGGCATTTGTAGCATCGCGTCACCATTAAAAAGTCTTGAACTTTGCAAGATGCCCAGCCGATATACAATCTTGTTTTTGCCAGTACTTGTTGGCGGAGGTCTGGTGTTAATTCTATAACCCAGTTGACCGTTCCGGTGTCACGTTTGCCAGTCTTAAATCTCATGTGTATGCCATCCGGGTCTATATTATCATTTTGTTTGATAATGGTTTCCTTAACTTTTTCTGACTCCAGGTCAGCAGGCACGTCATAAATTATTACCTTTGGTAGCTTTTTGTGTGGTTTTTCACACTGAAATTTATCGAGCACTTTTTTATTACTGGTAAGTCTATCAAGATCTTCTTGCGAGGGCGTCTTAATAACTAGGCCATTTCTTATTTTTCTTATGCTTTTTATCTGTATCTTTTCCTTTGTAGGGTCAATTGTCTGCGTTAGCAGCTTTTTGACCCTATCTTGGTCCTTTGCTAGTTCTTGATCTTTTGCCTGGAGTATAATCACTTTCGGCGGAGATCTAATTTGGGTCCTTAACTGTTGCGACTTGGGCGCAACGATTCTTGCGCCGGTTTCTGCATAGGTTTGCACTAGTTTTTTAAGGCTTTTTAGTTCTTCGTACGCTCCCTTTACTTGTGCATTCTTAATGGTTAAGTTGGTGATAAAAATCATTAAGTTGTCAAGAGCCATTTGTGCTTTCTCTTGGAGCTTTTTGTCTTCTGCATTATTGATCAGGTATTGCAGAGTTCCTTTGCTGGCATACACCGCCATGGGAATCGGTGCTTCCTTGTTCTCAGTTTCTTGGCTTTCTATTTCGTTTTTATTTCCATTTCCATTAGCATTGTTTTTAGCATTACATGTTCCTGGCTTAGGATCATCCTTAGCTATCCTTTTGCTTTTTGCCTTGTTATCTCGACCGTCGCTGTCCGAGCTCGATACGACTTTGTTACGTTTTCTAGATTTTACTTCTTCGAAGTCTATTTCCATATCGGATTCCAAGGAGCTTATTTCTGTATCTGTCTCAGGAGTAAGGTGAGATACAGATGTTGCCTTTGGTAATTCCAGTTTTTTGGCATTTTCCTTTTCTTTTTCCTCGAGGTTCACTCTCGTGACGCTCTCAGATTTCCTTGTCGGTGTTCTGGTTTTGCTTGCAGCCGTCTCCGTGTGTTTCGCTTTGACCATACTCATTGCGTTTTTCATTTCATTTGTCGTTATTTGTTTCAGTGTGCCGGTTTCTTTGGTTTTGTTGGTTTTGGTTTTTTGTATAGAATTCATTTTGGATTCCACGAGTAATGAGGAACTAAAAGACCGGCCGAGCAGAGCCTTTTGCCCGGCCTAGGGAATTGTGTACTCGGCGTGCTCCCCTGGGCCTCGCTGAGGGACCGTTTGCGACACATCTCACCTTGTGCCATTCATGCCATCTGCACGGTGCCTGCACACATTAGCGTTAGGGTTCTCTGAAGTTAGTCTGACCTTTCACAGTGAGCCTTCTCGGCATGATTGTATCTGCCGGGGAGCCGTGTCTTCCCGGCGGTATAGCCTCAATGGTCATTAAGGTTCTCAAGCCCCCCCCCCCCCCCCTCGTCAAGGTCTCAGGTTTGGGGGGGGGGGGGGGGATCGATTAAGAAAAAAAAACATGTTCCTATGTATATCTTCTGAAGGAAGATATACCCCTCTGTACCTCGCCTTTCGGCATACCAGAGGTTATTGTTATACTATTGTTTAGTTGCTTATTCTTTCATTTCTTCTCAAGCCTACATGAGTGGAAATTTTTGAATTTTAGAAAGTGGTTTGTGTCTCTGAGGGACCTACAGTTTATAAAGTGGAATCCGAACCACTTGTTATTGCTAATACTGGTTGTTGCTAATTGAAAGTTAAAAATTAAAACAAAAATTTCGGATTGATTCTTATTCTAGTCTATTATTTACTGTACTTCGTAGTCAGTTCTGCTTTTGACTCTTTCTTTGAGTCTTTCTCTGATTTTGCAATTTTTGCTACTGGACTTATGTCCATTTGGTAGCTTTGCTTTGGTGCAGTTAATGCATCTCTCTTTTCCTTGACATTCCTTTGTTAGGTGTCCTATTTCTCCACATTTTCTGCAGACTGTCTCTTTGTTCTTGCAGAACTTTGAAATGTGTCCATATCTTTTGCATTTGTAGCATTGGGTGACTAGGACAAAGTCGCTGATTTTACAGCTACTCCATCCCATCAGCAGTCTTTGTTGTGCTTTTAGTCTCATCCTTAGTTCTGGAGAGACTTCTATTATCCAATTGGATTCTTCTCCACTTCTGTTGCGTATCGCAAAGAGTATTTTCATTTCCTCCGGTTGGGTAACATCAACCTTCTCGAGGAGTTTTTGTTCAATTTGAGACTTGGTGATGTCTTTGGGGACATCATAGATAATCATTTTCGGTCTTTTTTCGGTTATACATTCGATAACCAGACCGGATTTCTTTAATTTCTTGTTTTCTGTCATCTTAGCAATGTCAGCTTTGCTCGAGAGCTCAACTGCAATGCCTTGATTTCCAGTTTTGTGGATCCCTTTGATATTGATCCCCAGCTTTTGGGGAGTTATCCTTTTTAATTTCCTTTCCATATCCTTTCTGGATTGGTCTACATTGGGTTTAATAACCACAATGTGCTTTTGTTTGCTTAGAGAGTTGTTTACCGCTTGGGCATACGTCCCTCTTTTCTCAGGTTCTGCTGTCTGAGTTACTGCATCTTTGGTCTCTTTTGCTTTTTCTTTGAGATAAAACTCTCTGAAAAAGCTCAGTTGTTTTCTTAGACCTTCTATCATGGCTGATTTTTCGTTATACGAATATGTTAAGTATTCTTCGACTTCTTTTGGAATTTCATCGACATTGATGATGGTGTCATATTCATTTGATCTTATTTCCCACCATTTTTCTATTTCATCAGATCTGTTGGCAAATATGTCTTCAGAAATCCATTTTTCCCATTTTTCTGCAGTTGACAGTGATTCTTCTGAGTCTGTCGTTTCATTTTCATTTTCTTTTCCTGGTTCTGCTTCAGAAAAGTTCTCCATATTTTCAATGTCCATTTCTTCTACCTCTTCCCCTTGGGATTCGGTGTCAGTATTACATTGACTTTCTGGTTCTGAGAATTTCACTCTTTTCTCTATCTCTCGCTTTTTAGCTCTTAGAGTGTAGACTTCTCTTTTAAGTGCCTCGTGTTGTTCGTCGTCATGCTTTTCTTTCAATTTCTTTTTGTTCTCCAAAATGTTTGCTCTAATATCGGCAATCTTGGTTTCTACACTTCGGTGCTCCTCCCCAGAACCTGTAGGGGCGGCACGAGCCACCGGGTCTTTCTCCCGATAGGAACTCGTGGTGGAACCACTCGACGAGTCGAGGTCCACCTGGGGTAAACATTTTACTTTAGTGTGTCTTTCCATATTGTTTCAAATATTGTTGCTAGTTACATTTCGTTTGTTCTCCCCGTCAGTCTCCTATGAGCGGTCGCCGACAGATCATTAAACGTAAGCCCCCCGGCCACGTCAAGGCAGTAACAACTTCGGGGGGAATCGATTAAGACTTACCCGATCTTATAACGTAGGTCGGGACTTGATTTTTCTATCCGCGGGCATTTTGCGAGCTTAACAGGTCCGAAATGGACCCTGTCTGATGCACTCTTAAAGCATGCATCTTCCGTGTTTGAAAACCTTTGTTTTGTGCATTGTTCGATGTACGCCCTTCTCGTCCAACGCCCTTCGAGTTTAAATAATGGATGTTATAATTCTGGGATGCTCTAGCTCCCTGTCTATAATTTTCCCTAGTTTCCTCTGGCCAGTTTTCATCACTGTTTTCATTGATTCGGGTTCGCGGTGAATGATTGTTAGAATATCGCGATGAATTTTTGTCGGAATATCGAGGTGAATTTTCTCCGCGAAATTTTCGTTTTTACGCTCAATTTTAGAGCTATTATTGCCCTGATAATTGGGAAATCTACGACCCGCAGTGTTTTGAAACATAAAACAATTTCACAATCCCTTTCATAATGTCCCGCCATATGACAATATCAGCAGTTAGTTTCGCCGCGTGAATTTCCCGATATTGCATGAGCCGACGTCTGATAGGTTCTTTCGCGATATACTTCTCTAATAATGTTTGAGCGGTAAAATAGCGGCCTCAAGCGTCGCCGGGTTTGCCTGCGTAAGTCGGCCTTCCATTGGTCCGTTCGTGCCATAGATGTTCATATATGCAATAAGTGTTCCTTCGCGTCTTTATTCACGAGGGTTATTAACCCTTAGAGGGCCGGTATGACGCCATATGGCGTCATGCTCCAACTGGCCGACATTTGACCTTAGTTTGGTCATAACTTCGGGGACCCAACCCCCTTTTCTATGGAGAAATCAAGCTTTTCAAAAATCTCAAATGCCGGCCCTTTAAGGATTAATCGTCGTCGATCGTCCGCGTTATAATAAGCTGATGCTTTTACCGCTCGTTCTAAAGCCCGATAATCTGGTAATAAACAATGACCAAAGTCTTGAAACGATTCCCGAGGGCCCGGAAAATATCTTAGCTGAAAATATTTTAGCTCTACCGACCAATTTTTTTCGCATCATGTGAAGGTAAGAGACGGGTTTCCTCAGCGATTAGTAATGCGAATCCGGCACAGCATGCCCCCGTGAATTCCGGAAAATTTTCTCGAGAACCGTCACATTCGGCTATGCTACTCACTGCTTCCACTACAGGCGGAGTTCTCGCTACAATTTATTGTACGGGTTGTTGTACTAAAGCTGTTGTAATATATTATGTTTGTTATCGGTCATTTTCGATACAATGTTTTATCCCGAGAAAGAAAAGATGAAAAAGATTTTGCATAACTATGTGTATATTTAGTTTACAATACAGTCGCAACAATCATCAGATATTAACAAATTTTCTCTATTATCTTTGAATGTAAAAATCAGGAATTTCTGTCTTTGTTTTTTTCAAGTTTTATTTTTAAAGTAAAATCATGAAAGCGAGAAAATTTGTTGTAAAAATGCAATTTCTACTCACGTGAGTACTGCAATCATCAACACGATAGGGGCCGATGATAACATCTCGTTCTAAATCGCTGAAAATAGTATTGAAGTTGAAGTTGTTTCTTGCTTCTCAGTTCCAGATGTCTTCGTTGATTGATCTAACACGCGATGATTAAGGTGGTTATTGAATTTTCCCTTATTCTCTCTTTCTTTAATCGTTTATTAGTCCTTTTAAAAATTTTCTCAATTTTTCACTGAGTCAAAGTTAGAAATGATAAGATCTATTGTCGCGATTAATTCTTTTTGACCGTTCACTGAAACCAACATTGATCTTGTTCGGGTTCGTCTTTTTTCACGCATCACCGTGTGTTAAAATTATTTTTCATGTGTCACTTATTTCTTTTATTTAATAATTAATTAATATAAAATACAACGTAATAATGAATAAATAATTTAAAATTAACTTCCCATTAATCAAAACAAGACTCCCTCTTTTGACACCACTTTTGTTACGTAGGGCGACTTCAATGAGTTTAAGAATTAAATTATTTATAATATAATATGTCAATTTTTATCTTTACCTTATCCTCGATGTATTTTTGAAGGTTGAAGAAATGACAAGTCTTTTTGCATAAAAATAAAATAAAATATTTTATTAAAATCTGTACTAAACTAAGACATACAATTCGCATCGACGTGCTCCTGTTCAAGTCGCTTTCGGAACTAGAGTAAGTGAATTTACAAAAGGTCGTTGCAAATTGAAAAATAGGTAAGTTCGCGAACACGAAACGAATTTGGCATTCCGCGAAAGTGACGAGTTCAAACGTCAACGGTGACAGATCGTCGAAATTGAATTCCAACGTCAACAACATGAACACGCATGAACACACCCACACACACACACAATTATACACCGCTCCGTCGATACCGCCAAACTTACAACCATCGCGCGTACATTTAAACGGCCCGACTGTAATATAATTGAAGCGGTCCGTAACAAATTAAATGAAAATAGTTTTGACGAAGAAGGATTTTGAATAATTTTGAGACCCGTAGAGTATTTTAATGAATTTAGTTTTGACAAAGCAGGTATTTTAATCATTTTCAGACTCGTAGAAGATATTTGAATAATTTTAGGACCAGTACATTATTTTAAACAATTTAAATGAAATTAGTTTTGAGGAAGAAGGATTTTGAATAATTTTGCGGCTCGTACAGCATTTCAATGAAATTAGTTTCGACGAAGAAGGTATTTTAATAATTTTCAGACTCGTAGAAGATATTTGAATAAATTTTAGACTCGTAGAATATTTTAGTTTTGGCGAAGAAGGTATTCTCGTTCCATTCTAGAGTGTCGTTAACAATCTGAAAAATTAATTGAGAAATTTGTTCTTGAGAATAATAATCATGCTTCAATTATACTATAACCTTTTTCCGTAATTACAGAAGTAAGGGCAGGTTAGATAAACCAGAAAATATAACAAAACGCAACGTGAAAGGGGGGTATCGATTTTAACCAGGCGCTCCAGCACCACCTTGTGTCAGGGACCAGTAGCAAGCGGCACTCGGCCGAAGGAGGAGGAGGTGGGGGGAGGGGGGGGGGGGGGGTAGAGCTACGCGAGCTCTTTCTTCTCCGGCCTCGCCATTGGAGAGAGAGAGATAGAGAGCTTAGTACTCGTCCCGGTCTGTGGGAGAGGCACTCCCTGCAACGACTGCCGACCAGAGCCCGAGAAGAGGGGATGTATATACCTCCACAGCACCTTCCCCCCTTTAAAAAGAGGGAAAATATGCAGATGGCGCGGAGTGCGGGAAAACGGCTGGCAGAGACCACGCTGGAAAGTGGGCATCCCCTGAATTCACTGGCTCTACTCCAGGAGCGGGCCATTTACTAAACTTTATTTCCACGACGCCGGTTTCGATTTGTGACATCCTCACAAACCCCCGGGCCCGACTTGGGTACATCTTTAACCAAAATGTACGAGTGTCACACTAAATGTCACTGAGAGGTACTTCACTTAGACAGGTCCATATCCTTAAATCTAAGGATATCCTATCCTTAACCTAATCGATCCTCCGAAGGGATCAGCTTCCTGTTACGTTTACGTCGTTGATCCTGAGTGACGTCGAGAGCAGGATCCACACGTGTGCGTGCACGTACACACATACACACACACAGAGATACGTGCACACCATTCTCATACCCACTTACACACAACTACGCACATAATATGACACAGATTTCATATGGATATTTTATGCATAATATATCGGTATATGGCGTAACTGCTGAATGATCAAAATTCGTTAATATTGAAAAATTTATATCTCGAAAACTGTTCATTTTTTGGCTTCGGGCCTATGGACACTTTTTAACCGGGTGATATTAACTACATTTTCCCAAAGTTAAATACAATTTCACCGGGATCTTTTTTCCATTCATTTAGTGCGGGGTCCTTTACTGAAACACTGTACGGGCACGTTTTAACGCAATATGAACTTAATCGGATTAACGTGCGGAGGCATGGGTGAAGGTATGTACACCATGTGGTGATTCATACGCGATTTCTTGCACGGTGAGGACAACAGTAAGACGTAACGGGACAGCCAATAAGACAATCATACTGAGGTAGGGGGTGATAATCTTATCATAATCGTCAAATCGCCAAGCGAGAGATGGCAAACCCTATAGGTAAACGCAATATGAAACAAGTCATAGAAACGAAAAACTTAGATTCGAAATGTCGCAATATATACTATGGATAGCAATACATGTCAATGAGTAGAGCAATACATAGCAATGTGTAGCAATCCATCGCAATGGGTAGCAATACTTGGCAAGGGGTAGCAGTACACCACAATGGGTATCAATACTCCGCTGTGAGTAGCGATACTTCGCAATTGGCCAACTTCTATGCCAAGAACGACATAAAGTTCGTCCAGCTAAAATTATATAAACGTACCGAAATTAAAAATCAAAATAATCGTTGAAACTAACAACGAAAAAGTTTTTTTTTTCAACCGTCTTAATTTTAAGTTAAATAATAATTAATAATATTTCTTGGTGTTACGGGTCAATTAACTAATAATATAAAAATTTAAATTAACATAATTTTTTGGTTTTCGATTGAAAACACGAAGATGGTAAAAAATGAACATCGCCGGATTTTGTATGATAATCGCGACAAAACCTTCACTTTGGAATATTCATATCTGTATTTAAATTGATTTACATATAAATGGGTTTTGTGTCCCTCTAGCGACTATCGTAGAAACAAGTGCCTATTGTAAATAATATACATTTCGTCCCAGGATCCCGTGTAGACTCTTCAGTAGGGCAATCACGGGAATCCCTGCCCTAGATGTTTATATGGTTTCTTCATTTAGTGTGCAATTTTTAAATAAAACTATCAGAGGAGGAAGTGATAGAATTATTGCATAGATATATATACGACTATTATTCGGTAACGGAATATCGTTATCCAGTACGTATATATATTTGGTATCCAATGATAAAAATCAAAATAATCGTTGAAACTAGCAACGAAAAAGAAGGGTTACCGAAATTAATTATTATTTTCGGCATAATTCTTCGACAATCGGGGTACCGGTGCAGCAGCTAGTCTATACGCGGCCGTAGACCTGATTGTCGTTCGAGCAGCGGGGCGGGTGATGAAGGCGTGCGAGGCGTTGACATCTTACATGGAAGGTTCGGGCGCTTGCGACTTCACATCGGCGCCGCCAGTTGCGACGACACGATCGCCTGCGGGCTATGCTGCGGCATGGCATACTAGTTACTTTCAGTTATCAAATCCGGTTTATCACGGATTTCGCAGTCTGTTAAAAAGACAGAAGGAGAGGTCAATGTTTTTCGCCAAAATGTAGGTCAACTTTAAACAAGCTACAAAATAGTACGTGTGCTCAAACTTCAAAAGTGTGCTTAATTCAAATTCGAAAGCAAAATCAAACTCTAAGGGGGTACGCAAACTCGAAACTCAAAGAAGAGTTCACGTAAATTTAAACTCGAAGGGGTAAATCAAAATCAAAATAATCTTAGCGTGATTAAATTTATGGACGCAAAGTGCTTATTATATACTATCGACCCGAAAGTTGCAACTATATTCGAAATGCTGAATATCAACGGTGCAAATTCGCGTGGGACCCTTGTAATGACTTCTACTACGCGTGCATGCAGGACTATAATTGCCGAACCGTTCTAGGCAATCGCAAATTTTACAGAAATATTTATGTGGATCCTGACTACAACATTTTTTTAATTTTTGGTAACGGGAATTTCGAATCCTGTTCGTAAAGGGAAGGTAATTGGGTCTGGGACAATATCTTGCAGCCACTTCCGCCAGAGAGTGGATCCGGAGGGACGCCTGCAAATCCGCCATCGCAGTACGTGGGCCTCTCCCTTTCATGGAGACCCTCGGCGGCCCGGGCCGTTGAGGCCGGGGGCGTGCACTGCCATCGACATGGACTAAAATAGCCTTTTTAGTCCCAGGGGTGGAGGCTGAATGTGAGAATTCACGACTTGCCGTCCTTCCAGTAGGCGCGGTAGCTAATTTCTCACGAACCTGAAGTTAGCCACCAATTCCAGCAGCCACATCGGGAGATCCATAGACGCTGAACATAGAGGGACCAAAATGTTTAAATTTAATTATTTAAATGTTATGTGCTTATAAATAGCTCTATATCGCCTTCACAGATATACAATCCAAAAATAAAAAATAAATATATAATAAAACTATTGTTTATAAACAAATAACTATTCAAGTTTCATGAAAGAAAACATAATGCAAATCGTACACGCATAGTCCTACAACTTCGGGGAAAATGGCTTCTGGTAGCAGAAACTACACCAAAAACAACCAGAATGGTTTAATTGAGTATCTCGCGTTAATTGTTCATTTACGGAAATTATAAAAAATTATGGCCGTTGTTCTGCCACTTGCATACACATGGTGCTAGAGCTTCGGAAAAAATTGCTTCTGCTAGTAGACACTAGCCCAAAAGTATCTAGAATTGTTTAATTGAGTATCTCGCGTCAATTGTTTATTTGCGAAAATTATAAACAATTATGGCCGCTGTGCTGCCACTTGTATCTCGCGTTTTTGGGGTAGTTTCTACTAACCGAAGCTATTTTCACCGAAGCTCTAGCACCATGGGAGTGCAAGTGGCAGCTCAGCGGCCATAATTGTTTACAATTTTCGTAAATGAACAATGAACGAGAGATATTCAATTAAACTATTCTGGTTATTTTTGGTGTAGTTTCTGCTACTAGAAGCTATTTTCACCGAAGCTCTAGCACCATGCGAGTGCAAGTGGCAGCATAGCGGCCATAATTGTTTATAATTTTCGTAAATAAACAGTTAACGCGAGATACTCAATTAAACTATTCTCGTTATTTTTGTAGTATTTTCTGGAACCGGGAGCAATTTTTTAGAAGCGATATATCTCAGCAGTAGTGCATTTTTAGGGAAAATGTTTCAGACAAAAGTTTAAGGATTATTCCCGGGCTATTTAATGACGATATTGAATTTGATCTTGAACAAGACCTTGACGGTTATTTCTCTCTGAGGAAGGTTACGACACTCTGTGAGTCTTGCACATGAAATTTGCGCAACTTCTGTTCGCAAGAATCTACAATTTATCAAGTTTCATCCTTATAGAATTCATCTTATTTAAGAATTAAATGATGATGATTACGATCGCTGTAATGAATTTTGTGACATGATGATGACACGGATAGACCAGCAGCCTGATGTATTGTTCCATATCGTTTATTCAGATGAAGCAACCTTTTGTGACGATTTCGACAATGTTTCAGAATTGAGCCCCACCGCATTACGGTGTAGCAGTACGAAACTATCTCAATGAGTGTATTTCCGAATTGTTGGATTGGTATAAGAGGAGCTATTGAGGTCACCTGATTCGACGCCGCTCGATTATTTCCTTTGCAGCTATGCAAAACACACACACACACACACACACACACACACACACACACACACACACACACACACACACACACACACACACACACACACACACACACACACACACACACACTCTAAAGCTAAAGGCTAAAACCGGCGGTAGCATTCAAAATAGTGTAAGAATCTTATATGGTATTTATAAACATATGGGATGTGGAAACGAAAAGTTTTGTATTTTCCACCCGGAACTATGATATTGCACTCTGAAAACTCTTTTAACTGATTAGCAGTATCCTGTTACTTATATTAATGATTTACATGAACATTTATGCGTAATTTGATTTTCGAATTTAAAAATGTACGCGTCGCATTCTGCAATCACTTTAAATCGATGTTGGCCATCCCAACTAACTTTCAAAAATGTTGTGGTCTTTCGGAATCCATGAGAAAAAACAGGGGTTTCCATTTAAAAAAATAAACTTGACCTCGAAATAATCTTCAAGGTCAAATTCAATGGTACCATGGAAAAATCCTCCACGTTTTGTCTGTGTTTGAATATGTAGATTTAAATAACTGCGCATTCTGCACTAGGCAAGTCGCTATTTGTTTCCGGCACAACGAGTGCCCTCTTTTTTTCGCGAATTTCATTCAGCGCGTTTTCCGGTCCCCCTCGAGTCGGCAATCTCTGCGCGGTAGTCGAACGCTCAACTTCGTTCCGTATTTAATTTTGTAAACGCGCCGACGCTATCGATCACGTTTTGTTTTCCTGCGAGTTATTGAAGTTTGGTTTTCGGTCGAGTTGTCTAATCTTGTGATTTCGCTCCGAATCCAGAACTTGCTTCGAAATTGAGTTTAGTTGAAAGCGCATCGCACTTAAATAAAGAATTTAAATAGTGACAATTTGTGGAGTGTCTTTTTGAACCATTGCACTCAGAAATCCGATCCCACGTGTGCCGATACCGAACCAGCACCTCTACCTTTTTGCCTACATAAGTGAACAAAAAGATTTGGCGATCCTGCCAGGATCGGCTTGGCCATTCATCGACAACGGATCTGGAAAGTGCAGTGATTAGTGCAGTTAAAAAAAGGCTGTGAAAAATTAATTTCTAAACGTTTCCAAAATTCTCGAAAAACGTGGTCGGAGTTCGGGGCCCCGCTACTCGTCGCCACTCCTGGATCTCGACCCCTCTCTACAAGGCTGCTCCGCCTCTTACGCACGCTTCTCTAGTCCCTACATCGGTGATCTTGGTACGAAGGAAGGGACTCCCCTCTTCAACGCCGCACTCATTTCGACGCTAACTACGTTCCAGGCGTCGTCGCTCGTCCTCATTTCAACAGTCCACTTTTGGTCACCGCTTCAACACTATGGGAGACGAAGCTTCGGGACAAACCGTCGAAAACTTATTCCCGATTCAGGAAGCGCTTTTCGATAGCATTCACCAATTGCGTGCATCGGTTCCGGCACCACCTGATCGAACTATAGTCAAATTAAAAGTTCGTTTAACTTATCTGCAAACTACATGGGCACGATGTTGTGAGTTGCATGAACGATTGCTGCAGCTTGCAGTTTCAATAGAAAGACGACATCCATACTTTACCGAAAATCGGTATCTTTCGGAAGAAGCCATTTATTTGGACACGCTCTGTGAAATCGAAGAAGCCATGGAGACGTTAACCAACGCCAACGCCCCTGGCACGTCGCACACCAACGATGAAGTGGTTCATCCTGAAGGTCAACGAGGTCATCCACGGTCAACGAGTCAGCTGCCACGTATCGAACTACCCCGATTTACCGGCGAGTATAATAAGTGGGATGCATTTTCAGATTTGTTTAGATCATTGGTTATCGATGACATCGGTGTAGATAATGTTCGGAAATTTTTATATCTTAAATCAGTTCTTTCCGGTGAGCCATTAAATATGATTTCTCATCTTGAATGCACAAACGATAATTTTAACGTAGCCTGGGATGCACTCAAATCGCATTACTCAAATAAAAGATGCATTATCGATACGCATTTACGGGAGTTATTTTCATTGCCGAATTTGCACCGTGAATCATCTTCGGAATTTCGCGAATTTTATAGTAAAATGATCGCGATTATCGGTGCATTAGAGTCTATCGGTGAACCCGTTAAAGAATGGAACTCTGTTTTAGTTTATTTAATAACATCGAAACTTGATCCAACTTCGCGCAAGGATTGGCTATTAAGTCTGGGCTCGTCAAAAACTTATCCTAAATTTGAGGATTTGAAAACTTTTATTGAGGATCGTAGTTTCGGATTGCAGGCTTCTTGTTCAGATTCCTCGCGCGAAGCTGGACCGAGTAGAAATATTAAGGCATCTACGAAAGCAGCATCCGCTCGTAAATCAGTGCTATCTCACGCTACGAATTTATCGCACAAGTCATGTCCGATTTGTGTCTCTTCCGAACATTCGATATACCGGCGCAAACGCTTTCAAAATATGTCGGTAGCGTCTCGTAGTGATGTTGTTAAACGCCATCATCTATGTGTCAATTGTCTAGGTACGCACAATTTAGCAACATGTACTAGTACGTCGGTGTGTTTCGTGTGTAAACGAAAACACCACACGATGCTGCATAGAGATCAGGCTCCCGGGCCGGTGACTCATCCAGTCACCGCGACTCATCCCTCTGCCAGTCCTCAACTCTCCACTACCTCTAACCCCGTCGATACCGAAGTTGTGCTTACGCACATAGCTGCCAATCAATCTGTCAAGCCGGCGTGCATTCTACTGGCAACTGCTCGTATACGTATCCGCTCCGAATGCGCACGGTCTCTCACTGCACGCGCGCTACTTGATCAAGGCTCGACTTGGACCCTCATTTCGGAAACTTTAGCAAATGCCCTCAAAGCACGATCAGTTCGCGTCGCCACTACGGTCAGTGGGATTGGTGGGTCGTCCGCGGGGGAAATTAAACGGGCTGCAGAAATTTACTTTTCGTCCATACACTCGGACGAGACTACATTTCGCACTCATGCGCTTGTTATGAAGACGCTCACGTCGTACGTCCCGACATCTTCGCACACACTCACTCAATGGTCGCACTTGTCCGACCTTCAGTTAGCCGACCCTGATTTCTCTCGTTCTGATCCGATCAACGTAATTATCGGTTCCGATCTTTACGGATCTCTTCTCCTCGATGGACTCGTCAAGGGCGCACTCGGGGAACCAACCGCGCAAAACACGATTTTGGGATGGGTTTTATCAGGATGGACGTCCTCACCGACTAGTCGTGTTTTATCTAGTCTGTACGTGCATAACTGCGTTGAGCAATCGCAGCTCAATGACTTGCTCACGAAATTCTGGGAACTAGAGTCTATCCCCACAGTACCTCGCATTTCAGTCGAAAACGAACAATGTGAGCAACATTTCGTTTCGACTCATTACCGAAACGCTAGCGGGCGTTACGTTGTTCGTCTTCCGCTTCGTCATCCCACCGTGAATATCGGCAAATCCCGTCACGCCGCGATGTCGTCCTTCACATCCCTAGAGAAACGGCTGTCAAATCGTCCGGGCGATGCAAAAGCCTATCGCGAGTTTATGAGCGACTATGAGCTGCAAGGTCACATGACCCGAGTTAGCGAAGACTTCGGTAGTCACCCGACTGTATACTTGCCCCACCACGGAATAAAAAAGGACACAAGCACGACCACGAAGCTTAGAGTCGTGTTTAACGCGTCACACGTTACGACGAACTCTACGTCTTTGAATGACCACCTTCTCCCAGGCCCCAAGCTTCAGGCGGAGTTGAGCCATATCCTGCTACGGTGGCGAACTTTTCAGTTCGTTTACTGTGCAGATATTGCTCAAATGTACCGCCAAATTTTGGTTGACCCGCGAGATCGTGACCTTCAACGTATATTGTGGCGACATTCTCCGACCGATCAGGTCGCAGATTTTCAGCTTAACACAGTTACGTTCGGGGTATCCAGCGCTCCGTATCTCGCCCTTCGCGTGCTTCGTCAGCTGGCCATAGATAACGCTGACAACTTTCCGGACGCGGTAGATGTTTTGCGTCACGGACTCTATGTGGACGACGTCTTATTCGGTTCAAATGACGTTGGGACCACTCGCCGCATTCGAGACGATCTAATTTCCCTTCTTGGTTCTGCAGGGTTCAGCCTCCGCAAGTGGGCCAGTAATTCGACTGATCTACTAGGTGACCTTGACCCGTCTAACCACGGACTCGCATGGGACAAACCACTCGGAGAGGATGATGGTATAAAAATCCTCGGTGTATTTTGGTCCCCAATCACGGATCAATATCGTTTCAAGGTCGATCTCTCACCGTTGAATGTTCTTACGAAAAGAACATTACTTTCATTTACCGCGAAACTATATGACCCTTTAGGGTGGGTCGCACCTGTTATCGTTACCGCCAAAATAATCATCCAGAAACTCTGGTTACTGTCCCTCGATTAGGACGACCCCATTCTGGATGACCTTGGTAGTGTCTGGATAAACTTTTATAACACGTTCCCCGCATTAAATGACTGGACAATTCCACGTTGGACTGGACAGATTCCAGACGCAACTACGTGTGAATTACACGGATTTGCAGACGCGTCAAGTGCCGCCTACGCTGCGGTTTTGTACCTCCGTGTAGTCTCTCAAGACTCAGTAAATGTGGTTTTGTTGATGAGTCGTACCAAGGTAGCTCCGGTCAAACAGATCAACATTCCACGCCTAGAACTATGCGCGGCTGTTTTATTGGCGAGAATGCTTGACTTCGTTCGCAGAATCCCTCAGTTTACGCGGTTGTCAATCAATTGCTGGTCCGATTCAACGATAGTGCTCCACTGGTTACAGCAGCATCCGATCAAGTGGAAAACCTTCGTTGCCAACCGCGTATCCGAAGTCCAAACCTTGCTTCCGACAGCAAGTTGGCGTCATGTCTCCGGGACAGAAAATCCGGCGGACCTCGCGTCGCGCGGGTGTACAGCACCGGAATTGCTAGCCTCATCCTTATGGACCTCCGGTCCACACTGGCTATCCTTGCCACCTGATGAGTGGCCCCGTACAACCACCACGCTTGACGATGATGCTCCGCTCGAGAGTCGCGTGCACGTCGCGTTAACCGTGATTCCGATCAATGAGAGTTTTACCGCCTTATCTACCAGAATCTCTACGTGGAAACGAATGATTCGCGTCCTCGCTTTTATGATGCGTTGGCGACGACGACTTTCTGAACCTGACCTTCGCGGTCGCCTTACACCTTATGAGCTTCATCGAGCAGCTTTCACTGTGTTTAAGTGGCTGCAATCTACGTTATTCCCAGACGAAATAGCTGCTCTGAAAAACGGCTCATCCATCTCTCCCAAAAGTTGCTTGAGGACGCTCCAGCCCTTTTTGGACGAGGAAGGAATCCTCAGAGTTGGAGGTCGTTTGAACAACTCGGATCTCTCTCCGAGCCTAAAGCATCCACTCGTTCTTCGCGCACATCCGATAGTGAGCAAGTTTGCAGCATATATTCACGATCGATGCCTTCACGGAGGTATCCGTATCATGCTCCAAACTTTGCGACAAACTACGTGGATTTTACAAGCAAAAAAGGTCATTCGATCGGTGATACATCGATGCGTAACTTGTGCACGTTTTCAAGCTACTACAGGGACCCAACAAATGGGAAATCTTCCGGGTTCTCGCGTTACTCGCCCGCCGCGACCGTTTTATCATTGTGGTGTGGACTATGCCGGACCAGTCCAAGTTCGAATTGCCAGCGGCCGTGGACGAAAAGCGCATGCCGGTTACATAGCTCTATTTGTTTGTTTCTCTGTCAAGGCAATCCATTTAGAGCTGGTGTCTGATTATACGGCAACCGCTTTTATTGCCGCATTCAAGCGCTTCGTGTCGCGATGCGGTATACCCACATGCATTTACAGTGACCGGGGTACGACATTCGTCGGTGCGGATAACGAATTGAAAACGGCTTTCGATCACGCTCTCGACGACGAAAAATTTCGCGACTTTCTTGCTCAGGATGGTACCGCTTGGAAATTTCTGCCTCCTGCCTCCCCCCACTTCGGTGGACTTTGGGAGGCAGGAGTCAAAAGCACCAAGTTCCATCTGAAAAGAGTCCTCGGGGAGCATACTCCGACGTTCGAGGAGTGGATGACCATTCTGTGTCAAGTCGAAGCCATCTTAAACTCGCGTCCATTAGGACCACTATCTGAAGACATCGACGACCTGAAAGTTCTTACCCCGGGCCACTTCTTGATCGGTGGGTCCTTGAACGCCGTTCCTGAGAAATCCCTTCTAAGTCTCTCACAAAATCGTTTGTCGCGATGGCAAGCGTGCCAACAAATGACTGAGCATTTTTGGAGCCTATGGTCCGCGGATTACCTGCTCTCTCTGCAGCAACGGTCAAAGTGGCATTTTGCGAAAACACCTATCGCCGTAGGCCAGTTAGTACTCGTGAAGCGTCCTAATTTGCCACCAACGAAATGGCCACTAGCGCGCGTGACAAAGTGCCATCCGGGCACCGACGGACTCACACGCGTTGTTACGATCCGGACAGAGACTTCTGAACTCATGAGGCCGATAACTCAGATCGCACTTTTACCCGTCGATTTAGACGGTCATTAATTTAAGTTTATTGCGAGCCCTGCGTTGCTCACGGGGGGCGGTATGTTTGAATATGTAGATTTAAATAACTGCGCATTCTGCACTAGGCAAGTCGCTATTTGTTTCCGGCACAACGAGTGCCCTCTTTTTTTCGCGAATTTCATTCAGCGCGTTTTCCGGTCCCCCTCGAGTCGGCAATCTCTGCGCGGTAGTCGAACGCTCAACTTCGTTCCGCATTTAATTTTGTAAACGCGCCGACGCTATCGATCACGTTTTGTTTTCCTGCGAGTTATTGAAGTTTGGTTTTCGGTCGAGTTGTCTAATCTTGTGATTTCGCTCCGAATCCAGAACTTGCTTCGAAATTGAGTTTAGTTGAAAGCGCATCGCACTTAAATAAAGAATTTAAATAGTGACAATTTGTGGAGTGTCTTTTTGAACCATTGCACTCAGAAATCCGATCCTACGTGTGCCGATACCGAACCAGCACCTCTACCTTTTTGCCTACATAAGTGAACAGTCTGAAACATTCTCCCAAATAAATGCACTCCTGCTGAGATATTTCGCCGTCCAGGGACTTTTGGAGGTCTCTGCATATACTAAATGCATATAAGTGCAGCGAGTACACCGGTTCACCCGCACCACCATAAAAGCTGCAAGCATGGCGTCAGTCAATAGATGTGACTCGGCTTCACTGTTTTCGTATAGCAAACGTAGGGTATATATAGCCTATCTAGTAGTGGTTAGATATCAGTGGCTTAGAGTGGTTCCAATATTTCAAGAGAAGTTTCATGCGATAAGTGATGTGAGGTTGAAATGGGATATCTCTGATGGGCTTCAAATTCGAACTCTCTTTCCAAACGAAAATTTTATTAAACAGATAATTGAGACTGCAGAAGCATTGTGGAAAAGTTTTAAGAACGTATTTCAGAATTATTGAGGATATAAGAGGAGTGGCGATTGCTAGAATTTTGTGTTTTATAGGCATTTCAACAAAGTCTCACCGTTTTGGAATCCGTATGATTATGATGCCAGGTGTTATTTTAGAAAATTCCGAACTCAAGCATATTATCATGTAATGCCTATCGTAGACAAAAAGCAATTAACTTTATTGATTATTAATTATTTATCACAACCTACGTTAAATTTGATAGCGGTTGAAGGGTTGTTAGAAAAAAGAATATTTTAAAAAATTAGGTTGCATGGTAAATCTAAAATTGTACTTCCTACATTATGATCTTGACCGTTTCTCTAAAAACCTTGAAAACTACAAAAAGATCAAGGAGAACGATTTTATGAAGACTGAAGTGACCTGGAAACCCGATACCAAGGAAGTTGGAATACAAACAGTCAAACTTTTTAGCTTTTCGAATTTTGCAGTAGGCAGGAGTGATGGAGATCGCTATAAAATTATTTGCCCTTTTTGTTATTTCAAAAATTCGAGTAGCGAGGCCCACTTTTTATTGCAAATTCTTGTTTATTAGATGAAAAATACATAGAAATAGTATGATCTCAATCTTATAAAAGTCATATACATGTTCTTTTGCGCTTTTATCAGCAAAAAACGCGATTTTATCAGGATTTTTGAGATTTTCCGGAAAATGAGCAGAGAACCTCTTTTTTTTTTTATTTCGCTTTCAGATTCAACGAGTCAAAGTACAGAGGACTCTCCATGCAGCAACCACGCAACATTATATAATTTTGTATAGGCCTGTGTAAAAAAAATCTTTATCAGATGCAAAGTTACTCGTGTCATTCTGTATTGTTCAGTCGCTACTGATGTATCCAGAATAACTATCGAGTAGTGCAACAAATTCATTGTATAATAAGAGGAGGTCTATCAATGGGGAGAGAAAATGTCACGGATCAATTAAGAAATCAAATAATAAAGAATTAATTTTAAACAATCCAGTTGGCGGTCAACTCAAGTCTTTTATTCATTACCTCCTTTCTATATGTCACGGATAGCCCCTTTCCTATTAACCAATAGACTTTTTTGTAACTCCTGAAATTATTCCAAGGGGCTGGGGGCTGGGAAAAGAAACGCTCGTTGTCCTTGATATATTATAGTCCTCTACACTAATAATAGTGTAATAATAGTACTATAATACTAGAATATAATGCTTGATATAATACAAATATTTCTAAAATTCCAAGAACTTTCACAGACGTAGTTTCTGAGACTGACCAAAGAATTTCCAGCCTAGGTATTTTGTTGTATTGTAGTCACAGCATAATCCATATATTATATTTTTTAATATTTTTTTATAATAAAATAGGAAATAAACACTACACTTATGAGAGTTCTTCTCAAGCTTGATATCAAGCTTTGATACTGGCAATATATATTGGCCGGCTTACATTTTAATTCATAGTATCAAATCGTATTGTTTCCCAATTTAAACTTGTGTATGTCTTATCAATGACTATTCCGATAAATAACTAAATCTGTCTGTAATATTTGTGGCTTCAAAAATATATTTTACAGATTATTTAATTACGAGGCATCTATATGAAGATTATCGTCAACATTCGCCAGGAGCACTCACAGACTTGAGATCAGCATTAGTTAATAACACTATATTCGCATCACTTGCAGTACGAAGTGGGTTTCACAAATATTTTCGTCATCTCTCACCTGGGTTGAGCTTTGTTGTAGAGAGATTTGTTCAAATTCAAGAGGATAACTTTCACTCTATTAGCGAAGAGGTAAGAAATACCATTATACCTACGTTATTAGTATTAGCCAATTTTCTTTTCCGATAACTTTGATACTTCAAGTGATTCTTAACGATATTTTTTATATCCAGGTATATTGGATAACGTGGAAATTGTGATCGAAATTCTAATGTTTGCTAACCTTTCTATTTACTCAAAATTGTAACTGAATTTTTGAAAATAGCCGGGGCAATTCGTAAGACATTTAAGTTGATGTGTCAGATTTTTTACCCACTTTTGTTGATAAGTAGCATTTAGCGTTCTAAATAAGTAAGTGAAGTTTTCATGCGATGTATTTTACAATGTTCAAGATCTTTGCAATAAAAAATTAGTCTAATCTATTTTTAATCTAATTATACATTTTTTGTTACTAATCAGATAACACATTTTGGAATAATTTCTCTTCCATCTCTTCTCGACATTCCATCTCGACTCAGATAGGCTGTCGGGTCGATGTTACAAAATTAATTGCTATTGAAATGTTACGCTCGAACCCGGGGTACATATATGAGTACTCCGAATACCTACGTGAAAGGGCGGTCGACCGGATGGTCGACTATGGCTTTTAGGTGAATGGAGATAGCTGCACTAGAGAAAGAAAATCTGAGGAGGGGAAACAATTAACGTTGAATTTATTGATATAACGAATTTATTCTGGAAGAATTCGTGATGTGAAAAAGAGGAGGAAATTACATAGGAATATGGAGGGAAGTCAGGGGGCGGCAACGGTGGCTTGTTGAGGTTCCCGGTACACGGAGAAACCTCTCGTTCAGCTGCCGGACGATTTCGGACAGCAGCTGCACGAAACAAAAGTCAGCAACGCAACTTCTGCGGGGTATTGCCGCGTTCCTACTTTAAGAGCACTGTGTTCCGTAATGGGAACAGCAACCGCCCGAAGCGGCAGTGATACCGCCATCCTGCTGCAGGGGGCGACAGTATTCCTGATATGTCGTATTACAGCGCTACGGCAATGCGTTAGTAAACTTATCGTGTTCTATGGTGGCCGGTAGTGCCCATTGTATGTAAAGTCGGTTTGTTTGTGCGGATTGTTGAAATTGTTTTCTTATATCGATATCTTAATTTGGCTTAAAGTTATGATTTTTTAAGCGCACAAGTCATTTATCCTTTCACACATCCATATTTTAATAAAAATTAATATTAAAAAATAATTTTTTCCTAATTATTATAATTAGGACTTCAAATTGAAGGTTGAAATGAATTTTTTCAGATTTTTTAAAAAACATTTACTGGTCTAAATAACGCTAGGACGAAAACGACCTCCGTAATTACAACGAAGGTGCCGAAAATACCTAAGTACACGGAGGGTTAAACATAAAACAACCGATTTTCTAGGACCAAAATTAATTTATGCAAAGAAAGTGAAACTCACCAAATATAGATTTAACAATTCTTAGTCGAGATCCAATATAAGCACAGAATTACATATAAGGAAACATATTTTATTGATCAGATACTTATACCTCTTTGCGCATATTTAATGAAGATTTTCTACAGCATTACCACTAAATACCTCAATCCGTTTTCTGTTGCATAAAACTAGAATACAAAGTAGAATCAACAATTTTTTGGGCTGAAGTCATATAAAAAGAATATTAAAACTGCTATCGTATACAGAATTACTCTAATATGTTAATCTAAATTAATATTCGGTTCGGAATTTGGTATGCATAATGATTTTCCTTACTGACTTTATATTTAGACTAGCCAAAGCATATTTGGTGAAAATATTCATCAGCGTTACCTCTCAGTATCTAAAGCTATTTTCTGTTACGTAAAAGTAATAAAAAGTGGAATCAACAATTTTTTGGCCTAAAGTCATATAAAAAGAAAATCAAAACTGTTACCGTACATAGAATTACTCATATTTGTTAATCAACATTAATTTTCAGTTCGGAATTTGGTATGCGTAATGACTTTCTTTACTGATGTCATATTTAGACTAGCCAAAGCATATTTGGTGAAAATATTCATCAGCGTTACCTCTCAGTATCTAAAGCTATTTTCTGTTACGTAAAAGTAATAAAAAGTGGAATCAACAATTTTTTGGCCTAAAGTCATATAAAAAGAAAATCAAAACTGTTACCGTACATAGAATTACTCATATTTGTTAATCAACATTAATTTTCAGTTCGGAATTTGGTATGCGTAATGATTTCATATTTAGACCCGTCAAAGCATATTTGGTGAAAATATTCATCAGCGTTACCTCTCAGTATCTAAAGATATTTTCTGTTACGTTAAAGTAATAAAAATTAGAGTCAACAATGTTTTGGTCGGAAATCAATAAACAAGAACATGAAAACTGTTATCGTGTTCAAAATTACTAAATTTTGTTAATCGTAATTCATTTTCAGTTCAGAATTAGACATGCGTAATGACTTTCCTTACTGATTTTATATTTATACTCGTTACAGCTTATATTTTGTAAAAATATTCGTTAGCGTTATAGCTAATAGTAGTAAAACTGAGAATTAACACATTTGTATGGTTGAGGTCATATTTATAGGTAGCGAAAGTGTTACTCCAGTGAAATTGATTAATTGGAACCTATAATTTGATCTGTATATAAACTATTGAATCCACAGTTTGATTATACATCCTCTGAAGTAGAATAAGGTTTTGGTGCAGCAACATTCGACTAAAAAATATTTAATGGAAGTATTTCTTCATGCAAATATATGTATAAAGTCAGATGATAATGTCTTTATGCGTATAAAATTTTAGATGAATATTTGTTCATAATGACTGAATTTCACATTCTATACTAGGTTAGGATATCGTTGCGTCATTTTTCGCCATTCTTTTTAAATTTCACTAGCCTCAAATTAAAATATAATACAGGATAGATGCATGTTTTATTTGCATACATAACAGTTTATACATTTATCATTCGCTATTCTGTCTTTGTGTGATATATATTATACGCATACATTCGACGACTGCTGGATGCCAGTGGTGGGAGACAGCGGCACGGCATGTAGTGCAGCGGTAGAACGGCGATTTCGGCAAACAGCCCTCCGTAGATTTTCGGACAGCTGCTCGACGAAATTTCAGGCGACTGCTGAACGTGGGTCGTGGGGGAGCAGCGGGACGGCGCGTAGTGCAGCAGCAGTGGCTACGGTCTTTCCGTGTAGGGATTCGACACCGGAGAACTGTCCGACTGAAGAGGGAGAATACACAATATAAAAATAGTGACTCCAAATATTATTTTTAGTAGGAAATAGGGATGAGGAAAACACGAGAGGGTAAAAATATATATATGACTCATTCTACGTCAACCGGATCACTGCTGTGCCCAAAATTAGAAATAACCAAAAAATACGAATGAAGGCTCATTTTAAAGCTTAGGACATATACTTTCAAATTTCGAGTGCGCCTTTGCAAAATCCAATATGGCGCCTAAAAGCTCTTAATTTCAATAAAAAAAATTTAAAAATGTACTAAAAATAAAAATGTAGCCCATATGTATCGTAATTTTTATGCTTTCCGATGCATTTTGACCTCTCAAATGCGTATCCGGTGTTAGAATTTAGCTGTCACCTTTTCTTTTTTTTAACCTCGAAATAACCGTCGATAAGTTTACGAATGTTTTATTTGAAATTTATAGACTTTCGGAAAAAATGTTGTTGAACGAAATGTTCTTAGAATTGATCAAAGAATACGCTAAATTTTTTTCAGATTTTTCGAACACTTATTTAATTTTTCAAAATTTTGGGATTTTGAAAAATTCTAAAGTTATTAAAAAAAATCTGAAAAAATTTCAGCGTGTTCTTTGATCAATTCTAAGAACTATTTGTTCAGCAACATTTTTTCCTAAAGTCTATCAATTTTAAATATAAAATTCCTGTACTTCTCAACTATTATTCTGAGGTTGTGTTTCTAGTTCTCGAGTAATTTGTTCATACAAAGAATATTAACCATTGTCCATTACAAAAGATAGTGAACATTTTTTCTTAGAAGGCGGCTAATTTTGAAACATTTAGTACTTCGAATAGTGCAGCGGCATCATAATTTACGTCATTAATAGTAATGTGTAATAAAAGACAGTAAGATTCTATAACGACCCCGGGTTGCTGAACTGGATTTTAAAGTTGGATTTTACAAATTCAAAATGAGGTCTCTAAAATGGCGGATGAATTTTTAAAAGTTTTACAAGATGCTCCTAAGGGGGTTATCAAGTCTCTTATTCGGAATCTATCATCAGATGTGAAAAATTGTAATGGCTGCGAAAAATAATGCAGAACCCAGACAAGAAATGCAAGATGTAATGAAGTATCCGACCAACAAAGGCAAGATGTGATGAGATACAAAACGTGCTAATATCCGTAAATTTGCCAGGCACTTTGTTTCTCGCAAGCGAAGTACGCTTCATCACATCTTGCCTTTGTTGGCTGGGTATGTCCATTATTTTTTGCAGCCATTACAATTTTCACATCTGATGATAGATTCCGAATAAGAGACTTGATAACACCCTTAGGAGCATCTTATAAAACTTTTAAAATCCATCCGCCATTTTAGAGACCTCATTTTGAATTTGGAAAATCTTACTTTAAAATCCAGTTCCGTAATCCGGGGTCATTATAGAATCTTACTCTCGTTTATTACACATTATTATTAATGACGTAAATTATGATACCGCTGCACTATTCGAATTACTAAATGTTTCAAAATTGGCCGCCTTGCAAGAAAAAATTTTCACTATCTTTTGTAATAGAGAATGGTTAATATTCTTTGTATGAACAAATTACTCGAGAACTAGAAATACAATCTCAGAATAATTGTTGCGAAGTGCAGGAATTTTATATTTAAAATTGATAGACTTTAGAAAAAAATGTTGCTGAACAAAAAGTTCTTAAATTTTTTTTATTGAAATGAAGAGCTTTCAGGCGCCATTTTGGAGCCGCCATATTGGATTTTGCAAAGGCGCACTCGGCATTTGAAAGTATACGTCCCAAGCTTTAAAATGAACCCTCATTCGTATTTTTTAGTTATTTCTAATTTTGGGCACAGCAGTGATCCGGTTGACGTGGAATGAGTTATATATATACCGACCTAATCGAAAAATGATTATTATATTAAAAAAAAAAAAAGGAGAGTTGACTCGAATTCCTAATGGCCCTACTGATGGTCGCGGCTTGATCGAGTTCTCATTCAAAGAATGATCTCTATCCAAGTCACTAGTATCCCTAATAAAAAAAAATATTCCTAAGGCGTTAATCTCTTTGCTTGGTGTAAAAAAAAACATTAAAGAGATTATACGTTCATCTCATACAAAATAAAAAATATATATAAAAAAAGTTAATTTTATAAATGTTGCCGTAGCAACTCGTCTTTTTTTCGGTCAAGAAGAAAGAGGGAAGGATGAATTAGTGGGATTTTAATTGAAGGCAAACTTACTCTTTATTCCTCCTTGGAGATGCTGTGGTCCTCGTGCGTGAAATTGGATGTCGACCTTGAGATCTTGGTGGGACGATATTTTTGGATGTAGACCTTAAGACCCTGGTGGGACGATATCTTTGGATGTCCGCCTTGAAATCTTGGTGGGACGATATCCCTGAATATGGACCTTCAAGCAGGTTGGACCACTATGAGACGAACGGATAGAATTTCGCGGAGACCCGACGATTGAACTCTGGGTTCCCTATACGAGTAGGGAACCAAAAACTGCTCGCCGTTACCTCTGGGTTTTTTTTTTTTGAGATGAGATTTGGGAAGGGCTTCGGACGTTCCGACGATATATCTTTTCTATGAAAAGAAATGGTAGGGTATAGGCGAGAAGCTGGACGAACCGCTTTCTTTGTCGAGGGACCTTGAAAAGGGTGAGCAGGGAAGCTGGACGAACCGCTTTCTTTCGCTAGGTGGGTTTTTTAGAATAGGAAGGTTGGTGGTTCGGAGATTTCTGGCGGATTGGTGGCGCTGCGGGAAGGAGCTCTTTTTATACTTGATGCCTTGACCATGAAAGCTCCGTCAAGTCGGAAAAGTGGGGTGACATTATTTATGGCGTAAAAATGTAAAATTTTTGTAAGAAACTTATAAACTATTGTTATGATAATATTGATATATGGTTTTTATGTTGATGCAAAATGTGTTACAATGAGGTGACAATAATTAGTACAAACTTAAACGGAAGTTGTAGCATGAGTTTAACAAAATTTATTAATAAAAAAGGAATTCTGTATCAACTATTTATATTAATTATTCTTAAATGTTTTATATGAATGAAAAATAGTAGGTATAGACATTAGAAATATATTTTAAGTTATTAAATTAATTTTAAGTTATTATAGTGGAAGATGTTTCACATCTTGCTTCACGCCAGGGCATACCGGGCACTCAGGGTCAGATGGAATGTAACGAATCGGTGGTCTCTGCATATCCACTTCGTCACATTCGGGATGAAACGGTGGGTCCAGCGCCCTTTGGCTGCTGAGTCCCATCGTTGCTGCCACTCGGCAAGTACTGTATTGGACCATTCGCCTTGACCTCCCGACACATTTGCCAATTCTTGGCCTATTCGCTTAGTGCAAGACGCCGGCCACGCCGCCTGGTGATGAATTTTGACAACTCGAATCTGCAATTTGTATGGAGAGTGACATGAGAAAGTGAAATATTTAGTTATTTTTTAATTTTCTGCGGGTTTTCAAAAGCATTAGTACTTTGAGTATATTGTTTAAAATTCGGCCCAAATTTTGTACATTTTTGTCTGTAACAAAATATTATACTTTTTTAATTGGAATCATTTTGAGTTGGACAAAACGAGGTTACGGGGCTGAAATGAATACGATAATCGGAACTGGGTTTGAATCAATCACAAACTCAATAAACTTTAATCCAGTAAGTATAGAAAAGGGAAAAAATTTGGCTGTAGGATGTGTAAGTTCGTGTAGAAGAAGTATTTAGAATATGTACAGAGCATAAATTAATTCGTTCCAGTGTAATTCGGCAAACGTCAGTGACTCTTCCACCGTACAAAGTTACATTGGAAATAAGAAAAATACCACGTTTATGTATTAACTAAATTACTAATAATGGAAATTTACAATATATACATAAATATAAATATATTTCAGCTGAATAATGAATTGTATTCTATACAATTTCGAACTCGGAGTAATCATTTTTTTTTGCACAGTGTAATAAAATGAACCCTTTCAAATGGTTCTTTAAACCATAAAACTTACTTGCAACACTTAACACAGACCGAAATAAACATTAAAATGTCTCAAATTAACGAATAAATAAGAGCATTTTTACATTGACTTTAATGGAGTTGCAGATGCGAGTGGTCAGAAATCTCCACGCTGTGCGCTGCCGTCGATTTCGATATCCCCTCCATCGCCATGCACGAAGCGAATACTCTTACCTTCACGGTACTTCTCAGCCCTCTCAGCTACCATTAGATCTATGGGAGGGAACCCCGAGACCACTGAAAGGGCAATGTCGGACACGGTGCGAAACGCTCAAGCCACTCTTAGCGCTACTGTCCTGCAGTCCCGTCGGCAACTGGCTCCATAGCTTTTCTTGCTTGCATTGGCGTCCGCACAGACGGAGGCTCCGTAAAGAATTACAGAGCTCACAACTGAAGGAAGGAGGGATCGACGGTGTTATTTTGGTCCCCTATATTGGGCATAATATACGCCAGCAGGCGAGCCACCTGAAGCGCTTTGGTGCCTGCATACTGCAGATGTTCTTTGAACGACACTCGCGCTTCGAGCATAACGCCAAGGTATTTAATGGCGTCCTTCGTTCTGATCCCCCTATTCTCGACTGTGAAGGTAGCGTACATTCTCTGCTTAGTACGATAGATGAGCACCGCCTCCGTTTTCTCAGCCGCCAAGAAGAGTCCGTGGTTTTTCAAACAGCTAGCTACCACCTCAATAGCGTCATCTCCGAGGCATTGGACCTCTTCTATGGTTTTTGTGACGACGATAAGTGCAACGTCGTCGGCAATGGCTACCATAGTCACCCCGTCTGGAAGTGATTGTTTGAGCAATCCGTCATACATGACGTTCCAGAGCAAGAGTCCCAGGACCGAACCCTGCGGCACGCCTCCCGTGATGTTGTGGGAGCCCTGCCATCATCGGTGTCATAAAACAGGGTCCGGACTGATAGGTAGCTAGAGATGACCCCTCTAAGGTAAATTGGTACCTTGAGTTCTTCTAAGACTAGCATGAAGCAATCCTATCGGGCCTAGTTAAAGGCGTTCTTGATATCAAGCGCGATAATATGTGTGTGCGTGCGTGCCTGCGTGCGTGCGTGTGTGTGCGTGCGTGCGTGCGTGTGTATGAGAAGCGAAGTAAGTAGCTGCGAAAGAAGCCGTGCCCGGTGAGCACCTGGGTCAGATGAAAGGTGGCGTGTCCGTGTCGTCTGCCCGTCCACTTAGCTATATCTGGGATGACGCAGTGGGTCCATCGCACCGATTCTGCTGAATCCCATCTTCGTTGCCACTCTTCGATGATCCTCCTGGACCATCTACTGTGGTTCCGCTCCTGGTCGGCGATGTTCTGCCTTGTTCTGCGGCTCTTTCGGTTGCTAAAAGGTCTATGGGACGAAGTCCCGCGACCAGCAATAGAGCGGTATCCGATACAGTCCGGTAGGCGCGAGCCAATCTGAGGGTGGCTGTCCTGTAGGCCCGCCGGCAAGAGGCTCCGTAGCTCTTATGGGTGCTCATGGCCTCAGCCCAGATCAGTGCCCCGTAGAGGATAACGGAGCTTGCTACCGATGAGAGGAGGGACCGTCGCGGTTGCTTCGCCCCCCCCCCATATTGGGCATGATGCTGGAGAGCGTACGGGCCACTTTGGAAGCCTTAGCGCTTGCATTCGTCAGGCGTTGTTTGAATGACAGCATTGATCTGCATATCTTCAACCGTGAAGGTGGCGTACGACCTTTTCTTCGCTTGAGAGATGAGCACCGCCTCTGTCTTCTCTACCGCCAGAATTAAACCATGTTTGCTCTACCACCTAGCTACTACCTCGATAGCTTCATCTACGCTAAATTGCACCTCGTCGATGGTCTTCGCGACGACGATTAGTGCAAGGTCGTCTGCGAAAACTATCATGGACACCCCGTCTGGAAGTGATTGCCTAAGCAGTCCGTCATGTAAGACGGTCCAGAGCTACGGTCCCAGAACCGAGCCCTGCGGCACGCCTCCCGTGATGTTGTATGAGTGCCTACCGTCATCGGTATCATAATACAGCATCCGGTCTGTTAGGTACCTTGAGATGGCTTCTCTTAGGTAGAGCAGCACCCTCAGATCTTCGGGTGCCTGCATGTTGCATGCATCTTCGATGACTGCTTCTAGTCTGGCACAGATAACCCTCTAATAAAGCTTCCCGGCGATGTCCAGCATGCAGAGAGCTCGGCATGAGGATGGATCGTTCGGGGGTTTGTTTCCCTTGGACAGAAGCACCAATCTCTGTTCCTTCTACTGCGCCGGGAAGCGTCCTTCTTTCAGACAAGCGCTGAATGTTGACGTGAAGATGGTCGGGACATTCAGTGCTGCGATCTTCAATGTCATACCAGGTACCCCATCCATTCCTGGGGCCTTACGGATGGAAATCTTCTCAGCAGCCATCTTTAGTTCGGGTTCGGTAACGTCTGACGGCTCGGCTGCACCAGCGATTGCCATCAGACCAGTGCCGATCGGCCGTTTCCGTTGTTCTGGGAATGGATGGCCGACGACTTTGTCAAGGAAGGATGGACAATGTGGTGCGTTGAGCTTGATCTTGTTCATGACCGTTTTATACGGTCGGCCCCAGAGGTCACGGTCCACCTCCTCACGAAAGTCCTGTCAGCACTTTCTTTTTGCGGCTTTAATGGCAATCTTGAGTCTCTTCCTCTTCTTTGCATAGTCCGCGGCAAGTTGGTAGTACCGGGGCTTATGAATTGCTCTCTGGTGCAGACTTCGAGCCCGAAGGCACTCTCGACAATAGCTGCGATGTCCTCGTTCCACCAGTAAACCGGCGGTCGGACGCGAGGATTTGATTTCACAGCCATAGAGTCATCGCAGGCCGGTGTTAAGGCTCGGGTGAGGCATTGGGCTCTCTCCTCCGCTGTTCCCTCCATCTCCATCTGTCGATCGAAGGAGGCCGGTGCCCATCTCTCTGTCCTCAAACTTTGAGCCCTTCTTGCTGCTTTACCGGTCAGTTGGAACTGGTACACCAAGGTTTGATGATCACTGCCCGTGTACCGGTCGCTAACTTTCCAGCCCCACCCTTCCCCCATCAATTTTCGGTCGACGAAGGTCAGGTCCACTGCGGAGGACTTGCCGGCCTTGGAGTAGGTCGGCTTTCCCCCCGTGTTAGCGATCTCTAACTCCAGTAACGAGAAGGCCTCAATGAGGGCATATCCTCGATGGTTGGTCTTCGCACAACCCCATTCCGTCGCCCATGTATTGAAGTCCCCCCGATCACTAGTGGAAGTCGGGAGGTTCTTGCACTGGCGACGATGCCCTCCAGGGATCTTTGGAACTCGTCGATGGTACGACTGGGAGGGAGGTAGCAACTGTATAGACTTATACCAGCCACCTCCATCCAGATGCAGATGGGCAGGGAGTCGGCCATCTTATTGGATATGTGGAGATTCCCGCACTCCCAGATGGCCGCCTTGCTGGTGGAATCCTTCACAGGTCCTTCTGGGCTTGCCGCCGTTGTTCTGCAGCTGATGGTGATAGTATGGGGCGTTCTTCTTCTTCTATGCTGACCCGTTTTGTCGCTGGTTACTTCAGCGGCGAGGGTCCTTTACGCTCTGGAAGTTCTGAGGGCTTGCGGAACAGGGACGACGTTTGGCTCGCACCGTCCTTGCAGGTGATGCACGGCTGCAAATCCCCCGAGCTTCCTTGTGCCTTGGCGTAATAGCTAAAGGCACGCAGTGTGCCTCTGGCCATATTCTTGAGCTCCTTGTGGAGATTTTTCTTTTCCTGGATAAATTCCACAAGGAGCTGAACTTTCTCTTCAAGTCACTCGAAGCTTTCAGACTCGTGCGCCTTTCCTGGCAGAATGTCACTTGTAACATTTAATGCTGTTGGGGCCGAGTGACCAACCCCAACAACACTGCGGTTGTCTGATAACGACGCCGGAGAGCCCGCTTGCGCAATCGTACACGCCGCCGGTACTAGGGATCCGACCCCTGCACCGTATTCTTTTATCTGCAGCTGATCTTCCATAGTTGGTTTATTGTTCGGGGTTCCTTCATCTAGCTGGTTCTTTGGTCCGCGTCGGATATTTTATTTCTCCGATACCTTTTACCAGAATTCCCCGATCCGCCACCTGGGGACGCACTTGTTACAAGGAACCAGCAAGACTCCGGCGTGTGCGTGTGTGTGCGTGTGCGTGTGCGTGTGCGTGTACGTCTGCGTCTGCGTGTGTGTGTGTGTGTGTGTGTGTGTGTGTCTGAGTGTGCGTGTGTGTGTGAGTGTGTGTGTGTGGGTGGGTGTGTGTGTGTGTGTGTGTGTTTGTCAAATTAAACTGTTAGTAAAGACCAAAACAACTATGGTAGTCAACTTTAAGGATGTATTTAAAATATTCTAGTGGCTCTCCACAAACATTGAGTACAACTAAAATAAATGGCAATAAGCCTTTTTGGTGATAATTAAGGATCTTTCAGTTATTAAAGGGAACAATGGAAACTAAAACGAAAATCTTCCGAAGGGAAGTGTTTTGCATTTAGCGACTCTTATCAACAAAGAGCTTGTTGACATTTTGGCGTTAATTTTCTGAATGACTTTGGGGTCGAACTAAAAAATACGTATGTATCATATAATCCGGTGTTCTTTACTTTAACCGCGAAGTCATTATTTTTAATGTCACTTAATTTTCATGTGGAAGATGGATTGCCATTTAATCTAGTTGTACTTAATGTTTATTTCATAAACTAAAAAATATCGATGAAGTCTCGATCAATAACAAAATCTTTGATTTCTGTTCTTTGAAGTAATTGAACGATTACTACAAATTTTTAGCTGTTATTTCTTTTTCTTTTTTTCTTTTCTTTTGTAAACCGTAATCATGGGTGATTATCCACAAAATGAAATTGTAGATATGAATCGTCAAGTTGTTCCAGCTGAGGATAATTATTTTGCTAGTAGCGCGCTTTTATGCTGAAAAATATCCAAACAGGCGTCATCCTAATACAAAGACGATGAAAAGGCTTTATACTAGAGCTGAGAGCGGATCTGTAAAAAGAGAACGACGAAAATCAGGTGCTGGCGAAGAGGAATCTGTGGTTACTGTATCAGCTAATATTCTAGATCCTCATATTTCAACCAGAGAAATCGAAAAACATCACGCTATCCCAAAATGGACAGGTACTCGAGTTCTGACGGCTCCAAAATTTCATCCATATCACATTCACATGCTTCAAAAATTAAAAGAGGCTGATTATTATCGACGTTTTGCTTTCTGTAAAAACATTCGTGAATGAGCGGTTCCCAAATGGATGGATTGGTATGGGAAGCATTGCGCAGGTTTGGCCACCACGATCACCGGACTTAACTCCTCTAGATATCTCTCTTTGCACGCACGCACGCACACATAAAGCTGAACAAAGCACCCCGAAGAGATGTAAACCCGACCGTGCAACCTCCACGCGGTACATCTTGGGTAATGCTAAAGCCGGCGGTGGCATTTTAAATAGTGTAAAAATGTTATACGGTATTAATAAACATATCGGATGTGGAAATGAAAAGTTTTATATTTTCCACCCGGAACTATGATATTGCATTGCACTCTAAAAACTCTTTTACCTGATTAGCAGTTGCCTGTTACCTATATTAATGATTTACATGGACATTTATGCGTAATTCCATTCGCACGCACACAATCGGCCCTTTTCAGAGCCAAATGATGTGCAAATCTGACCGTGCTTCCGCCGTGGAGCATATCGGGTAATGCTAATGCCGGCTGTACACATGCTTGATCATTTACTCTCCTTAAAACATTGTCGTAAAGAAATTCATGTGTTACATTTTTTGTTCAAAATAAGTGCAAGAATTTAATAAAATTCATGTTTTTTCGCTGCTTTTGCAACGTTAAAGTTTATTCTTAGATTCATCCTTCTTTTACGGGATTACCGTTGGTAATACGAACAAAATACGCGCAACGAAGAAAACATTCTCAATACGATTCATTATGCAACGAAATATTATTCAATACGAACATTGAGCGACTGTTAGCATTTTATATTCTGAAGGTTACTGTAGCATATTATAAACTATCATTTCGGACATAAAATATCTCGCTGTTTCCAAATCCATAATAAAAAATATGGGTTTCCATTTAAAAAATAAGTTTGACCTTTGAATCACCTTGCAGGTCCTGGATGATGACATGGTCAAGGTCATACCTGAACGCGAAGTGTCCTGCTTTTTCAAAATCCACAATAAAATAGGGGTTTCCATTAAAAGAACAACTTTGACCTTGGAATCACCTTAAAGGTCGTAGATCAGGAGATGGCCAAGGTCATGTGTGAACGTAAAATTTCTTGCTCTTCCGAAATCCGCAATAAAAAATAGGGGTTCCCATTAAAAAAAAAAACTTGACCTTGAAATAACCTTCAAGATCAAATTCAATGGTACCAGTAAACTTTTGTCTGAAATATTTTTTCTACAATGCGTTATTTTCTAGATATTTGGGGTGGACACTTAAAATCGGACGCCTTGTATAAAAAAGAACATTCCATACAAGCATACAATATTCATTTTCAATGTAAGTTCATCCCTATTAATTAAAACAGCGTGTGTGGAAAAAGAAAAAATTATATAGTTAACCGGAGTATTATAAATAGTAGTATATAAGTTTCTTGACCCATAAGTGAATTACATACAATTGTTGAGGGTAGAGTGCACCAATAAACAATATAAGAAGAACACAAATGGTACACAACGCTTACAATATACTGAACTTATAAAAACAAAATCGCACGCAATTTCAATTATAGACGTATAAGTCTATACAATTAAAAAACACTACACTGAACTTATAAAAACAAAATCGCACACAATTACAATTAGAGACAAATGAGACTATACAGTTAAAAAACAAGGATAAAAACTAGACCTAATTTTTGGAAAAAGACTGGACTGGGACTGCCATAATGTACAATAGAGAGAGAGAGACTATAAATCCAGGAGAAATTGACTCATCCGAACAGTTCGCCAAATGCTACTACGACGGACTCTGGATCTTGAAGGGGTAGAAAGGGGACAGTTGCACAGGATGTGAATTAAAGTCTCCCTTTCACCCGTGTTGCAAATAAAGCATGGCTCATTCGGGTTATACGCATAGAACGTACTACCGACACAAAACGAACGCGAGAATATAGTGGCTGTTCTCAACTATATTTTTAGGCGCAAGTGGGATAGCTGGCAATGTTCTGGAGCAAGAGAGGCCAGCCCGTCGGAGAATTGCTTATATAAAGGCAACTGAATCGAGTCCGATTCGAAGTAGCGTTTAAGGTCGCGATTACGCTGAACGGAGGCAAAACTTTCGCAAGTGGAGGCCACCTTGGACTCCCAATTTGCTGCCGAAAAATCATCCCAAAGATTGTCATGTAGAGGTGAGCCTAGAACCAACCTCAACTGAGCAAGCCAGTTCAGTGCCGAAACACCATTGTCTCTAGTACTAAGTTCATAGAGCCTTATTAACCCGAGACGCCTCAAACTATCCGGTGGTTGCTGCAAATATTTGAGTACTAAATTGAACGCTCTACGCACTATCTCTACCTATATTGGATAAAGCCCCAATTCGAGACGCAAAAGGTAGGGCGGCGTCGACTTAGGGAGCTTAAGCCATTTTTTTAAAAACTCGAGCTGCACTGATTCAAGAGAATTTAGATGGCCTAGGGCCCAACAGGGAGCTGCATACAACAAGATAGATATAATGGAAGCACCGTACAGTTTTAGAGCAGCACTGCTCGAATCACATCTAGCTGAAGCCATTATAGTCAATACCGCCGCAGTATCTTGGCGAGTCCTTGCTATAGCGTTTTCAGCCGCCTTCAGCCCACTCGTCGAAGAGGAGACGATTGATCCTAGGTAAGGATACGGGGCCGCAACTTCCACCTGCTGGTTAGCGTAGCAAGAATTTCTAGAAAAGGCGTCTAGAGGGCCGCCTCTTCTAAATACTATAATTGTAGTCTTAGATAGGTTTACTACAAGGTTGTTCAGATTCCAAAATGACTCTAGCGTCCTCACTTTCATTCTAAGGTGAGCAGGGGAATACGCGAAAATCGTCAGATCGTCAGCGAAGAAAAGCATCATGAGGTCATATGTTGATGTGTAGTCGATTCCTCTTAAGCCCTGTTCGTGAAAATAAGACACGATGTCGGAAATATACGTGATAAATAGCAGAGGACTCAAAATTTCTCCCTGCAGGACCCCCTCAGTCACCCTGACTTGGTCAGTAGAGCCACCCGCACATACAATAGACGATTTAGCTGAATCGTAAAAGGCCTTAAGCACCTTCACCATTTTGGCGCTAATCCTTATATTGTACAACTTGTGCCAGAGTTTTGTGTGGGGGATCGAATCGAACGCTGTGCGGAAGTCAACAAAAAGGACATAGCACTTTGAGGCTTTTTTCCTAAGCTGGATCTGATTTGCTGCATTTAATGTAAAAATGTTGTCTTCCACAGAGCGCTCTCTCCTAAATCCTGCTAGTTCTTCAGGGAGTATATTGCGCTGGGAGAGCCAGTTCTCCAGTCGCGCCGCAACCATCTGTATAAATAATTCTTTTAAAGCATTTGTTATGGCTATGGCTCGGTAATTTTTAGGATCAGAACGGACACCCTTTTTTAAGAGCACCCCTCTGGTGGCAGATCGTTAACTAGAATGACATTAAAAAGGTCCAAAACATAGGAAAACCACTCTCCCGTGAGTAGTTTCCACGATTCTGCTGGGATGCCGTCCGGACCTACAGCTTTACCCGATTTTAATCTCTTCATGCTCTCCCGCAGCTCCTGGGGTAGAATTGGGCCGTCAAGTTATTCATCGAGTGCCCCAAAGAATGTTAAAGACGTCGTTGGCCTCGAAGGATAGAGGGGCCTCAAGTGACCGGCCCAAGCCTCCAGGGACACCGGTGAAGTACAAGGTGGCGCCCGCCTGTGCCTCCGAACCTCCGACCAGAAACCCTTGGCATCTCTCACCCCAGCGAAGGCATCTGCTATATTCGTAGTATGGAGTTTTTTAGCTACTACCGTTGCTTGTTTAAATTTTTTCTTGGCAGCAAGGTAATCAAGTTCGTAAGAGTTCTCATAATTATTCGACCGAAGAAGATGAAGGGCTCTGTTCATGACTTTTTTTTCAGACTTACAGGACGCATCGTACCACCGAGGTGTAAAACGCCTTAAGGTGCTTGTACCCCGGAAAGAACCTGTGGATTTCACTAAACCCTCCTGGATGAGAAGGCTGAGAAGACACTAACAGAAAGAGTCAAAAGATGGGTTTGCGCGGCATGATCGTAGAACTGTGTGTAGGGGTCAACTTCGCGGAAGTATTTAACTAGTTTTGCCACCCCTTGGGTGACCATGATGTTACATACCTTGGTGCTACGCTGGACGAAAAATGGGACACGGATGGAGAATTAAATAACGAGAGAGACAACAAAACAACTGTCGGAAAATGATCCGAGCCTCCACCATGAGGGCCTATAAAAAAGTCATTCACCATATATAAATGATTGGCCGAGACCCAGACCAAGTCGACAATGCTTCGCCCCTTAACATCTAAAAACGTAAATTGCGCGGGGGAATCGCTGAGCGAGCGACCATTTAAAAGTATAAAATTATTATTAAACATATAATCATAGAGACATTTTCCACGAACATTATATCGGTTATCGCGAGTTTGTCCGGCAGCAACGAATTGAGTCTCCTCAAACAAGTGCGGAAATTCGCGTTCAAAGTCATGGTCACCGGTCCACGAATTGAAATTTCCTCCTAAAAATAAATACACTATCCGGAAATTTGTCTGATAAGGAGTTGAGGACAAACTGAAGAGAAGATAGCAACAAAGTAAGGTCAAAATTTGGCGGAAAATAAAACGAGCCTTGAATTAACGGAAGCGGATGAGTTCTAATTAGTATAAAAAGCCAGTGCGCGGAGATTTCAATCAGCACCGGTGATCCCGACGACGGAGTAAAAGTTGACAAGCCGCCGCTGAATCTTCCTCTGGAGCCTTCACGCGTTGCCGGGACACAAAAGTTCACTACATCTTGGGACGTGAAGTGCAGATGGCTCGGTACACCATGTCTCACTGAAGTTTATTACCCCATGTTGATGGTATTTCATAGCCACGGAGTAGTTATGAGGGCCATGAATGTTCCAGAAGGTGACAGAAAGTGGAAGGTCTTGCCGATGAGGTGACTCCACTGGAAGATGAGTTTGGCGAGCTGGTAGTACTGACGTAAAGGGTTGAGAAGTCAGGCGATGGATGATGGCATGTTCAGATGTTCGGCAGCCCCTGAAGCTGGTACACGGGGCTGCAACTATGTGATTTTTAGATGGGATCTATTGGCGCGCGGTCGAGAAGCGCTTGGAGCTGACGTGATCGGCTGAGAAGATGAGAAGTCGACCTCCATTCCAGAAGATGATGTTGAAACCTCCGGTATAAAGGTTTCCGCTGCATCCGACCAGCTGTACCAAACACCATCCACCCGAATCTTCTGGTATTTACGTTCAATCTTTTTATGGTCAGCTCTAGCCTTCTTTGTTAGCTGCTGGGCGTGGTAGTTAATACGTCGTTCCCTGGCCGTTTGGTCGGCGTCAATAAAGGTGTTCTTGCCCGCTAGGAGGCGTTGTTTCTGGGCAATGATGTGGAGCTTGTACAAAGTAAGTTTCACTATTATTATGGGTGGTTCTGTACGTACGAAGTATGCTGTTCGAGACGTCGAATACATCTTTTAAAAATTTCTCCGCACAGGCAGTTGGATCACCCGTCATCTTCAAGCCACGAATTTTGATGTTTCTCTTTTTCAGTAGCTTGTTTTGCTGCTCCAGTTTAGAGGTCAAGCGCGAAATTTGTGCATCCTGTTCCTCTATTTTGGCCTTCAAATTGGTGACCTCGCTAAGGATCTCGTTCCCAAGGTCCGAAATGGCATCAAGGTTTGATTTTGTTGCCGCATCAACTTTTGCATCAATTTTTGCAGACAAGGCTGCAATGATAGAATCTTGCATGCTTTTTAGCTGACCTTCCATATTTTGGATGGGTTGACCAGTCGTTGTAATGGGCTCCTTTAGATCTGCTGAAACCGCACAGCGTGGCTTGGGCGGAAACTCAATCAAGGCGGCTGACGGAGAAGTTTCAGGAGAGCAAGCCCTATTCCTTCGCAAAAAAAAATCAGTAATTTGCTTGGATTACGGTTCGCTATACGCGAGCCATTTATTGGCAGTCTAGGGCCTTCCTACTCTTGCTAAATGCGAGTGCAGTGCAGCTGACGACTCGGCCACCTGACCAGTCGAGCTCGCTGGCGTAGTCGGTGGAGAATAGGAAGGCGTGGTCGACTCCTCCTGTTGCATGGGCAGGTAGTTCACCCAAGACGTGCTGCCTCTCGCGGGGCTGTAACCAGACACTAGTTACCGACACCGGAGCTTAGCCTACGGATGTAGAGGTCCGATGGTGCGCAAAAAAGATGCGCAGTAACTATGCTTGGCACGTGTTAATTACATACAATGGTGAGTTTTTTTCTTAAATAAAAACTCACCCGCCTTCTAATCCGGTGTGATGCAGTCAGCACTCGGCAAGAAATATGATAGGAATAAATGGCTGCATATAACCTGGCATGTAATAAAAATTTGACAGCGACCTTGCAGTGACTTTTCAAGGTTAGAGAAGAATCCGACACACGCCGAAGACTGGGAATTTTCTTTGACAGTACAGATTTAAAATTAAATAAAAGATTCTTGTAAGACAGCTCACGAACTACACTGGTGACTTCGACACAGACAATTGTGCCCAAGCAATTTAAAAAGATAATAAAAACACGGAGCTAAAACTGTCAGCGTGTGGCACCATTCGGTACCGGAAATGCACTCTAACCGAGGTATTATGTGACTGTGGAATACTTACGGCACAGTGGGTCTCTCAGAGCCCCGCCAGTAAATAATATTATTTGCGCTTTTTTTAATATAAATAAATATCCCTATCCACAATTATGGTAACTGAAGACAATATATATTAACATGTGATATCATAATGTTCTGTTTTGTTAATATTATTTTTTTTTAAATCGCCGGCATTCCCCCTATGCAACTGTTGGCGAAAGAGAGCCAGTGAATATACGAAGGTGTCCATAGGAGAAAGCCAGGGAGGAACCGCTGCATATCTGGCAACAAAAATGGGCAACTCGAAGCCACGGCCGGTGGACCTTCAGTCTCATCCCCAACCTGAAGACCTATCCGTAAGTATCTTCACATCAGGAATAGGTCCGAAATCGACGAGTGCATGTATTGCGGGCAAATAGATGGTGCTGAACATACGCTGCTCACATGCAAGATGGGAAGTCCAGAGAGACAACTTTACGAAGAAAACCGGGCGCAACAACATATATTTGTGAAACTAATTGTAAGATTCATAAACTACATTATATGTCGGAACATTTTCGTTACTTTTTTGCAACAAATCTCTGTTCTAAATCAGGACTATTTATCTCAATACTTGAATGTACGTTCGATATTTATGTTCCAATTTGCTTTATATTCAGCCCAAATATATAAAAACACACCAAAAAGCGATCAACCTAAAAATACTATATAATCTCATCTCCTCAATTATTTATTTTTCATAAATGTGTGTGTGTGCGCGTGCGTGTGCGTGCGTGCGTGCGTGCGTGCGTGCGTGCGTGCGTGTGTGTGTGTGTGTGTGTGTGTGTGTGTGTGTGTGTGTGTGTGTGTGTGTGTGTGTGTGTGTGTGTGTGTGTGTGTGTGTGTGTGTGTGTGTGTGTGTGTGTGTGTGCGTGCGTGCATGCGTATGTATGTGCGTGCGTGTGTTCGTGAGTGTGTGTGTGGGTGTGTGTGTGTGTGTTGCGTGCAATACACGTTGTTACAATACACTTATTGCGAAATCGAAACAAATTACTTCAAAAATTGATAGAAACAAAAACAAACAAAGAATATTACAGGGTTTTAAATGAATCCTTTTATGATTTGAAGACGATGCTGCTTCGTAAAGTGATACCACGACTCAATAACTCAAAAACAAAAAAAAGCCCTCTTGAAACGTGGTATACTTATCGAAAAAAACTCAGCTTTTATTCTAGATACTTTTCTGAGCGACGAAAATGACCATTTATAGTGAAAGAGTGAATTTTATTTTTAATTTGCAAAAATAAGAGTTAAATTTGTGTTTTAGAAAAGAATGAATGCAATTAGCTGAAAGGGCATAAAAAAACGAAGAGAAAAGTGTAATGTAACTTTTTGTATTGAGCGACGCATAAAAAGTTACACGCGGTTACATACACGACTTATCGGCAGCGCCCCAAAATTTCAACCCCCTCTATCTCAGCGAATTACTAATGCACTACTATATGATAGAGCAACAATTGAGCCAAACTGCAGCTCGATTAGGCTACATTGTTTTTTTTTGTTTAGACCACTTGAGGAATTTTGCCCCATAAGCATTTCCAGTGTAAAATAGCAATATAAAAACATACCCAAATATAAGATAATCTAAGTTTATAAAAATTGTTAAACTTTTGGATTAAAAAACAATTAAGAATATTATTTTCGGATTCACATTCTACGAAAAGTTTAAATCAATACCAAATTTGCATTCCTTGTAACATTTTTGACAATTAATATTTTTCGAGTTATGTGCATTTCCAGAAGGTAGGGAATGTATCCATGAGTGGACCTCGTTTTTAATTTAGTGTAAAAAGTTAATTAAATAAAGGAATTTTTAAGTCTTCTATACACCATTAGATAGATATAGTCCCTAGGTATAAATTAAATGCATTTGGGTTACTTTCTGCAGTTAAATAAAATTGATTAAACCTTTTTTATGAAGGGACTTTTTTTGGTTAAAAAAAAATGTATATCCATGATTGGACCACTCGTTCAAATCCCATTAGAATGACTAGAAACAGCAAAAATACAACGAAATTCTAATTTTTATATAATAATTTATTTGTTTTGAACACTTTTACTGTATGCAATATATGGAGAAAACGTGAATAAAGGTAAGGTCAACATAAAAAAGAAACTGTGTGAAAAAACCATCAAATCAATCATTCTAATATGTATTCCGGTTTAATACAACACTTAAACGCTACGTTAATGACTTATTTATATTCAAAAACAAAATGTTAAATTACACTCAGAAATGACGCTTCCGCGCCATAACCTTTACAATGATAAAAGCAAGTGGACCGTTTTTGGATAAAAAAAAGTGGTCCACTCATGGAAATAGAAGCCGAAATTAAAATGAATAAAATTTTTTCATAGCATTGACATATTTCTAAACCTGTCAGATATGATGAATTTCAATGTTTAATTTACAAGAAAAAAATAAAACTTACCTTAAAAAAGTAATGTTTTTTAATACTCAATTGAAATGAACGCAACACTTTGACAACGTTTTTCAACAGTACATTGCTACGAGTAGCTGTACTGAACGCGAAAATGCATGTATTGATTTAGGGATCTTATTAAATATGGTTACGCGATAATACGCATCTGTTTCAACAAAAAATTTGATACTTCGTTTTTAGTTTGATAAAAATCAGAAGGATGGACCACTCGTGAAGCCGGGCCGCCCGTGGAGACATTCCCCCACTCGTTTCGTTTCTCAAAAACTCGGAAAATGAATATTATGAAAACATTAATATAAGAATAGCTTAAGGGGATTCTAAACGAAATTTAAATGCCCATTTTAAATGTCGGTGCTGGCATTTAAATTTCTCTTGGTCTATGTGTTTGGGGCTTGACCACAGAGTGCGCTCCGTTCAAGACGAAAACAAAAGGCACTACAAGGATCTCAGCGGCTTGGTCAGTTCCGGATATATGATATTTGAGGTTATAAAATTCATTACCAGCAACAAAATTAAATTTTTCACGTTGCTTTAGATTATTATGACATTTTTTTCAACGTATAAGTGGAACGTAAATGCGAAATACATGATTATTTACTTCTATATAGATGTCATATTTCACATTTAATTTAATTAAGACCAAACATCTGATCACAATTTATTCGAGTCTGGAAAAAAGCGAATAAACTTTGATGTGCAAAAAACATTATAATTTACATCATATAATTACAATTATATTTCTTTTTACACATTTTATTTGATACGAAAGATCTGAACACAATTTATTCGAGCCTGGTAAGAAGCGAATAAACTTCTGATGTGGAAAATGCACGATTATTTACTTCTATGCAGATTTCATGTTTCAAATTTTATTTTCATTTCCATTTTTTGTTAATTTTCTAATGTTTTATATATTACATTCTATATTTTATTTACTTCAAATTATTGCACCGCAGACAAGTTCCATATGGAACTTACGTTTGTAACTGTCTTTTAGATTCGGTATTAATTTTAATTAGACGTCTATATGTACAACTCCAAAAGAAGTCGGTCTCGCGCCGACAGTTACAAAGTGCTGTCCTGGAAGGAAGCACAATTTGGGAAAAACGCGAGAAGGAAGACGGAGGGAATGTAAGATTGAATAATGGATCGGAAACAATCGCGTTGATCTAAATTTTATTGTAACCTGAGATAAGGGGACAGTGAATACTGGTACTTACAAATAAAAAGTGACGACTCGCTCCAATACACTAATATCGTCTTTGGGCCTCACTAGTTGTTGGGTCCGGATACAATTTATCGGAATAGGCTGTCTACCTAGTAGGTTTTGGACGCCTCGAGAATATGGACGTCTGTCCGTCACTCATACACTCATGAATTCTCTAAAACCGGATACAACAAAAGAATTTTTCGCGTTTAGGACAACCGATTGTCGCCGCACGCTGTAGAGGTCTGATCTTTCTCGCCGGTTTTTCCATGCCGCACACCTGTAGGGTCGCGACGTTGCCAGCTCTCCGAGCCTCTCCAGCCCGCTAGTCCTGAAAACTCCCTAGATATATAACTATATGTTATTCTAATTAGGACTACCGTTGCCGGAGCTTAGGGCATAACGGAATGCTGTTATTTTAGGATTTAAGGAGCAAAACTCAGCTTTTCCGTTACACCCCCCGCCCAGACGCTGACTATCCGATCCGGGTACCAGCTCTGTCACTAGGCCTCTAAGCTCAGGTATAAAAGAAAAATTATATTTAAAATTAGTTAACTTTTCCTAGTATCGTCTAGGCAATTTTGAAAAGGAAAGGGAACAGTTCAATCCACCGGGAAAGTTATTGGGATTTATTTCATGCAATGAGTAAGAGGTGAAATGAACCACACCAATGTGTTTATTATGATTTATTAGGTTTTGAGGACGACTGTCCATAACATAGGACGACTATAAAAATGATAGGCGTCCGCCTGATGGTTGGGTCGTCTGACCCTTCTTCATCGCCGCTGGTGCCCACACAGGGCACATTCCTCTCGGATGCGTTGGAGTGGAGCTTGGGCGCGGGCGATTTGTACGCGCAGTTCCATTTCCGCGTACCCAAAACGAGATTTGGCCCACTCCACCTTTCCTCTTGCGGACTTTAAGGCCCTCTCTGTCATGTTTGTCTGGGTCTGCAGGTCCGCTAAGTCTCGCTCGGCGTCGGCGACTGCCATCTCTAGATCGATGAGCTTCGGTTGTTCCCTGGCTCGTAACTCTTCTACTCGTCTAAGGGCTTCGGTCCTTTTGTAGTGGCGTTGGGCCCTGAATTGGTCGCGCACCATCATTTCTTGGCGGTAGTCCGCAATAGATTTTTGGAGGCGTTCCATCGTCGTCGGCGGTGGAGCTTTCCGGAAGAGGCCATCCATCCGGCGAAATAATCCCTCCTCCTCCTTCTCTATAGCGATTCGTTGGAGACGGACCGCCCGCATTTCCGTTTCTAAGGCGTTCCACTCCTCTGTGGGGGTCATTGGCACCGCCGTGGTTATAGGAGGCTCTTGGATAGCCCCCTCCAATTCTTCCTTAGTGGCTCCCCAAACAGGGAACTCCTCGAAAATTTGGAGCTGTTCCATAAGCTCCTCCATCTTGGTGGCGCGACTCTGTTCTATGAGCGCCCGCTTCATTCCTCGAAGCTCCTCCTCCAGGAACCTTAGATGGTCTGTCATGACCTATATTAATGAAATGAACATGCCAGTGAAAGATGATTCCTTTTACATGCAAAATATGAGTATTTGAATTATAATTATTTAGGATCGATTCGAACTTCACGATGAGCATGCATTCAGGCTAACGTCGGCTACGAGTGCCATATTTATGGAAGGGAACGCGAATAGGAACTATTGGTCGTTCAGTCTTTCTCGGACGCCCACGAGGGCGCTTTTTCGCGGGATTAGGCGTATTGACTCGACTGGACGGACTAATAGAGACCTCCACGTTTGCTTCGCTAACCGTACCTGAGCGCGCCGGCCGTCTACCTAACCTACCGACACTGTCGCCATTTGTGTCGCCTATCTTCGCTTTTCTAGGCCGACCCCGTGGTCGACGCTCGACCTCGTCTTTCCTATGCACGTCCGCGTGTACAATCAGTTGGGACTTATCTACCACTTCTTGTTCAGGTTCAAGTAATGTTGATTGTTGATCGATGTCTTCTTCTTCTGCTAGATTCATCGAATCTTTTTCAATAAGCGTTGAATCTGCTAATGATGGATCCTCTTCTTCATGGTACGGCTTCAGTTGATTTACATGGCATTTACCGATACTTTTCCCGGATCCATCTCTTAATTCGTAAACATTGGATCCTAATCGTTTGGAAATTGTATACGGTCCTACAAATTTAGGAGCCAATTTTGCAGCAAATCCTTGGGCTGCCGATGATAAAACATAGTTTCTTTTAAGAACAGCGTTCCCGGGATTAAATTGGACGTCTCGTCTTCTCGCATCATAATAGTGCGCTTGACGTTCTTGAGCAGCTTCCACAGTACGAGTTACCTCTTGATGTAGGGACCTCAAGGCTTTCAATCGTGCCATCCAATCTTGAACAGCCTGCTTTTCTTGGGCTCGCTCAGCCGCTTGATCTAAATGACGTTTTGAATGATCCGGCGGAACCAATTGACGTCCATAATTCATCATCGCCGGACTCTCTTGCATAGAGTCGTGAATCGCTGAGTTGTATGCAAAGGCAAATTCCAAAATATATTTGTCCCATTGACGGTGATTCTCCTCGACAAAGGATATAATCATCCCTTTTAAAGTTCTATTAGTCCTTTCGACTGGATTGGCCTGAGGGTGATAAGGAGGACTCGTCGAGGGCTTAATTCCTCGCTCTCTTAAGTACTTATCGAGTAAGTTATTCTGGAAGGCTTTTCCATTATCTGTGTGGATGACCTCTGGCGTTCCGAAGCGAAAAACGATTCTTTCATTAAACGCCTTAATTACAGAGACCGCGTTCACTTTTCTAACAGGCACGCATTCTATCCAGCGTGTAAAGACATCTTGGAAGACTAATAAAAATTCTCGACCTTGAGAGCTTTTAGGGAAGGGACCCATGGCATCTGCGGTAACAATTTTCCATGGTCCCGGAATTGGTCGACGACCCATTAACCCTGCTGGAGCGACCGGAGGAATTTTCATTCGCTGACACACAGAACATCTCCGTACGTATTTTACAACATCTTTCCTCATAGTCGGCCAGAAATAATACCGAGCAACCCGGTCATAAGTTTTACGGTTGCCGAGGTGACCAGCAGTAGGTACGTCGTGACTCTCCTGTAAAATTGCCTGCCTATTTTCTTCTGGGACGACTAACTTCCACGCATTCTCGTCGTCCATCAACGTATCTAATATGGGATCTGGACGGTAGACATATAGTTGACCACCAACAAGTTTCCAGTAGGGAAATTTGTATGGATCCTCTTCGAGTTGTCGACGTTTCTCCAGATACCATTCGTCCAAGACCTTGGGAGTCTCTTGCATTGAACTAATTTGGACTCCATCGTCCGTCTCGTACATGCGCGACAGCGCGTCGGGTACGTGATGCAGAGAACCCTTCCGGTGTTTCACGCTATATTGATAACCCTGCAATTCTAGAGACCATCGAGCTAGTCTACCGTTGGGGGTTCGTAAATCACCGAGCCATTCAAGACTCTTATGGTCTGTGATTATCATAAAATGATAGCCCTCAACGTACTCTCGAAATTTACGTATGGCCCATAGAGCAGCCAAACACTCTCGTTCTGAAACTGAATAGTTTCGCTCGGCCGGGGTTAATGTTCGACTTGCAAACGCGAGAACCCGTCTGTCTTCGTCGAACTGTTGACTCAACACAACTCCGAGACCCGTATCACTAGCGTCTGTCTCCAAAATATATTCTTTTGAGAAGTCAGGCCGGTGAAGAATAGGTGCTGTACTCAACAAATATTTGAGTCGTTCAAAAGCTTCTTGTTGCGCCTCTCCCCAGATGTAGGGCTGGTCCTTCCGTGTTAATTGAGTGAGTGGCTCTGCAATAGTGGCAAAGTCACCCATAAACTTCCGGTACCATGACGTCATACCGATGAATCTCCTTAATTGCTTTAAATTCTTCGGCGCTGGATACTCTACAATCGGTCTAATCTTCTCAGGATCGGGTCGGAAACCATCTTTATTGACTAAGACGCCTAAATATCTAACTTCTTCCTTACCAAAGACGCTCTTTTCCAAATTTATAGTTAGTCCTGCGTCTTTAATTTTGTTTAGAACATACTCTACCCACTTAAGATGCTCCTCAAACGACTCAGTGACAATTATAATGTCGTCTAAATATGAGAAGGCGTAGGGCTCCAACTCGGGCCCAATCAGAGAATCAATCATCCGCTGAAAAGTAGCGGGGGCTCCATTCAATCCAAAGGGCATCCTAAGGAACTGGAATAATCCTTTTCCGGGCACTGTGAATGCCGTGATTGGTTTGGATCGTCTATCCATCGGAATTTGATGATAGGCGCTCCCTAAATCCAGGGTTGTAATATACTTAGCGCCCTGTAATTTCCGCAAAATGGAATCCATGTAGGGTAGAGGGTAGGCGTCTGGCCTCGAGACGGCATTTACCTTACGATAGTCAACGCAGAATCGCCAACTACCGTCCGACTTCTTCACCATGACGACAGGACTCGACCATGGACTTGAAGATGGTTCAATAATGCCCTCATCTAACATATGTTGAACCTGTTGGTGCATGTCTTCCTCAATTTTCTTCGAGACCGGATAATATCGTTGTTTAATTGGTCGGGCACAACCTACATCTATCACGTGCTCGACTAAGTGAGTACATCCTATGTGAGGCGTATCCTTAGGAATAACCGATTGAACTACTCTCTGGAGACGTCTTTGTTGCTCGTCCGTCAACTTCCGTAGACCCGATGTCTCGTGGCTCTCTTCAAGAGGAAGGGAAACCATAGCGACCTCTACTGGAATTCTTTGTACATCTCCATTCAGTGTAATGTAATTCTGCCGAGGATGAAGGATTGCGTTGAATTCCCTGATGAAGTCGGCGCCTAGCAAACATTCAGCCTCCAACTCTGGTATGAGTAAGGCAGTCAGCCATTTCTCCTGGTTGCCAATCCTAAATGGTAGTCGAATTTGGCCGGTGATCGACACAGTTCTTCCATCAGCGACTTTAGCGTCACTACCTCGATATGGTTCTATGTGGAGACCAAAATTTTGGGCGAGTCGATGTGCGATACGTCCGATTACCGTACGAGCCGCTCCTGGATCAAACAGAGCTCTCAGTCTGTGACCATGGACAGTCCCAGTTACCCACCATCGAGTACTGCCTTCTTCCGTCGCCATGTGCACTTCTGACGGGTATTGAGCGGCTGCTCGGTTTAATGGTGAGGAGGTCTGTATTCGAGAATCAGGGATAGGTGCGACCTCTCCTACGCATCCCTGATATCGTTTTCCCGGCATCGAGGGCAATTATAGCTCTTGTATCCCAAGAGACCACATCGAAAACATTTTAATCCGGAAACTCTGGTGTTTGGAGTATCTATCTTCTTGGCTCCGGGCGGAGTTTTATTTGCTGAGCCTTGGAATTTTCCTGTATCAGCAGTTGAGGCACCCCGAGATGCCTGTCCTGGTTTCCTCCTCCATTTAGCAGCTTTTTGGCTCGGCGGGGATGTCCAGTGGCCCGCATTCCCATAATATGGACGTCTGTCCTCGGCCACCCTGGTTGCCGACCTCTCTCGTTGAAGTGACGTTACCACCTCCTTTATGTCCCTCACCGTAGTCGCCAATCTATTTTCCATTGACCCGATGAGTTTGGTACAGGTGTCCTTCACCATTTCTTGTATGTCCGACTCGGATAAGGCCGCTATTGAAGACGGTTTGGTCTTCGGTACCTCTACTGCGGCGAAACCTATTTTCTTCTTTGGTTTCCCACGATAGGCTACTTCCGGACAGAACGACTGTTCTGGTGCTGGTGGAGGTCTATAGGCCTGCCCACATTTCATAATTCGTTCGGCCTCCGTTGCATGGTGTAGGAGTTCGCCAAACGATCTTACTCTATCTCGCTGTACCGCCATCTGTATGTCTGGCCGAAGATTTCGATGTAGCCGGTCCAGCTGCGCCTCGACTGACGGCTCCGGGACTAGCCTATGCAATAGTGATTGCAGGCATATTAGGTATTCCCGGACTGATTCATCGGGACCTTGAGTCCTAGAGTGAACCTCCATCTCAAGCTGGCACTGCAAATTCCGATCACCTCCATACGTGGCGCGGGCTTCCTCACAGAACTGTGTCCAGGTATGCCAGTGATGATAGGAAAACCTATACCATTGCAGGGCGACTCCTGTTAGCAGGTATGGTAAAGCATATAGCAGCTCTTCTTCCGAGATTTCTGCCATCCTGCTACATTCCCGGACTCGGGTCAAGAAGTCATTAATACTCTGGTCTTCGCGTCCTGCAAACGTCACGTTCCATCTTCTGACCACTTCGCACAGATCTCTGCTCCGGAGGGTTCGATTTAGCCGACTATCATTTTCCCGTTGGCTATTGATTCGGCTAACAATTTCGTTCACCAAACTTGAACGATCTCCCCCCTCCTTAGGGGCACCCTGACGGTGTAAACCTAAAGTCTGACCCTCTGGGTATAGCGGCTCCCCTGACCGATCTCCATGACGTGGTCGGCTTTGCTGTGGCACATGTTGACCTTCTTCCATTGCTTGTATGTCATCCGGGGGTGAAGGATAGTTAATGTCAAACGTATCCCGAAAAGTAACTTTTTCTGTCCTGGCCGCCTGGCCCAATGTGGTACTATGCGCCCTATCTGACCATCCATTTTTCAATTGTTGGACGACTACTTGGCTGACTCGTTGTACTAATTCATTCAGATCGGCTTCATTCTGACTTAAATTAGTCTCTTGTACGGAGCTCTGATCTGCTTGGTTTTCATCTTGTCCTCTTGTTGGGTTGTTTATATTTTCTCCAATATTATTAATCGACGACAAATCTTGTTCTCGATGTACTTGAGCCTGAACTCTAATTCTATCCCTATTTTGGGGCTCTTCAATAAACCCTACAAAAGATTCTAATAAGGCATCGCGACGCAACCTAGACTCTACTTCACTTTCCTCTACATTAGTTTGTATAAAGTCTGCCGCAGTATAATTACCCTCAAGTCGATCTAAAAGACGACTGACCCGAATAAATGGTCGACCAGATCTATTTAACTCGAGACGCTCTAATGCCTCATCCAATTCTTGGGTCGACAAATGGAAAACCCATTCATCTAACTCACGATAATTGTCTTGGCTCATTTTTCTTTTCTGAATTGTATTGTCACTTAATTCAGTAAATAAATAAATTACGATTACACCAACACACACGCCAATCGTGAATATGATGAATTCTTCCATTTATTTATTTCACGTCAGTGAATAAAATTAAAATTAAAACTTTAATTTATAAAAAAAATTAAAAAATTAAGTTATTAGACGTCCAATTAATTAAAAAAAAAAAAAAATTTCAATTTAATTAATATTGACTTGACGTCAGCTGTAATAAAAATACACAATTGCACCTTACATTTAAATAAATTATTAAGACATATTCACAAATACACATTTTAGGCTAATTAACGCCTTTATTAACTTAAAATAAAATAAAAGTCTTCAAAAATATTTACGTCTTAATCCATAAAATAATTTAAAAGTCGCAATTTTGATTAATTAATTTGACGTCTTATCCTTCAAATTTGCTAATACGCTCTTACGCATCTTTTAAACTCCGTTTGGTAAATGGATGACTTAAACCTCACTTCTTGTTTTTAACGACTGTTCGTTAAAATCACTTTATTAATTTAAAATTTCAACTTTTAATAATTTAATTTATTCGGTCTTACATGGATCTACTCCAACAATGGCATTATATCCTAAGACCAACACACCTGTCAACCATTTACTAAATTATAGACGACCTAACTTACAATTACCTTTCAATTTGATCGACTTAATTTTTCGCTTCTACTTTGTCGCCTATAATCCTAGTCGCTTTTGTTTCGTTTTAATAAATATTAATCAGCCCCATCGAGACAATACTGTACATCCATATCTGTATACATCCATCCGCTTTAAATAAAATGGTTGTCTACAATGACCAAGTACCCCCGTAGTACCGCTTTAATTTAATATTAATTACTTACTTAACCTATACAATGACCGACCAATAATTCCTAAATGTACTGGACTTGACAGAAATGTGACCATACACACAAAATTATAAATAATACACCACATTCACATTAAATAATCCATCATTTCATTAACTTAAAATTCAGTCGATAAATAATATTTAATAATAATTAATAATACTTAACACAATTTTATCTCAACTAAATTTAAAATACCATTGTCTGTCTAGAATCAATAATTAATAGACAACTTTAATATCGTCTGTTCATTTAATATTAATTCCCATCTACACTTTCATAACCTAATTAGACGTTAACTGTCAATTTTACGTTAGACGTCTCTTATACTTTTAATTTTACTAAGTCTTCTTTTATCTATACCTATAGAAGACTATTATACTTTATCAAGACGTTAATTTATTTTAGTAATATAATAGTAATCAACTAATCCAATCGTATTGTTAGTCAGATGTTAATAACACATATTATTTTAATCTTTATTTCTTTTATTATTACCTATTCACATATTATTTTCAAATTTAAATTTGTTCTTGTTCACTTACTAACTATATAACGTATCTCAATATTAAATTTCTCTGTGTTATTGTTTCACTATCTATTATTATATTTTCAAAGTAAAGCCTGTCATTGTTTACTTTCTATTAGCCAGCTCTACCTTTCAAAAAAAAAAAAATGTAACCGTTACTTTTACTGATCAAACTTTTTCCGTTATTACAAATATTCCTAATTTTACTTTGAATATCTTTATTATATTATTTTATTACTCTAGAACTAATAACGTTAATAATTATATAAATTTTCTTTAAACGTCCAGCTACAATAACCAAATAATGTCACTTTTTCACTTTTAAACGTTTATTCAACACTAATTGTCGACTCTATTTAATTTTTTTCCAATTTGTAATCGACTTTACAGGTTGTCTGTCGACTTTATTAATTAAATAAAAAATAGTCGAACCATTTATTAATATATAGTCGCCTCGACTTAATTAATATTTTCATGACAATCATGCATTTTCCTCAGTCGCTTTAGACAGACAATGTATTTCTTTTATTTTTATTTTTCTACTTAGTTTCACTAATTGACCCACGAGTCCACTTTACTTTAATACACATAGAAAAGTGAAACTATTCAATTTTAACATTGACTAGATGAGTCAATGTTTCTCAGGTGTCAACCGTTGCACCGAACCCATTTAACCATACACAATTTTACTCCAAAATGAAAATTAGTTTAGTAGGGTAATTTCAATTCGGGCGCCAATTTGTAACTGTCTTTTAGATTCGGTATTAATTTTAATTAGACGTCTATATGTACAACTCCAAAAGAAGTCGGTCTCGCGCCGACAGTTACACCCCCCCCCCACCCCCCCCCCCCCCCACCCCCCCCCCCCCCCACCCCCCCCCCCCCCCACCCCCCCCCCCCCCCACCCCCCCCCCCCCCCACCCCCCCCCCCCCCCACCCCCCCCCCCCCCCACCCCCCCCCCCCCCCACCCCCCCCCCCCCCCACCCCCCCCCCCCCCCACCCCCCCCCCCCCCCACCCCCCCCCCCCCCCACCCCCCCCCCCCCCCACCCCCCCCCCCCCCCACCCCCCCCCCCCCCCACCCCCCCCCCCCCCCACCCCCCCCCCCCCCCACCCCCCCCCCCCCCCACCCCCCCCCCCCCCCACCCCCCCCCCCCCCCACCCCCCCCCCCCCCCACCCCCCCCCCCCCCCACCCCCCCCCCCCCCCACCCCCCCCCCCCCCCACCCCCCCCCCCCCCCACCCCCCCCCCCCCCCACCCCCCCCCCCCCCCACCCCCCCCCCCCCCCACCCCCCCCCCCCCCCACCCCCCCCCCCCCCCACCCCCCCCCAGTTGGGTGTTTATATTTTCTCCAATATTATTAATCGACGACAAATCTTGTTCTCGATGTACTTGAGCCTGAACTCTAATTCTATCCCTATTTTGGGGCTCTTCAATAAACCCTACAAAGTATTCTAATAAGGCATCGCGACGCAACCTAGACTCTACTTTCCACTTTGTCCTCTACATTAGTTTGTAATAAAGTCTGCCGCAGTATAATTACCCTCAAGTCTGATCTAAAAGACGACTGACCCGAATAAAATGGACCGACCAGATCTATTTAACTCGAGACGCTCTAATGCCTCATCCAATTCTTTGGGTCGACAAAATGAAAACCCATTCATCTAACTCACGATAATTGTCCTTTGGCTCATTTTTCTTTTCTGAATTGTAATGTCACTTAATTCAGTACATAAATAAATTACGATTACAACACCAACACAACACGCCAATCGTGAATATGATGAATCTCTTCCATTTATTTATTTCACGTCAGTGAATAAAATTAAAATTAAAACTTTAATTTATAAAAAAAAATTAAAAAATTAAGTTATTAGACGTCCAATTAATTAAAAAAAAAAAAAAAAAATTTCAATTTAATTAATATTGACTTGACGTCAGCTGTAATAAAAATACACAATTGCACCTTACATTTAAATAAATTATTAAGACATATTCCGACAAATACACATTTTTTAGGCTAATTAACGCCTTTATTAACTTAAAATAAAATAAAAGTCTTCAAAAAAATATTTACGTTCTTAATCCATAAAATAATTTAAAAGTCCGCAATTTTGATTAATTAATTTGACGTCTTATCCTTCAAATTTGCTAATACGCTCTTACGCATCTTTTAAACTCCGTTTGGTAAATGGATGACTTAAACCTCACTTCTTGTTTTTAAACGACTGTTCGTTAAAATCACTTTATTAATTTAAAATTTCAACTTTTAATAATTTAATTTATTCGGTCTTACATGGATCTACTCCAACAATGGCATTATATCCTAAGACCAACACACCTGTCAACCATTTACTAAATTATAGACGACCTAACTTACAATTACCTTTCAATTTGATCGACTTAATTTTTCGCTTCTACTTTGTCGCCTATAATCCTAGTCGCTTTTGTTTCGTTTTAATAAATATTAATCAGCCCCATCGAGACAATACTGTACATCCATATCTGTATACATCCATCCGCTTTAAATAAAATGGTTGTCTACAATGACCAAGTACCCCCGTAGTACCGCTTTAATTTAATATTAATTACTTACTTAACCTATACAATGACCGACCAATAATTCCTAAATGTACTGGACTTGACAGAAATGTGACCATACACACAAAATTATAAATAATACACCACATTCACATTAAATAATCCATCATTTCATTAACTTAAAATTCAGTCGATAAATAATATTTAATAATAATTAATAATACTTAACACAATTTTATCTCAACTAAATTTAAAATACCATTGTCTGTCTAGAATCAATAATTAATAGACAACTTTAATATCGTCTGTTCATTTAATATTAATTCCCATCTACACTTTCATAACCTAATTAGACGTTAACTGTCAATTTTACGTTAGACGTCTCTTATACTTTTAATTTTACTAAGTCTTCTTTTATCTATACCTATAGAAGACTATTATACTTTATCAAGACGTTAATTTATTTTAGTAATATAATAGTAATCAACTAATCCAATCGTATTGTTAGTCAGATGTTAATAACACATATTATTTTAATCTTTATTTCTTTTATTATTACCTATTCACATATTATTTTCAAATTTAAATTTGTTCTTGTTCACTTACTAACTATATAACGTATCTCAATATTAAATTTCTCTGTGTTATTGTTTCACTATCTATTATTATATTTTCAAAGTAAAGCCTGTCATTGTTTACTTTCTATTAGCCAGCTCTACCTTTCAAAAAAAAAAAAATGTAACCGTTACTTTTACTGATCAAACTTTTTCCGTTATTACAAATATTCCTAATTTTACTTTGAATATCTTTATTATATTATTTTATTACTCTAGAACTAATAACGTTAATAATTATATAAATTTTCTTTAAACGTCCAGCTACAATAACCAAATAATGTCACTTTTTCACTTTTAAACGTTTATTCAACACTAATTGTCGACTCTATTTAATTTTTTTCCAATTTGTAATCGACTTTACAGGTTGTCTGTCGACTTTATTAATTAAATAAAAATAGTCGAACCATTTATTAATATATAGTCGCCTCGACTTAATTAATATTTTCATGACAATCATGCATTTTCCTCAGTCGCTTTAGACAGACAATGTATTTCTTTTATTTTTATTTTTCTACTTAGTTTCACTAATTGACCCACGAGTCCACTTTACTTTAATACACATAGAAAAGTGAAACTATTCAATTTTAACATTGACTAGATGAGTCAATGTTTCTCAGGTGTCAACCGTTGCACCGAACCCATTTAACCATACACAATTTTACTCCAAAATGAAAATTAGTTTAGTAGGGTAATTTCAATTCGGGCGCCAATTTGTAACTGTCTTTTAGATTCGGTATTAATTTTAATTAGACGTCTATATGTACAACTCCAAAAGAAGTCGGTCTCGCGCCGACAGTTACAAAGTGCTGTCCTGGAAGGAAGCACAATTTGGGAAAAACGCGAGAAGGAAGACGGAGGGAATGTAAGATTGAATAATGGATCGGAAACAATCGCGTTGATCTAAATTTTATTGTAACCTGAGATAAGGGGACAGTGAATACTGGTACTTACAAATAAAAAGTGACGACTCGCTCCAATACACTAATATCGTCTTTGGGCCTCACTAGTTGTTGGGTCCGGATACAATTTATCGGAATAGGCTGTCTACCTAGTAGGTTTTGGACGCCTCGAGAATATGGACGTCTGTCCGTCACTCATACACTCACGAATTCTCTAAAACCGGATACAACAAAAGAATTTTTCGCGTTTAGGACAACCGATTGTCGCCGCACGCTGTAGAGGTCTGATCTTTCTCGCCGGTTTTTCCATGCCGCACACCTGTAGGGTCGCGACGTTGCCAGCTCTCCGAGCCTCTCCAGCCCGCTAGTCCTGAAAACTCCCTAGATATATAACTATATGTTATTCTAATTAGGACTACCGTTGCCGGAGCTTAGGGCATAACGGAATGCTGTTATTTTAGGATTTAAGGAGCAAAACTCAGCTTTTCCGTTACACGTTGGACATTTTAATTTTATTATTAGTCTATACTATTCATTGTCATTGGATCATATTTCCCGCCTAGTTCTCATTTTGATACATATCCGCGCGAGCCGTAGAAAAATCTTTTGGCGATTCGTGACGATGTCAAGTAGATATCGTCCATCGCGATTGATCTCTCCGTCATGACAAAGACGAGGAGGAAGACAACACAACGGCACAACTACCACGCAGAAGCCTGCAGATTCACCAATGAATACACCAACCAATTCTTGCAGGTATTCTTTTAACAATAATAATTTATTTGCATCTTATCAGAATCCACCTACTGAGAGTTCTGAAAATAATTTTAAAAAATGCGAAATATGAAACGATGCAATTAATCATCAATAAAAAATTTATTCGCTTCTTCCAAACTCGTATAAATAGACTTGACAGCTGTGGTATCAATTAAATGAAATACCATTAGATGCAAATAATCTTCTATAATAAGCTTATTCGCTTCTTAAAAGACTTGTATAAATAAAGCTGACTGCTCCGGGACCAATTAAACAAAATACGATATATAAAATGTCTTTCGATGCAAATAATCGTCAATAAAAAGTTTGTTCGCTTCTTACCAGACTCGAATAAATAGACTTGACAGCTCTGGTCTCGATTAAACAAAATGCGATATATCAAATGAATTTAGATGCAAATTATCATCAATAAAAAGCTGCTTCGCTTCTTACCAGACTCGTAGAGATAGAGTCGACAGCTCTGGTATCAATTAAACAAAATGCGATATATGAAATATCTTTAGATGCAAAGAATCTTTTATAATAAGTTTTTTCGCTTCTCACCAGACTCGTATATATAGTCAACAGTTCTGGTGTCAATTAAACAAAATCCGATATATGAAATGTCTATAGATGCAAATAATCTTCTATAATATGTTTTTTCGCTTCTTACCAGACTCGTATGAATAAACTTGACAGGTCTGGTATCAATTAAACAAAATACGATATATTAAATGTCTTTGATGCAAATAATCATTAGTTGATCGAGCAGTCGACTCTGTACTGAGCCTTATTGGATATTGTCTTGAAGAGAGCGCTCCGCGTGCCAAACCCCAAAAACATATATTTCAAGACAATATTAAATGCCAGCACAGGCATTTAAACTGGGTATTTAAATTTCGTTTAGAAGCCCCTTAAGGATATATAATATATATATATATATGGGTCATTCTCCGTCAACCGGTGAACCCGCCTACCCAAAATTGGTTTCAATAAAAATGATCGAGTAAAGGCTTAAAATTCATAAAAAAGTAAGGGCTATCAAATGCCGTATGCACATTTTTATTATCCAAAATCGCCGACCCAACATGGTGGCCAAAATGTAGAATTCGATTTATAACAATTTTTAATCACAAAGGAGACATTCACTTACGGTGTTTTTGGGTTCGCTGATTACGAATCCATCATCAGATTTTCGAAATCCAAAATGGCGGATGAAATATCTGAAATATAAATTTACTTGAATAACTATAAGTGCGAAATGATTTAAAAATCATTCTGTTTGATTTTTTCTTGACCGCTTATTAAATAGGATTATTGTATCGACAGTTAACGCTCCAACTTATAATCTTGCCAAATTCTACACTAACATCTTTAATAATGTCGTTGGTAAAACTGAGACACATATAAGGGATAGCTGGGATTTTCATAAGAAAATAAAACAAATTGTTCTCCCCAAAGATCATGTTCTCGCTTCGCTAGTTGTCGTCTTAATGTTTACTAACCTTTCACCTAAGATCATAGAACATGCTGTATACAGTAAATGGTACGAAATTAAAAATTACACTAAAATACCAAAAACGGAATTCATAAAAGGATTTAACCTTATCTTAAAATGCAGTTATTTTAAATTTCAGAATAAAACATACTAACAAATTTTTGGGGTGCCAATGGGTTCGCCCTTATCCCCGGTTATTGCAAATTTAGTTATGGAATTTTTAGAAAAGAAACTTTTTAAATTACTAAATTTCAAATTAGCCTTTTACTACAGATATGTTGACGACATTTTGATTGGAATTCCGGCCGAAAAGTTGGAGTTCCTTTTAAATGTCTTCAACAACTTTACAGATTTTGACAATAAAATAACTTTTACCACGGAGGAAGAGTTAAATCGTACGATTACGTTCCTTGATCTTAAGGTGATAAGACTTAATAATGGCGTATTGTTAACTGATTGGCACCATAAAGCCACGTGGTCCGGTAGATACCTTAATTTTTACTCCGAACACCCGTTAAATTATAAAATTGGAG
>CM059582.1:80800000-81072500 GCA_030407085.1 Trichopria drosophilae
GACTCGGTCAGTAAAATATGCCGCATTTACGTCACGGACGAAAATACAAAGTTTAGATTTTTAATAGATACGGGAGCAGAATCATGCGTGGTTCTTAAAAAGTTTTTGCCAATTTTGATTTGTTAGTAGATCCTCGGAACAAAGGTCTCGTGGAGGGTATCTAAAAAATGCAAGTAAATGTAATCTGTGTACGCAGAGAAGTGGAAGAAATTAAAGTTCCGATGAAAAAACGCCTTTCCACGAAGTTGTTCACGAATGACCGGGCGGAAATTTTAATGAAATACACAAGGCGATTTCTTCAATTAAAACAATTTTATTTCGATGTTAGCGACGACAAATCGCGAAACCGACAGGCCGTAATGATCTCCGTTGATCGTAATTCGAAAAACGAGTGTGTCGGGACGGAGGAGTCGTCCGTTTATATACTCTCTAGTTGCTACCGACGCTAACAACGTTGCTAAGGAGCCCGCTCGTGTTATTTTTTAAGCTTCTCGATGAATCTGAAAATTTCGATTTCGAAACACGATATACCTTCTTCCATATCTCTCTCTCTCTCTCTCTCTCACTCTCTCTCTCTCTCTCTCACTCTCTCTCTCTCTAAAAATCAACAGTCATTTGAAATGAATTCGACCAACGAAGACACCGACCCCTGCATTGGTATGTTACTGACCGTGGATCTCCAGTTAACGAACCTTCGCAATTATCGATATGAGAAAGCAGCAATGGCAAATCGACTCCTCGATTTCCATACAAATCGTCAATACCATCTCTGGGTCACTAACTTAAGAACTTCTTATTCTTCGAAGGACCAGCACCGGTGGACCTCGTATCCCCGAGTCCCCGAGTGTAGAACCTTCCAGTACTATCTATCCAAAAGCGAATCACCAGCAGATCGGTTAGTTCGCATCTCCGGGTTACTAGCCTCCAGACGTCTCACTCTCCGAATTACCAGCAACGGCAAATCTCGACACCTCGAGTCCCCGCGCGTGGAACCTCCGGGTACTATCCATCCGGAAGCGAATCACCAGCAGCCTGCGTAATTAACTCCGAAATGACAATCGAACCTTGCTTCGAGTTAGGAATGGACATCGATACGACTCCGAAATGTGATCTGCAACAATTCCAAAATATCCTTGCTCCGAATCTAAAACGCATCTTGCTCCAATTTTAGGTTACCTTCCTCCGAATCGAAATTTCACTAACTCGCTTAATTCATTATAACGCGCGTTAAATTATGCCGGAACCCCTCGGTTACTACAACTATTTACCATTATCTCTGATATCGCGTGGATCGTCACCATCTATGAAGGGCCCACAGATAAATCTATAGGCACCCTTCATTGTCGCTGCAGCCGACTTTTTGAGATGTACCCTTATTCGGGTGTGCAATGGCGTGAGAAAAACTGCAGAAAAACCCACGCCGAATACCGCAATTAACGCAATTAGATTCTCTCCGGAACAGAGATTTTAGCACAGTTTCCAGAAATTTGCAAACCCGCAGGCATAGATAAGGAAGTGATGCACGACACAATGCACTATATACAAACGATAGCTGGTCCAATTACATCCGAAGCGAGAATGTTGGCACCAGATTTGTTACAGGACGCAAAGACAGAATTTGTAACTATGGCGAATTTGGGTATAGTACGCCGGTCTTGCAGTAATTGCTCTTAGCCATTACATATGGTCAAGAAAAAAACAGGTGAATGAAGATCATGCGGCGATTACCGAAGATTAAACGACCGCACAATACTTGATCGATATCCAAAAAACGTCTAGAGGATTTTTCAACGAATTTGCAAGGAGAAACTATATTTTCTACGTTAGATTTAGTTAAAGCATATAACCGAAAACCTTAAATTGCGCTGTACCTGCAAGACACGAATAAATGAAATTTGGTTAATATGAGTTATTGACCTTGTGTGAGCGGATCATTTTCCTACACAAAGATCCCAATTTCATTTTCCGGGTGCAATCCTGCAACGTGAATCAGTTATAAATCCGGTTTTCTCGTGAATCCGTCAACAAATTGGTCCTTCGAGCCGGATGTGGGATCAAAAGCAGTGTCTGTGGGAATGCATCTAGGACTCTACAAAAAAAAGCATGAAAATTGGTAGCAAATTCGCCGACTACTTGCCGCTATGTATATGGTGAGAGCAGTGGGAAATTTAGTGTTTCCCTTTCAGCTGACGTCTCATCGGAACTTTTCGGCAGCCGCCAAACGGCCGCGCCGATCGTCCTCACAGGACTGGGAGAGCCATCAAGCGGTGTCTCCAATGCAGCTGGAGCTCTTCGTCGGCGTGTTCCTACCTCTCAACCAGCGAAAGTGGGTATACCTACAATCTGCGTCGGCTTATGCATATGGTTCGAGCTGTCGACTTGGCTTCGAATAAAGCTACAGAACTTCGGTTCATTATCGATCGAAACTTTGTCGATCTATCCCAGATTGAATCATCATGGGAACGTCAGATGAATCTTCACTGATCCAGCAGAAGCAACTGATTGGATTGTTGGAACGTGCCGTGGAAAATTTCAAAAAAATCAGTCATAGTGCATGCGAACATTCTCATGCAAGAATTATGGCTGAGAAAATGCGACTGAGACGAGCCGATTCCACCTGATCCCGGGTTACTATGGAACTCATATTGTCATGGCTTACCTGCGCTCTCTAGTTTGTTCATTCCGAGGTGGACCGGGCAATTAAATTATACGCATAGCTAACTATGAGTTTCACGGGTTCTCTGATGCGGCAAACAACCCCCGATTGTAGCTCTGCACAGCGTCTTTACTAGCAAAATTGTTAACATACCTTGACGGTGAAACGATTCGGAGTCTGGTATGAACCAAGTCATTAGGAATCGTCCAAACATATAAAAATTATAGTCAAATTATTAGTCAATATTATAATAAATAAATTAAAATTATAGATTGGAATCGCTGGGTGCTGAAATAAAATTCATTATTATTTGTCATTGTTCAATTAAAATATATTAAAACTTTGAATTTTATACAATAATTGAACTCGTCAATAAAACCATCAATCACACACATACCAACATACTCGAAGTCCATTATTCAAATATAAAAACAATAAGAGTCATAAATAATAAAAATGCTATCGAGTTGTCGGTAAGTCGTGTGAGTCAATAGGTGTAAAACTGTCATTTATTTAGTCAACGGGATAAATTACGCGGGCGAAATAATTCATGACGCGAACACACATTCAAATTGCATACGATCACACATACATCTATACATATTACACATAAATAATTGAGGGCGTTACACAATATTAATTTCCATACACGATAATATTTTACATTTAATATACGGACGGAAGAGAAAGAGGCTTACGTTGTCTTCTTTCTTGTGGCGTCCTTCTTCTTCTTGGTTCGGGTCCTCCATCCGTCTGGTAATTATGGATGATTCGGCTGCTGTCACCTAGTGAACCCGAGATGGGTGTCTTACTCCCTCGCGACTACGAGGGAGCGGACCAGCAGCCTTGAGTGATCCGGGACGAACGGAGTACCGTCGTCAATTCCTGGTGCCTCGTCCAAATTCTATCCTCGCCGCCTCCATTGATATATTTAAATTTGATGCTGGCTGTAGAATCTTTGTGGGCCCACTTTTGGTTCCGGAGCAGCCAGGTTCTCCGGATGGTTGTTGAGGCAGCGAGTCGTCCACCAGGAAGTCCGTGTAGAAGAGTGTCCAAAATGCAAGAGAGTCCAGTGTAAGAGAGTTTGAGGGATACTTACCAGGTTAATTACCAGGTCTTATACTTACCAGGTTAATACCGAGGTATTATAAGACCTGGTAAGTATCCCTATGTCCAGTAATGTCGCCGAGTTCCTCTTTTCCTAAGAATCGGGACGGGAACTGTCAAACATTCAAATGTCATTCGATGGACCTGAATTTGACAGCCCGCCCCTTATTTGAATTTGGAGCGCATGCGCCCCATTGCGGCGACACATGCGCTCCGAGCTTGGAACTCGGCCCGTTGTTTCCCACATTCATTCTGCGCGGCCAGGGCGCCGTTGCCCTTCTTCTGCGCATGTAAAGGCGCAACAGCGCCAGCGCCTTGTCATTGCGCGCGCATGTCCCTTGATGCGCGCTCGGATCCCACGTGGGCTTGGGATCCATAATGGCCGACCGGCCGGCAAAAGCGCGCATCTCGTCGTCTGCATTTTCCTTGATTGTAGATACAAAAACAAATATGGTAACGGCCATCTTTCTCTCCGTCGCTCTTTCTCTTCCTCGCGCGGACGAGTTAAACGGCTCGTTACAACACGTACATACAACTGCACGCGAATTCGCTCGTTTGTTGTACTGACTATACCGTAGTTTTACGTTGGCTTTACGTAGCATGCTCATATCGCTTACCTCTACGGCGGTCCCCAATTGACTCTGCAAACACTTCGACAACAATTTAGGCTCTTAGATGCCCGAAATTCAGTGATGAATAGAGTTCATCGCTGGGTTACCTGTGTTCGCGCCAGCGCCATGACGGGATCTCGAATAATGGGCGATCTACCAGGTCAGATCTACCAGATCTACCAAAGCACCAGGTCTTATCTGCGCGACCATTCTTCCACATTGGAGTCGACTATGCGGGTCCAATTTTAGTGACCACGATATTCGGACGCGGTCAACGAGCATACAAGGTACGCATCGCAGTATCCGTGTCATTATGTACTTGCGCAGTACATCTTGAGCTGATCCTGGCCTACAGCACTCACAAGTTTCTAGCCGCCTTCGACAGGTTTGTGTTCCGACGAGATCGCAGTGGGTTATTTTTTTGATCTTATGAATTTTTTTTCGAAATCATAGAACTTTTGATGTGAAAGCGTTTTAACTTTACACTAATTTTAGAAAAATTAAAGCTAAGGCATTGTAGAAAAAGAGAAAAATATTGAGAAAATTACAAAATGGGTTATTGAACGTCTAAATTTGCATCAACTAAGGATTAAATTTAAGGCGTTTTCTGAAATATTGTGAATTTTTTTCTTCTACAAATTCTGCCCGCTTTACTTCGTTTTTCAGCTTCCTGCTCTGACCGCTTGGTCTACTATCCAACTATCCATACTAACTAATCCGAGGCCTAATATCCTCATAATGAAAACAAACCGATAATTAACTTCGTAAAGACGACCGTGTATTCTTGCAGTATACGGAATATTAACCTGTTTACATTTTTCGCACGATACTTTTATTTTTCATACTTCACTACCGTAGAAAGTGTTTTAAAACTAATAACAAATCATTTATCTTATAGAATTTGTCAATATCCTCCGTAATGTTCCCTGCAACACGCAATTTCATTTTTTTTAACTGACACACTATTTGCTCAAATGTCTTCGCGTTTACGTTTTTGAGTAGGTATTACTTTTTGGTAGATATAATCTTAAACCACTTGATTGTCTTTTAGAAGTGTTAACTTTTCTCGGCATTTTAACAATAACTGTTTACGTCTTCTCGATGTAATAGTTTCGGCCACACTGAATTCTATGATATATACTGAATATATAAACAGTTTAGGTATAAGCATGTTTGCATTTGTGGTGAAATTTCTATAAAGGAAGGTAGGGAGCGCGAAGACAGAGAGCGAAGCCACTCTTTCGGAGCGCGCAGACATGAAAATCCGACAAAAAGTTACACAAAAATCCAAAACTTCGCTAGTTTCGCTTCGATCGATTTGAAATATGGACACAGTATTCGAGAGAGTTTGTGAATTCAGAAAAAAAAATTAAACTAAAAATTAGCCAACAAATTTTTTAATCCCTTTAATCGACAGGTCATCTCCACTATCGACACGCCCACAAAATTTTGTTAGATGCTGCTTATAGCTTACTGTTTTCATGATAATTGAGACTTTAAAGATTGTTTAATTTTGGAAATTTTCAAAATCTGCTGGAACGTCTGCATATACACCTACCCCCTCCCTCAATTTTGTCAGATTTCGCGTATCTCTCACCGTATTCGATATAATTATGGATTTGCTAAAATCCAATCTGAATTTGTGGCTTAGGCAGTTTGGAATAGTCTTCTGCTTTTTAAGGTGGACGTTTTGTTTCTCCGTTAAAACGTGAAATTTCGTGTTTAATTTCAAACTACACTAAAGAATATTTTAGATATCCTAGATTAATATATCTTAGACTATTCATTTACTCTTAGAGAGTACATTTTGTATATTAGTAGTTGCGAAATTAATGAACGGTTGTTATTAATCATATTCGCTGCAGATTTACCAACACTTTATGTAATTATGTTTGGATGCATATTCACAATTTGTAAGTGATATCATTGCATACTACGTGAATCGATTTATTTCCATCTTCATGTATAGTAATTTTGCAGATTTATGAACAGTATTTTATGACGTAAAAGTAGAACACTAAAGTAAATCTGCAGTATTCGCGGAAAATGTGCGTATAGAGCATTTAATACTGACAAATAACAATGCGTTTTATTTGTTTTTTTTTATCTTATCAACGGAGGATATCGCCCTTATTACAGATTATATACCTAAATATCTATTTCTTACATTTGCGAGAGCTGCAGATCGTCTTGACAGATGGCGCCATACTTCATATTTGTGTATGAAATGTAGGAGCTGCAGAAACCTATACCAAGTACAACAACGGTCATGAGTCGATTTCCGGCAGGTAAACAACACTGGAAAATGTAAACAAAGAACGGGGCTCGTCCTACGAACTACGAGCTGCTACTTGAAAATCGTTTTCGAAATATTGTTCCCTGTGGACGGGGATCGAACGAAAATGAATGTTCTCCTTTACGCAGGAAGCTGTAACGACGTCGCATGTATCCGATCAAATGTTAGAGTAAATAGGCGTTTGTTATCTAATATATAAGCTTGATTTGCAGACAAAAATAGCATGATATCCCTTTCAAAGCCACCGAGCAAATATTTAGATATTTAATTGAAATAATTGAAAAAATTAGATTGTTATTTAATTATGAGCATACAAAAATACATTTATTTGATTTGAATTGCGGGTCGCGCCGAGAAAGGCGCTAAGGCAACACATTATCTAATTATTATAGTATTGTTTAAAGATCTCGAAATTAATGTTGCTATTAAGTAAGAAGTCGCGTAGCTTAGTTGGTATAGCATTCGACCGGTAATCGAGGTCCTGGGTTCAACTCCCGGAGCATTGAATCTTTCCACTTTCGCCCTCGTGTCTTTCGAAAAATCTTAAATTAATTCAACCTTATTATTTTACCTCCATAACAAAATTGTGAATTTTTATAGTAAAATTTGTATTATTTCTGATCGAGCGGACGATTTTCGGCCATCAGAAAATAATTGGCTAAAAAAATGAAACTTACGAATGGCAAAAACATCGTGATTTGTTCGTCCAAGATGTCCATCAAATATTTAGTTATTATTTATTTATGTATTCGCAACTTGCAGCAACTTCATATCGAGTATTGCTTTGATTATTTCTCTACCAGCAGGAGTATTACCAATCGATAATACCCTCCACTCAGCCAATTACTTCCAAGCCATTTGACACAAATTTTTAAAAATGCTAGATGAAACCCGAGATCGATTTACAATGTAAAGTTGACAATAATATCGCACGTTGCTTGAGCTAAAATCGTGATACGAATAATCCTCGGCCGAATACCCCTCGACCTTCGAAATTAATTGTATTTTCCTCAAGTTTCTCTGCGTTTTAACGATCGGGGGAAAATGTTTGACATCATTCCTCGCGCTGCGCACTCACAATATTTTCTAAATTCTTAATTCCTTCGTTTTTACGAAACACCACGATCGGGAAATATTTGATAATTTCAAATATTTTGGGGCAGTATACCTGTTTATTTTTCTGTCCGCTATTTTGGTCAATCGGCGAGCATTATTCGCGACTTTCAATGTTATATGGAGTATTGCTTTCATTATGTCCCTCGCAGTAGCGAAATTATCGAAGCGATAATACCCCTATATACTGTCAATTTTTTCCATATGTTTAACAGAAATGTGTTAGAAGGCTAGATGAAAATGAATCTATCTACAATATAAGATTATTGGTTAGTAACACCCGAAGGTGGAGTGGATGTCGTAAAAGCAACACTCGATGTAAAGACCTCGCTATGTCTCGCGTATACTGCACGCATATCGGTCAAAATAGCGGTGACAAAAATAATCCTTAAATTCCCTTACACATCAATAAGCGGGATATTATCAAAAACGAAGCATTCAGAAAATATGCTATAATTTCAAAGGTATTCTTGGGGCATTCAATTGAATAGTGGAGACGAGTATCTTACTTAAGAGATGAAAACTAGAAAAAAAGTGCACCTTTATTTAAAGTACTTCATTTTAAAGTATGAAAGCTCCTTTAGTTTCTTTAAAAATAATAATTTTTTACTATAATAATATTTCGTATAATTATAAGTAAATGCAAATATTTGTTTCAGTTCTACTTCATGGGCGAGAAGGATAGTGAAGAAGCGGAAGATATAGAAGTACCTAAAGCTCTTGGCGATATCTTTGAGTCTCTTGCAGGAGCAATTTACTTAGATAGTGGAATGTCATTAGATGCTGTTTGGAGAGTTTACTACGCAATTATGAAATCAGAAATAGGTAATGAACAATTGTTATGCAATTATCATACAATTGTATGATATTAATTGTTATAAAATCTTTTTCGAGTTCATGTTAAAAAAATCAATTGGCTTTTATGAATCTACTAATTATAATTTTTAATATAAATGAATCATGTTGCATTCGTCATACTTTAAATATTAATGGACATATTTCAATACATAGAAATCACCTTATGCTGAACGAAGTACAGACATACATTGTATTATGCAAATAAAAATTCCTAACAAAAGTAGTAAAAACTTTTACTTAAATAAGAAGCATGTAAAAATAAATATAATACATACATTAGTCAGATTTACTTGCCAACTTTATGCCATCTATGGCTAATCGGGAAAGGCTTAGTCATCATCCCACACAGGACGATACAAACAAGTAAACAATCACAAATACTACACATAATCGACACCGTCAACAGTTAGTCGGCGGCCTGTGCCGTAGCAGGCGCATCGCAAACATTGTCTTATTTTCATTCAAGACAATATTGACGAAGCGTCGACCAGGGAAAAACCATTCACGGTGTCGATAACTACCGACTGATGCCGGTAGCAGTCCCAAATTCGCACCTTCGCCCAGCAAGGTTTCCTGAATTATCCGCAATGGCAATAATCAGAAAAAGTTGCCGGACGAGAATTCGAACTTACGAACTAAGGAACGTTGCTAACCACTTAACCATCGCGTTCCTTTTGTAAAAATAAATAAAATGTTACATTAAAGTAACAAAAAATTCCTTAAATAAGAAGCTCGAAATAGGCCTTTCTACACAATATACCCTAATGTTTGTGGACTAATCAGTAAACTACAATACCAACCATACTCGTTCAACATTACAGAAAGATCTCCCTTGATGGGCTTTCTATTTAGCGGAGCATTCTGTTGAACAGTAAGATGCCTTTCTTTTTTGCCTCCCCAACCCCCCGCTTACCCTACCGGACCCATCTGCATGTGCGTAGAAGGGGAACGATACCATCCCTCACGCGGCCGAGAGGTTGAGTCGAGAACTAACCCATCCCATCAAGGGAGATCTTACTGTATAACTTTACATTTATTGTGAACTATACTCATTATGTGGACATATACTTTTTGACTTTTAAATCGGATGTACTGCAGGCATATAAAGATTACGGGAATAAAATCGAAGCTCTTTTCAATATTACGATTCTATATTTATTTATTATATTTATATTGGAATATCGAGAGTGAATGCTTGTTAAGTAATTTTAACTGTTTGTCATACACCCTAATATGGTGTAAGTCAAAACAGACAAATTTCACAATAGCCGAAAAGGAAATAGAATGGACATGTTATGCTCTACCGATATTAATCAATAGTTTTGGGACATAGAAGCAACACATTTGAGTGTCAAGGAAGAAGAACCGGTGAAGCGCTCGAAGCCAGTAATAAATACGGAAATTCTCTATATGGTGGTATTTTTTCAATTCGATTTTTCGAAGTCGAAATTATTTGTCTGACTCCTGTCTGTTACTACAGGCTTCGTGCGCTTATCCAGTTCTTCCTTGACACTCATTTAGTCAAGAGTACCCTATACTAAGGTTATGATGGTCTACAAATTTATATTATAAAAAATAATGTTGCTAACAGAATTATTTCTATCCAATGCCTGAAAAAGAATGAAAAACATGTGTCCTTAAGTTTTAATTTTTTTAAGTGCATATGGAAAATTTTGAATAATGCGCTTGATATTTAAATAAAGCATACGTAACTGCTTTACCGACCGGCATAGTGAGCGCCATGTATATGCAATGGCAGAAAAAGAAAAATAAAAACATTCCGATACAACTGCAAATTTTACGGTCGGTGGCAGAAGGGCTGGTCGCATTGGGTGAGCACACTGTGTCACTGTTGTCCCCGTCGAAAAATGGTTTGTAATATTAATATTTTTACACAATAAATCAATATATCATCAGTTATTGCACAAACTGTCGAAAACGTAAAATCCGGGGTTGTAATTCTAACCTCTCTTTCGTAAAATAGGCAGATAAGGCAGAATAGAATGTCACTGGTGTCCCCCAAATTACTCTGCCCGACAATAGTTCATTTCCTTTTTGCCTTTGACGTGCGAAGTGTTATTTCCGAAGTATTATTTGCCGCTGAATACGATGATGCTCTCAGAATTTTCCTATCTAGTTGCATTTTTGCAAAAAAGTACAGCACAAATTTTTGTTTTTGATGAAACTATGGATTTCTTATGCCAAAAAGGAAATTTGCTATCACGAGTTGATTCAAGGTCTAAGCATTTCAAATTATCTTCACCTCAAGATGAAATCAAAGAAATTTGTGAAGATTATATTATATGTAATAAAATATATTTATTTTTCTCGTTTGCTAAAATTTTTTATTTCTGTTATGATATATTATATTAAGATTTTTTTTTTTTTTTTTTTTTTTTTTTTTTTTTTTTTTATTTTATTAACGGGCGGAATCGCCCTTTTTACTTAATTGTTTTTTGCCGTATTATGAGTCGTATGATTTTGCGAGAGCTGCAGATCGACTTAGACAGATGGCGCCATACTTCACATTTGTGTATGAAATGTAGGACTGCAGAAACCTACACCAAGTACAGCAGCGGTCTTGAGTCGATTTCCGCCAGATAAACAATACTTTCGAAACGTAAACACAAACAACGTGGCTCGTCTTACCAACAGCGAGCTGCTGCTTGGAAACGAAATCGAAAATTTGTTCACCAGACGGGGATCGAACTCACAACCTACGACTTCGTAGTCCAGTGCGTTAACCGCCTGAGCCACGAAGCCGAAGATTTAAAATTAATAAGAAATGTATTTTCCTTATGTTATCGTACCAATTAATGTTATGTTTAGTCAAAACGATATTTAGGAGTGTTATTTTAAACATTTATAAAAGGATCGTCCGTGGAGTCACCTGCCACTGGTGTCCCCTGTCACTGGTGTCCCCTAATTTCCTTACATCTTCTTACTCTTCAAACCTGTATCATTTATGATCAAAGGCTATAAAATTTATTATTTCTTTGTGCCTGTACATATACTTTAATTATTTTGGTAAATACACAATTTAAGCAGGCAAGAATTTATTTCAGGCAAAAGTAAAAGGAACCGCAAAGTGTTTTCCAATTTTGTCTTGACTTCTGACGTATGTGGAAAGACATACCAAGTAGAACATAAACTTTACTGATGAAATTTATGTTTTATTATATGTTAAGATTTAAAAACAATGTTTTTTTGATAAATCTGATTGTGTTTTAAAATGTTACCATTAAAAACTTAACGAAAAAGTGTGTCGTAGAAATATACGTTTTTTCCCTAAAACCTGCCTGATAATCAAAATATTTGCTTCTATGTGCTAGACCACTATTATTTTCCTGAATCATATATGATAGGCAACATAAAATAAATAATAAAACATATACACCGTATAGCACCACCTACGGTACCCCGGGTATGTGCAGATAGAGGATGGAAAACTGAAAACAATTCTCTTTGGGAAAAATACCGGCAAAGGATGGTTTTCAAGTGATTGAGCCCTGAAAGACAGATTGCACATTGCAGATGGACCACGCGTTTTTGTTTTTGGACGCAAAGTGACGCTCGAAGGAAGACGGCTGGCAGAAATATTGATCGTCTCAAAATATATGCCTAATCTGCAAGGTGCTTCGATAGCAAGAGAACATTGCAATCGACCAGCAATTGAAATAACAACATATAGAAACTTGATTAAAATATATAAAAGGCGACTTTCCATGTTATAAATACGCTCAAAATAAATTCATGAATAAAATAAATTAGTGATGTGAATTTCTAAAAATGATAAAAGAGAAAATAAAATAAACATATGTAAGAAAATGTGACTAAAAAGCAAAATCACTGAATATTTATTATTAAAAAATATGAACAGTGTTTTTTACTTTTGCAAACACATATATGGCTTTTAAGTGCGAACTGGAGTATTGGTAATACGGTCGGTACACAAAAACTAGATTATATTGACATTTCGGCCATTATGTTGGCCATCTTTAGAAATTTATTAAATATTTAGAAGTGCCCGAAAGTGTAAGTATGATTGGCTTCTTTTTAAGGGACGCCATTTTGACACTTTGTTAAAGCAAATATGTACACGAATGTTGAAATAAACGAATAACCTTAATGCTACACAACATAATTGCTCTGTCATCAACAACTTGATTTGAAAAGTGACCCATATGGCATAATGAATAACTAAGCAACAGAAAAATAAGAAAAATAAGCAACAGTTAATTTTTGGATATCAGATCAAGCAATATTTTTCGAAAATATTTTAGAATTAAGAGTCGTTGCATTTAACATCACAAATTGATGATCTTTTTATGCAATCGAATTCGATAAATGCTTTTTGGAAAAATGTAATAGAAAATAAAAAAAATTCAATTAATATGTTTTAAAAATACAAAAAAATGTATACATACAAAATGTTACAATTCATGGCATATGTTGTTGGATTTCCAATTTCACGCCGCTAACGCAGTAGAGAGTACAGCGCCGCCACCGCGCGCTTGCTATCGACCGCGATCGGGGCGTCCGCCAGTCAGTCGCGTTCGAGCCATCGACGAGAGCACATGCGTGATATTTCATTATATATACGAATCGTTCCTCCTTTTTGTACTTTATAGGTTATAATAAATCAGTTATTTGAAATCTTGAATAAAATGTTAGTTTTCTATTTCGTCGCATTAACCCCTGCCCAATAGGTTATGGGCCCAGACACTGAAAATAGCAAAACGAAAAACACATCGCACAAAGCGAACGGATTCGTCACGCGGACGCGCGCGCTCGTGTTCCGTTTTTGGAAAACGCCCCAGTGCCGCAAACGCTTCTTTGTTTTTCACGATACGGACAGGTAGTCTATAAGCGACGTAGCGCTATTCGCACAAACTTTGGAAGGTCCGGCATAATAATGTGACTCGTAACGAGGTCGAAACCAACGGACAAAAAGGGACGCCGACGGCCACGTGCCGCCATTTTCGACAGGTGCACACACTCACCTAGTGCCGTTAAGTTTTTTTTTTCTTCTTCGGTGCGGGCAGTGTGCGTCCATCTTCGTCACGTGACCGTGTGCAGTGAAAGTGATCGGAATCAAAGCAAGCAAAAATGGCGAACTCGAACATCGTCAACGCCACTCGACTGGAGATGCTCACCAAGACAAATTACGACACTTGGTGCATAAAAGCCGAAGCACTACTTAAGAAGAATATAACATGGGGATACCTGAAATCACCGGCGACGCTCTCGCCGCGTCACAGGCCGCCCATGCTGCATGGATAGAGGAGGACGATATCGCCAAGTCGGGTCTCATTCTCGCCATCTAATCGTCCAAGACGGTCTAAACTCGAGAGACTTTTCGGACATTCGGTCATGTGAGACATGTGCGGCGGGGAAACTGACAAAGCCCCCTTTTCCGAAGCGCACCGAGAGATCGAGCGCGCCCCTGGAGATCATCCACACAGATCTTTGCGGACCTTAGACGGTCTAAACTCGAGAGACTTTTCGGACATTCGGTCATGTGAGCCATGTGCGGCGAGGAAACTGACAAAGCCCCCTTTTCCGAAGCGCACCGAGAGATCGAGCGCGCCCCTGGAGATCATCCACACAGATCTTTGCGGGCCGATGCGAACCGAATCTAAGAGAAGCGCCCGGTATTCCGTAACGTTTATCGATGACTACAGCAGATGGTGCGAAGTCCGATTTCTACGTCGAACGGAACTCTTGTGAGGGCGCCCGATGTATGCTGTTACAGTCGAAGTTGCCGCCATTCTTTTGGGCCGAAGCGATCGCTACGGCGAACCACGTTAGAAACCGATGCGTTACAAAGAGTCTAGAGAGTGGGACACCATACGACCTGTGGCATGGAAAGCGTCCCAATGTTAACCATCTGAGGACATTTGGATGCGAGACTTTTGTTCTCGACAACAATCCTAACAAAGGAAAGTTTGACGCCCGCGGGATTAAAGGAATCTTCGTCGGATACTCATCCACATCGAAGGCTTATCGCATCTGGATTCCGGAGGAAGGGAAGATTCGCACATCAAGAAGTGTAAAATTTCTGGACAAGTTCGGTCCAGACGACCAGTACGAAGAAATTATTACCGAGGATACGATGACTGGCAGATATAATTTGTTGAATGAATCTGACACAGTACTACATTCGCGGGAGGCAGAGATAGGTCCGAATGCAATCCTCCAACAAGGAGATCCTGAAACCGCCCCCGAAGTGCCCGAGCACACTCTTTCAGGGAGGCCGCGAAGAAATCAGGTGTTATCGAAAAATCCGTCAAACAGAGGACGCGGTAGGCCGAAAAGGATACTAACAGGCAAGCCAGGAAGTCCGCCTAAGCAGTACCAGCCGAAGGTCAACATCAACGAGAACAACGATCACATACATGACGAAGATTCGATCGAGATAGGAAATGAGTTGCTCTCGGAGCCGATTCTCGAAGATCAATGCAGCGTCATGCTCACAACTGAGATCCAGTTCTCTGAGGCCATCACTGGTCCCGACGCAGCGCAATGGAAAGATGCGATCTATTCCGAGGCCAAGTGCCTAGTGTCTAACGACACTTGGGATATAGTCGCGAGACCGCAAGGTGCTAAAATTATTGGATGTCGCACCGTTCTACGGAACAAAATTCTCTGCAGACGGAAAGCTAGAAAGGCGAAAAGCGCGCCTCGTCGCTCGAGGTTTTTCACAACGACCTGGGATCGATTTTCTTGAGACTTTCGCTCCCGTGGCCAGACTGAGTTCTCTGAGGTTGCTAACTGCAATCTCGGTTGAGCATGACCTCAAAATCACACAGCTGGATGTCACTACGGCGTATTTTAATGGAGACATAGATACGGAGATTTTCATGGAAATTCCAGAACTCTTTGAAGAGATGTTACTACGGATGATCGACTCCGAAAAGGACGATGAGCTGATAAGCAGGGCTCTTCAAATGTTGAAACTTCTTCAAGGCGGAGGAAAGGTGTGCAGACTTAAAAAGGCCCTATACGGCTTACGTCAAGCCGGCCGCCAATGGCACACGAGGCTGGATGAGTCTCTTCGCAATATTGGATTGTCCGCAACGAACGCAGACCCTTGCTTGTATACCAACTCTGACAGATCGGTATTTGTCCTGATCTACGTCGACGATATTCTTATGGCAACGAAGTACCCGGAGAAGGCCGAAAATATCATGGTTCACCTTTTGCGAGATTTCCAGATCAAGGATCTCCGAGAGGCGAAATATTGTCTAGGCATAGAGATCACCAAGACTAAGGACGGGTTGTTTCTCTCTCAATCGGGTTACATTCGCGACGTTTCGAGCAGATACCACATGGAAGATTGCAAAACGATACCCACTCCTATGGCCGCAGATGCAAAGTTACCATCGGTGAACTCAGAAGCAGAGGAATCTGCGAGTTCATTTCCTTATAAGTAGTTAGTCGGTGCTCTAATGTACCTAGCGACGGGCACACAACCGGACATCGCGCATGAGTTGTTAGCGGCTCAAAATTGAGGGAGGCTGTTGGATTTCCAATTTCACGTCGCTAACGCAGTAAAGAGTACAGCGCCGCCACCGCGCGGTTGCTATCGACCGCGATCGGGGCGTCCGCCAGTCAGTCGCGCTCGAGCCATCGACGAGAGCACATACGTGATGTTTCATTATATATACGAATCGTTCCTCCTTTTTGTACTTTATAGATTATAATAAATCAGTTATTTGAAATCTGTTAGTTTTCTATTTCGTCACATTAACCCCTGCCCAATATGTGTTTTAAAAATACAACAAAATTTGTACATACAAATGTTACAATTCAAGGCATTTTTCTTAAAAAATAATTATAAATTGGGATATGCTGATATAGAAAAAATATACGAAATAAATAATTACCGCAAAGTTATTTGAAAAGAAGAAAATACATTGTCGTAAATTGTATAAATGTTAAATTACAGTAATGCAGTAATATACTTATATATGGACTGTATTCTGATTATTCTTTTATTTACTGGTTATAAACTAATAAAAAAAATTTTTTTTAAACAAATTTGTTTAAATAAAAATGTTTATTTCGGGGACGATCAATTTGCGATACTAACGGGACGACTATTAATTGTAGACGACCCATGTTATGTCAAATTCGCATAAATTACTGCATACTTTGGTTTGCGTTTAAAAAGAAATTATTTCTCCACAATTCACGCCTTGTACTAGTAATGCTCGTCATAAGGCCGTTAAAATATAGTGGGGTAAGAGGTTCAGTTGTGAATAAGGTTCCGAAAAGAAATGAATAAAATTCGACAAATGTCAAGAATATGAATATGAAAGCAAAAAGTTGTTTGTGCTTTTGGCTGCAAACAAATTGATTTTCTGACATGTATGCGTCGCCAGAAATCTATTTTTCAGTATTCTTAAAAGCCATCCAAATCGAATTTAATCAAAGGAAAAGATAAATGCAACGCATACTTACAGAGTAAATTTATTATATTTAGTGATTTAATTGCGACAGCCACCACAATGTGCAAAAGAAATTTGTTTTTCATGAGGTTTTAATGTGGTTACAATATTCGGTTGTAAACACCCCTTTTTAGACGCGTTATAAAATATTGTCATATGTATTGTAGAATTTATAATCGATCCTTGATTTTCCAAGTTTTGTTCGTTCGGGTTGAAGTGTGCTTAAATGTGTAGGAGCCACTGGCAATGTGAACATTGTGAAGTGGATGACGAATAATAGGTTTCAATAGTACCATCCCCTGTTCTTTCTCTGTGGTTAAAAGATTTCGAAATCAATAAATTATCATTTCTGTATATATCTGGGGCGGTATTACTTCATTTTTCCCTATTTTTAGTAGATTTTTCAGTGGTGTTCACAACCGAACCAAAAAATTTTGTTTGCCAAAAATGATGACTCTACGAAATGTTTACCCAACATTTTCTAGTCGATAAAATCAATTTAGTTTCTTCACTAGTTGTTAACTAAATTTCTAGCTATCCATACATTTGCATATGTCTGCATAATATCTAGTTGAGCAATATTGATAAGCCAAAAATGAAAGGGCGTTCATAACCGAACCTTTTCCCCTACATCACGATACAAGTCCGCTAAGTATTACTTACGCCCTCTTATCATCTTATAAATTTAATTATTCAAAGTAATATTTCATTATCGAAAAAAAATGGCATGACATCAACAACTTTACATCACTCCCTAAAAATGAATTTAAAAGCGGCTTAAAAATAGTTTTAGACGGTACTATGGTTTCCTTCCATGGGCATTATTATAAACAAGTCTACGGGATACCTATGGGTTCTCCGTTATCACCTGTGGTATACAACATGGTCATAGAATTTATCGAAAACATACTCATTGATAAGCTAAGTTGTAAGCTTCCTTTTTACTTTCGTTATGTGGGCGACATTGTTTTGGCATATCCTATTGGAGAAGAAAGTAATATTCTTCACACATTTAATAGCCTGAAAAAATCCAAGGCTTTGAAAATAGGATCTCTTTCACCAAGAATTCGAGCAAAATAACAAAATTCGATTTTTGGATATGATCATAATAAGAAAAGATAATGGATTTATTGACACTGATTGGGCCCACAAAGATACATGGTCAGGTAGATATCTACATTTCTCTTTAAATCATCCAATACTATATAAAAATAGTGTCATTTATGGTATGATAGATAGAGCAATTTTTTTGTCTGAAATTAGATTCAGACAAGAAAATATGAACATTCTACGCAAAACTTTATTGGAAAATGGATATCCATTACAATTAATAAATGTATTTCCAACAAAATTCATAATTTCTATAATTCAATAGGAAAACAAATTTTGTCTTAAAATTCCAACATACTTAAAACCTTTTCAGTACCATATGTAAAAGGTGTTACCGAAAATATCCAAAGAAGATTGAGAAATGAAAATATTAGATTAGTTTCCAAACCTATCGGTAAGAATATAGGCAATATCCGCCCCTATAAAGATAAACTACCATTATTAAAAAACAGCCACGTAGTTTATCTAACATCATGTCTTCACTGTAATAAAATATATATTTTATAGAAGGATAGCGGAGAAGGATAGGGGTCGCTCTTGATACAAGTTCATATAAAGTGTGCGCCAAATTTTTATTGAATTTATATTTAGTGAATTTAGTTTTTATATTCAATATCATTATATATCTAAAGGAATTATCTACTATTTAATTGAAGTGTTATAAATATTTTGAAAATTAAGTAATTGCTGTGATAGAAGTTGATTTTACTAAGTGTTAAATTTTTGTGGTTATATTATCACGTGCTCGTTTTCTGATTCATTAATTAATATGAGCTCTGATTCGGAAATAGAACCTGTAGCTGTTGTTGGAAATGACTGCGGGGAAACTTCATCTCATTCTCCGGGCTACTGTTATGATTGTCCCGGAAAAAAACCCTATTAAGAATATTGAATCGGCTATGACGTGTCCAAATTGTGTTCATATTTTTCACCCAAGTTGTTTCACACGGCATTTAAGTAAGGAAGGATAAGACTTATAAGTGTAATAAGAAAGATATCATTAAGAACAATAAAAAGGATAGAAAGTATGATGATGTTAGATCTCTTGTGGAACAATTAACGATTCAAGTTACCAATGGGTTTATCGATTGTCGTAATGATTTTAAAAGTTTGCAAAACTTGATTGATCATTAAATGATAATATGAATCAAACGTCGATTAATTACGGTTGAACACAAACTTCTTGACATCGAAGGGAGACTGAAAGTGGTAGAAATAAATAATAGTGTTCGTGTAGGACCGGGCGGAAAATTCGTTAAGTAATACACTCGATTTCAACTAAATAATTTCTTGGATGCTTTATTTAAAATTATGGCGACGGTGATATCGCGAGACCAATTAACCGCAACGATCTTACGAAAGCGAAGTTGGAAGTTCGAATGAATTCTCGTACTTGAGGAGTCACCCGTTTTTATAGCCATTCGTTGCTATGTACGTCGTCAAGGACTTTGATGTTTTTTGTTTTCTCGAGTTCCCGATGGATCTAGAAATTTCGATTCCGAAGCTCAGGTGATACCTTCTTAGCCAAACTTACCCTTTCTCCCCCTTTCTATAATTCGATACGTGCGAACAAAAAAGAATACCAACGAAAACGATGATCCCTGTATTTTAAATTACCGACCATCGATCTCCGTACTTTTGATTTACGAACTCTCGGACTTCTTGTTCGCCAGGGAACCAGCAACGGCAGCAATCGGCTCCGTGCGTAACCCCACTGGTTACTATCCATCGGGGAGTGAATCGCCAGTAGATCGGTTTATTCGTACTTTTGATTTACGAACTCTCGGACTTCTTGTTCGCCAGGGGACCAGCAACGGCAGCAATCGGCTCCGTGCGTAACCCCACTGGTTACTATCCATCCGGGAGTGAATCGCCAGTAGATCGGTTTATTTGTACTTTTGATTTACGAACTCTCGGACTTCTTGTTCGCCAGGGGACCAGCAACGGCAGCAATCGGTTCCGTGCGTAACCCCACTGGTTACTATCCATCCGGGAGTGAATCGCCAGTAGATCGGTTTACTTGAATCTAAACGAGCCTCTTTTTAGATTCAAACTAAACTATACTTCAACTAAAACCAAAACGAACAACTTTGCTCCGAAATGTAACCTCCCCGCTCCGAAATGTAACATCCCTGCTCCGAAACGTAACCTCCCTGCTCCGAAACGTAACCTCCCTGCTCCGAAATGTAGTATCCCTGCTCCGAAACGTAATATCCTAGCCCCGAAATGCAACACCCCTGCTCCGAAATGTAACCTCCCTGCTCCGAAATGTTATATCCTAGCTCCGAAATGCAACACCCCCGAACCGAAATGAAACACCCTTACCTCGAATCGAAATCTGTATATATGAACACTTATTTAATCGCGCGTCTATTAACTTGCGACTCCTCAAATACCATTCAATACAATTATTTATAACATAGAATATACCGTCGCCATATATGAAGGGCCCGTACATAGTACCTATAGGCACCCTTCTTGCGGCTGCAGCCGACTTCTTTGAGGAGTACCCCCATTCGGATGTGCAATGGCGTGGGGAAAACTGCAGAAAAACCCACGCCGGGTACCGCAAATATCGCACTTCGATTCTGTCCGGAACAAATAGTAAGGTTCAAACTACTGAATCGGAGGCATCTAGAAACTCTATATACTCTGAAATATTGGATAGACAAATGAGAGCAAGTAATCTTATTTTTTGTATAATGTTCCGGAGTTAAGTGATGATCTATTGTATATGAAAAACACAATATTTTCGGCGTTGGACAATAATTTTAAGTTGGTTCGAGTTCGAAGAATGGGCAAACCTATCATCAGCAAAGCTCGACTATTAATTGTTACTGTGGGATCAACCCAGGAGGTTATATTATTCCTACGTGGAAAGCGTTCTTTACCGGTTGTCCTTTCGGTATCCTGTGATAGAACTCAACTTCAACGTGAGAAACTGAAGAGATTACGGGAGAAAGTATCCGAATGATCGCCAATATATAAAATATGTCAATGGGATACCTACGATTGCTTCCGCTATTAGTACCACCAGGCCTTTAAACTAGGGAATAGGCTGTGTAAATCCAAGATAAGTTTTTATTATCAAAATGTTCGCAGCTTGAGATCCAGAAGTTTTGATATTCATCGTAACTTGGGTCTTTTTATTAATTTGCCAGATATTATTGCCTTGTCAGAAACGTGGTTGAATGACAATGTTGACGACTAGAAGGCTATGTAATTTACAGATCTGATAGATTATATGATATCACTCAGACCACCCGAGGTGGTGGTGTTCTTTTGGCAGCGGGTAATCACCTACTATCTTCTCGGTGTGTTGGTGATTTCAACTCATTACTTAGCGAGCATCTATTTGTTGAAATTAAATCTTCATCTAAGAAATGGATTGTAGGTGTTTCATATTTAACTCCAAATCAGAATTCATCTGTATATGCAGATTTTGCTGCCCAAATTCAAAGATTATATTCTAAGTATTCTGATCATGAGTGGATTATAGTTGGTGACTTTAACTTGTCGTTCGTAAATTGGCACGTATCATCCAATTTAGATTTTTCTACAATAAATTATGTCAAGCCTAAAACACTTCAAAGTGTTCACCATCTAATAGATATGTTTAGTTCTCTGGATGTGATGCAGTTCATACCTCCAATGTTGTCTAAAGGTTATTCGTTAGACTTATTTTTTCCACTGTGACGCCCATTGAACACAACGTTGATATCGACATCCTTATTGAGCCGGACAATCACCACCAATGTCACCATTTTCAATTCACCACGGAGCCATTACACATTATGGATCATTCGTCGAGAATCTACGATTTTTCAAAAGTGGACTATACTGTAATTAATAGTGAACTGATGTCCATAGACTGGGACAAAATTTTGGAAACCTGTGATTAAGATTTAAATGTTGATTCGTTTTATGAAAAATTATATTATGTTTTTGATAAATTTATTCCTATGAAAAATGTTAAATCACGAATTTTTCTGCGTTGGTATAACAATGAATTAATATTATTAATAAATAATAAGAAAGTTTGGCATAAATTATGGCGAGAGTCAAATAATTCGGATGCATATATACATTTAAACAATTTAGGGCTAAATGTATTAAGCTGTCACGCTCACTTTTTTCGCAATATATATCTCGTGTGCAAACATATTCAAAGACAAATATTAAATCATTTTGGTCCTACATTAACAACATGAGAAGGAATAATAAATTACCTTCGTCAATGTATTATGGTGACATAATTGCCAATGATAGTCACTCTATTGCAGATCTTTTTGCTAAGCAATTTAGCTCAGTTTATTCCAAATTACATACATCAGTGACACTGTCGAGTACTTCATTGGTTCTTCTTTCTGGTACAATTTCTAATGATTTTAAGTTTAGTTTTGATTGTGGTCCTGATATGGTCCCATCGTGTTTTATTAAACAATGTTTGCCCAATCTGATAAAACTCTTGATTAATTTATTTAACAAATCTTTGGTAAATGGTAAATTTCCCTCTAAGTGGAAGTTATCTTTCATTACTTCAATTTTTAAGAAAGGGGATAAACGCGATGTGACCAATTACAGACCAGTATCCATAATAAGTATTATTCCTAAATTATTTGATAGTATTATGACATATAAGTTAAGCACACTAATTATTAATAACATATCTAGTAATCAGCACGGTTTTGTAAAAGGTCGCTCGATTACCTCTAATTTATTAATGTTCTCATCGTTTGTTAGTGAAGCACTCGAAAATGATAAACAGGTGGACTGCAATTTATTTGGACTTTTCAAAGGCGTTTGATAGCGTGAACCACAGTTTACTTATATCTAAACTTATTTCCATGGGAGTGTCTCCACAATTCGTTGCTTGGATTGAGTCATATCTGTACGACAGACATCAGATTGTGCGCATCAAGGGGACAATATCTTCAGCATTCAAAAATTCTTCCGGTGTGCCACAGGGATCTCACTTAGGCCCGTTGCTATTTTTAATTTTTATAAACGATATTGTAGATTTTATTTCTAGTTCTCATTGTCTCCTATATGCTGACGATCTGAAGTTATATCATGTTATTGATTCTCCATTGTCAGCTTCATCCATACAGCGTGACTTGTATGGTATTTCCTCGTGGCGTCATATTAATGGTTTACAATTAAATGCCACAAAGTCAACATTTATGCACTTTACTAAATCTAATAATCTAGTGCAATTTCAGTATCAGATTGATGGGATCGATTTAGTTCGTTCTGTGACGATTAGGGACTTAGGTGTCACTTTTGATAGTTCTTTAACTTTTTGGAATCATTTAGAATATGTTATAAAAGTAGCCAACAGAAGTTTAGGTTTTCTTTTTAGATCAACGAAGCTTTTCACTGACTGTCAGGCTATAATTCACATTTTCAAAAGTATAGTTCTTCCCTATTGTATATATGCATCAGAAATTTGGCGTCCTGATTTGAAATACAACATTGGTAGATTGGAAGCGATTCAGAGGAAGTTTTTAAGATTTCTATCGCCTAAACTGATACTCCTATGCATCGGTTCTCACACGAATATGGACCTATTTCTAAAATGTTTTATTTACGCAGGATACAATCAATTTATGAATTTAGAGATTCCCTTTTAGTCTATAAGGTTATGTCGGACTCTTATAACGCTCAAGAAATTGCTAATTTATTCTCTCTTCGGACAGTACGTTATGCACATCGGATACATCGTCCACATTCTGAGCTTCAATGTAAATCGAGCAGATTTTATTTCTCTACGATAATTAGAATCACTCGTCTGTGAAATAATCTGCCTGAGGAAATAAGATCTGCTCGATCTTTATCACTTTTTAGACTTAGATGTAAGATTTATAAGTGTGAATATTATGAATATAAGATTGTATCAAGTGACCATTATTATTATTTTCTTTTTTTTTTTTGTAATAAGGGCATTTATTTCCGTTAATATACTAATAAATAAATAAATAAATATATTGGTTAAACTGAAAGAAGGCTCGAAACAAGGATACAGGAACATAAAAATAACATCTACGGTAGCCAAAATAAATACACAGGATTAACTGTGTACAGGGTAAAAACTGGGCACGATTTTGACTACAAAAATGTCAAAATATTGGCTAGGGAGCGTAACAACAAAAAAAGAGCAGAAATCGAAAATTATTTCATAAAAAAAAATGTTCATAATGCGGAAATTTATAATGTTTTGTTTTGATTACATATTTTCATAAGATCTCCAATACAATTAATTTTCATGTTAAACGATAGGCGCTCGATTATTTAATAAGTTTTCCCGTTAAACTTATTGAATTTTCAGTAGCATAAAAGGAAATTTTAGCCACATATTCCCTGTATGATAAATTCTTTATTTGCCAACAGTACTGTTTAGTACTAATGGGTGGTTGGGTGGAGGTAGAGGAAAATTTCAACATCCTTTAAATCCTTTTAAAAGATCTATGGCAAAAAAAAAAAGAATTTATTAAATCTGTTTTCTAGAATAGAAATTTTATTAATTTATTTATTTAATTTATTATTTTACATTCTGAAGAGGGCTACAAACGAATGAGCCGAAATTGTTAAATGTTTTTTATGTTCTTTATGTTTTTTATTTTAATATGTTTTAATGTTTGGATACGTGTATACATTTTATGTGTAAATTGTTCGCTGTGTCTGAATGTTCGTTATGGTGACTGTTTTTTAACACTATTTATTACATTATTTAATATGGATTACTTAAAAATTCCTTACGCTTAAAACAAATTATTTTTGTTTCGAACGTTTTAGAATGTAAGAATTTAATAAATAATCAATGTAAACAAGTTAATAATCTTGTCTAGCTATTTAAAACATGCATAGTTCTTTTATGAAATTCTTATATAAAAGCCTAATCGAATTAGTAGGCAAGAGAGCTCTCATAATCGCGGCGCTGCGCACTAGATGCGAAATACGCAGACGTTCGAAAATTCATAACGTTTTTTGGGACAGCGAGCACAGAAATGTTTTTGCACGATCGAATAGTGTACACTTGAAGGAATATTTTCAAAAAAAATATTTTTTAACGCAATCAGATATCGTATTAAGAGTCATTTGTTTATTGCAAAATTAATTTTTTATAAACATATTTAGTTTTTTTCCTACAAACGATACGGTTTTCTATTCTACTACTAATTATGAACATGCCATTACATTCTCATTAATTTTTATAAATTTGTTGCTAAGAAATTATAATTCAAACAAAAAATGGCCCCAAAATTCAGCTGTTTATAACATTTGCAAAAATTAATATTTTTTAAAAATATTATGTGATATTTCTTATAACATATAGATCTTTATCATGAATAAAAAGTATGAATTTCGATGGGTCGATTTTTTGTGGCCCACTTCAGAAAGTTTCACTCACAACAGATGCATAAAATGTCGTTCGGCACGTGTGCTGGTGTAAAATGTACTTTACACGCATGCACTTGTGTCGAAAACTTCTATTTTGTCCGGGCGTGCGTAAAGTTAGTGCGTAAAGTGTACGTTTTTCACTAGTGTGTAACGCGCCAAACTGCACACTTTCTGCGCGTCTTGAAAAAAAGTACACTTTAGGCATTGATAAAAATGCCTTTACTCATGCACTTTACGCAAACCCTAGGCAAAAAATATCGCAACTCGTGCGTATACATTTTTTCCATAGTGCAACAGTGCCTCACTCGCCGCCGGCTTCGTCGATGCCTCGTGCATACGTATCGCTCACTGTAAAAAAAAGTACACCGTACGCACTAGATTTAGAATATACTTTACTCACGGATTTTCCCAGCGTGAAGCAAAAATTTTATGCGTGAATTCAGTGTGGTGCGTGAAGTAAACTTCACGCATTCTATCACTTCACGCATTGAATTTCGCTACTTCTTGTTCACGCATAGAAAATCTGTGCATAAAATATCGTATGTGACTCGTGTAGTGCGTGCAGTTACTGACTCTTTGCATAATATACTAATCTTACGGCCTGCATGCGACCGATGCGTACAAGAACCGGCGAAGCAGTTCGAAGTACGAAGGGTCGTTTTAGGCCGTAATAAATTACAACCATATGACAAAGATTATTTTGTTACAGTGTGCGTAAAATGCTATTTGACACATTTTACCCTTTTTTCTAGCGCATTTTGCACACACTTGCAACACAAAATATTGTTCGATGCATGTGCGGAAATGTTCTCGCTTTCCGCTCGGCCCGCAACCCTCACATTCGTAGAAAAAACTTTTACGCACTTGAACCGAAAAGTACTATTTCGGTACTAATAGCCGTCAAAATTGGACTTTGCGGACTGCTTTTACTCCATAAGGATGTCAGATCCGATACTTTTTCAGCGTATTCACCTGGAAGATCAAAGAAGGACTTCAGAAGACAACCATAAAGATCATCGTAAACCTCGTATGGGAAGCGGGAGGGGCAATTACTGATGTCATAGAATAACAGATCAAATCTTTAATCAGATTTTTTTTCTTTTATGGGCCACACCATAAATATGTCCAAGAATACCCCGACCTCCCCTATTTAAAATAATTAGGTAATTTGAATAAAATTAAAATATAATTAATAATGTAATTAGTAATATTATTTATTATCATCGTTAAGTACATTATATTGTTCACTATATTATATCATTATATTATTAATAATGCAATTATTTTAAGTTAATTATTTCTGGTATTACTTTATTATTAAAAAATCCTTTTTAGCAAATTTTTGTATTGAATAACTGTAATTGATTTATTTATTTAAATAATGCAATTCTTTCATGTTAATCATATTTTGTATTATTATTATTCTTCAACATTAATTTATGCATATATATATGGGTCATTCTTCGAACAAGTGTAAAATCGACGTATTTTTTGTCCACAAAATAAAAGATTATAAAAATTAAAATTTAAAGTTTACATATATTCATTGGCTTGCTAATTACGTAAATACGAAGTAATAATGCAGCAGCCATCGATACGCGTGAAATATGCAAGTAATTTAATTTTTTAATGAAAATTTTATATAAAAATGGAGAAATGTTCACACTTAGTGAATGAGTGACTCATAAAGAGTAAGAATAAACATAGTAACTTAATAATAAGCATTTTATAAAACTCAAAACAGTTAAAATTATTATGGAAAATTATCAATTGATATGTTTAGTTATTTTAGCGATGTAAGAAAAAAGTTTTGATTATCGCATATTACTGATGATGCGCGTTTAATACTGAAAGTAGTTAAGAAAATTGATGTTAAGTTCAATACAAATCCGTTCTATCACAAATAAGAGCAGAATTTCCGTAAATCACTACAATTGACCAGTTAATACTATGTATTAACTATGTTAACATAAGAACTAAATAAATTTCGGTCAAATGCACTTAAGGCATAAGAGTTTAATCTTTTCTTTATATTTTAAGATATTACTCGCTTTCTTAACATGCTAGATTAGCGTCGCAAATATGACAGGAGGCTTACAAGGAATAAACGTACTGGCCTTAGTTCCAACGATATTACTAAATTTGGGTTTAAATTAGTTTTGAAATCAGTAATATTATATACACAATCCATAGTCTAAAAGTAATCGAAATTGTAGAACGATTGTCTGTATCTACATTTAATTTTTTTTGTACTGGAAATGGCATGTATTCTGTACTTACATTTATTTTTTAAAACATGAGAACACATTTTACAAAGCCATAACAATTTTCAGGAACGTTGTAGTGAACATTTCACAGCAATATTTGTTTGTTATAAGTAAAACAGATCATAACCACTTTTAAACAAATTTAATCATTCACATGAAAGAGAATGACAGTGATCGAAAACGTGTTATTTATACGTGGGGACAGCCAGGAGGCTTACATTTCAGACCTTTAGCAGTATGTGAAAATTTTATCATGCGATTTGCACAAATTATCTCTTTTGCAATGTTTACATAAAAGTATAAGGCGCAAAAAAAAATGTTTGGAGAATAAATTCCATTATTTGGATAAAATATTAACTGGGGACATAAAATTGCACTTTTCTGGAGAATGACCCATATATGATGGAATCCATTTCAAATCATGCAGAGAGCTAGAACTCATATCGTGGGATTAATTGCGATATTAATACCCGCCAGAAGGCTCTAAGGCTCGCGCCCCATTGCGCGGAGCCAGGATACGCCCGGACCAATGCGAGACTCCTTCCGGTAGTCTCTACCAATCTATCTCAAAGCGGCAAGACTTCTAGAGTTCCTCGGTCAGGAGGGGACCTTTCTAATTCCTACGATACTCTGCCGGGTCGCACCCGAGTTGCATTGCAACTCACACATCGGAGCAAGCGAGACCTTTCAGACCCGGGGAGAGTCCTTCCAGTCCTAAAAGAAAGCTCCTAGCCCAGCTCGCAGGCTTTTGAAACCACTACCCGCGCGAATCCAACACCAATGGCTGAAAGGGTCCCCCGAAGGGTTTCCCGCTTGGAACAGCTCCCGCGAGTACCATTTAATATGACCTGGTGAGACATGGCCATAATTCAAACACCAGCCCTCTACCAGTTGAGGACTTGCCTGCACGGGATTGGCCGCCCAGCTTGGTGGAATGCGAGGTCGCCAGTCCCCGAAGGGCCGAAGCCTGCATACTGAACCATGCGCCCGCCAAGACGGCGAGTCGCCACTCACGTCTCTAAAGGCGCAATGCGCTCTCCGTGGACCTCTGCCGTGTCAGAGGCCCATGCTCAGATGTCCGGCGTCAGACCCTCTACCCAGGGTCTTCTGCCGCTCGGCTCAACTAGCCCCTCTTGTGCGAGGTAACTAACATCGGGCGCAGCCGAAGCCACTTGTCTCGGGTCCCTCGGGGCCGACCATGCGCCCGTAGCCTACCGTCCAGTATGGTGGGTAGACCACACTTTCCAACCGACCCCCTGCGGTTGTCTAGGGCAACTCGGGAGGCGACACATTCTCCCTTAGAGGTGGGGGAACCCGGGGCGGAACAGGTTCTCGCAGTGATTTTATCGTGTATTCGCTGTTTAAGTTCATCAATATTCGCCGGTTTTGTCCGATACACTCTATCTTTGAGATGGCTCCATAAGAAGTAGTCAAGTGGCGTAAGATCTGGTGATCTCGCGGGCCATTCTACCACTCCCCGCCGACCTATCCACCTGCCTGGGAACACTTCTAGGTAATTTCGAATATCTCGCTGCACCATCTTGTTGATACCAAGTGTTATCGAAATCAACCCTTAAAAGACCCCAATAGCGGGAACAATTTGGTTTCTCAACAACTCCTCATATTTTCTTCCATCAAGATTTCTTTCAATGAAGAAGGGACCAATTATCGTATTTTTTATAATCCCGGACCACACGTTCTTCACTTTTTTAGTATATTGAGCGGAGCGACTATCGATAATCCATTCTGGTTTGCTTTGTCACCAATAAGACATGTTGTGCCTATTAACGCTACCATTCAAAAAGAATGTGGTTTCATCTGAAAAATACGACGCTCTTCAAGAAATTACCGTCAGCATCTATTATGTTCATCATCAACTCCGAAAACTGTATGCGCCTGTCAGGATCATCGTCATTCAATTCTTGCACAAGCTTTACTTTTCAGCATTTTTTTCATTATCCGCTGCACCGCACCATAAGTTAAATCATGCTGCTGCTGCAATTTTCGAATGGAATTATGAGGATTTTCCGTAATAGAAAGAGCCACATTTAACTGATTTAATTCAGTGGATACTGTTACTGGAGGTCCTGATTTAGGGAGATTTTTTACACTGCCAATTTCACGGAATCGTTTTACAGTTTTATAAACAGTTGCTTTTGCGATCTTTTCACGCCCTGCCCTAAATGACTCATTAAATAAATGTGCGACATTTTCAAATGATCTCTCCTTGTTACCCCAGCCTCTCATCATCAAAACGGTTATTCGCTCACGTTCTGTTATCTGTGCCATTTCAAAATCGAATAGGAAACACTTAATAATCTGAATTGGGTGGAGAATATCTCAGAACAATGGAAAAGTTGGTGAAAATGCCTTCACGAAAAAAATGTTCAAAATAACCTAAAAGTAGGAAAAGACAAAAACCTAATGTTTAGACGCAAACATAATTTAAATTATTAAAATAAATTAAACATTCGAAAAAAAAATATGAATGTATGTGAAAAGAACAAAAATATGTATGTTTGCACAACTCGATATTATGTGTTTGCAATTATGTAAAGAATAACGATAAAATAAAAAAAATTTAAACAAGCGATGAAGGTAGAGAAAGGTCGAAAATGATTGGAAAAGATCGGGAAAAATTGAGATCAAGAAACATCGATAGGCATCAAGAAAGATCAAGAGTAACCGGAAAAGATAAAAGGAGAGTAGAAATCTAATCGGAAAACAAAAAGATCGGCGAGCGCAGAAAAATGCTCGAACGTTCTTTGTACATACGCATACAGCGAAATTGCCCACCCTAGAGGCAATCGGCAAATTTCCGACTGCTACCAGCAAGCCCCCCGCAGGGGACTTGTGGAAGAGAGCGGAGCGGGTTATCTCCGTCCACAATTTTATTGTGGAAGAGTGAGGGGTCGAAGTGCCCGAGCTCGAAGAGGAGCAATGCTTTTGAAAGATCCGCTTCTCTTAGCAAGTTTTGAGAATTGACGACCTCACGGACCCGATCGTTCGGCTGGTCTGTGCCGAGGAATGCCTGATCGTGAAACGACTCGAGAGACCCACCGTACTGGGGAGCTAGGGTGCGGTGTCAAGCCCCTGCCGGCGGGTTCCACACGGGGGAGCGCTACGGCGTGCCGTGTCCGTGCAGGCAGTAACCGCAGAAAGGGTTGGCCTCTAGCGGGCCGTGGCGACGTTAGAAAGGTTCTCTGAACCAACAGAAGCATCAAGGCAGGCAGCTTGTTGCTAATAAATGTGGTAGCTGACTTGTTGTATATCTTTTTTAAGTGTGCACAACCAGCGGTGCTGGCGCATCACTAAAATTTGGCCCCATTCCCCCATGGGGGGGGGGGGGTGTTTTAAACCCGAACGGGAGGCAAGACACCTTAAATAACTGCACTCAGGTGCTACCAGCAAGCAATAACCCGGGATTTGTCCAGGTGCGACAACGAGTTTTTTGCTCTTTCTTGATCCTTTTCCATCTTTGTCAATCTTTCTCGATGATGTGGGCCTTTCTCGATGTTTCTCGATCTTTTTCGATAGTTCTTGATCATTGTCGATCATTGTCGATCTTTGTCAATCTTTTTCGATGATGTAGGACTTTTTCGATTTTTATCGACGTTTCTTGATCTTTTTCAATATTTCTCGATCTTTATCGCTCTTTTTCGATATTTCACGATAATTGTTGAACTTTTTCGATCGTTGTCAATCTTTCTCGATATCGACACATTCGCAATCTTTATACGTACATGTCTCTCGATATTTCTCGGTCTTCTTAGTCTTTGTCGATCATTTTTGATAACGGTCGACGGAGGTTATCCCATTAAGGCCTAAACGGACACATTTTAAGTATCAGTTTAAACGTCGATAATTTGCATATAAAAGCATTTGGAAAAATTTTACTCCCACTATTTCTGATGCAAAATTGTGCTATCAGTTATGCTCTTTCAGAATCTTTCAATCAAATTTTTTCACAAAAAAACGTGTATAACTTTTTGCTTTTCATTTTATCGAAATTTTATTGAAAGATTCTGAAAGAGCATACAATTTTACGACAGAAATAGTGGGAGTAAAATTTTTCCAAATGCTTTTATATGCAAATTATCGACGTTTAAACTGATGCTCAAAATGTGTCCGTTTAGGCCTTAATGGGTTAAGCAAGATCGAGAGAAATCGAGAAACAGCGACAAGAATGAGAAAGATCCTGAATGAGTTTTAAACGCCGTAAAACATCGAAGACGATCGGAAAACGTCGGAAACGATCGGGAATCTCAATGAAGATCGAGAAATATCACAAATAATCGATGGAGATTGAAAAAGGTCGAAGGTGACCTAAAAGATGGAAAGATCGTGAAACATGGAAAAAGATTGAGAAAAGTGAGAAAAGATCGAAAAAGATTAAATCAATCAAAGGTCAAATCTCAGATCATGATTGAATAGCCAAGAAGAAAACCTACAAGTTTTGTGTGAAACTTTTTCCCCTAGAGTGCAACCCTCCAAAATTGTTTGGTCGATTCTATGCATACTTTTGACGTCTATTCAAAAAAATTAACTTGACCTTGGAATAAACTTCAAAGTCAAATTCAATGGTGCCGTTAAATAGCCAGGGAAAAATCCTTCAACTTTTGTATTTAAAATTTTCCCCGAGAAAGCACTCCCGCTGAGATAATTTGCATTTTCTGGAGTTATAAGTTTGACCTTCAAATGACATTGCCGGAAAAATCGACCATATCATATTCGGACGTAAAATTTTGTGCTCTTTCCGAATACATGAAAAAAATAGGGGTTTCTATTTAAAAAAATAAACTTGACCTTGGAATAACCTTCAAGGTCAAATTCAATGGTGCCGTTAAATAGCCAGGGAAAAATCCTTAAACTTTTGTCTGAAACATTTTCTTCGAAAATGCACTCCCGCTGAGATATTTAGGTGTTTCCATACTTTTGGATGGAATAGTAATAAAAATAACATATATTTTTATATTAAACAACAATGCAATTACATATCAATTATTTGCAGGTCTGAGTCACCGATAATGGTGTCAAATTTATGAACTTGCTTTGGAGGGCACGTACTCCAGGTGTTTAGGGTTGCTGATTACGGGGGCTAGGTTCCATAGTTTTTCAAACTAATTTTTCAAAATGCGAACTTCTGGAGTCTAGGGTCGCCGATGTCTACGTAGGGCGCCACGTAGTTTTTCAACTTATCTTGCAAAACACGTTCTCCACGTGCTTAGGGGTTGCCCATTACGGAGTCTAGGTAGCGCGTTTCATAGTTTTATGGTCGTCGATTACGATGTCTAGACAGTGCGCTTAGTAGTTTTACAATTAACTTCAAAGTACGTACTTGACGGGTTTAGTGTTGTCGATTATGATATCTAGGTAGTTCAAATTTTGTTTTCTGAGATCTCCGATTGTTCTATGATGTGTAGAACCATGTGTTGCAGAAATTATTATTATTATCACCTATTATTGCGTAAGGGGGTTCTAAAGTAAAACTTTACTTTCATTTTTCCCCGAAATTTATTCCCAATAGAACTCCTTCATTTGTTAACCGATTTCGCTGAAATTTCATCAGCGGTCATATGAGATGATTAAAATTGCAACACGAGGGCCGGAATGTTAAGAAACATTAAAAATTATTTATTGTATTGTATGTAGAACGGACGTTCATCTCAAAACATTTTTCATGTAATACAAAAGATTTTGTCAATTATCGCGAAAAAACGTTCTGGTATTGCAATTCTACGAGGATTGCAAACATGCCGGACTTTACGCGACTTGCTTTCGGCCAGTACTGAACGAGAATTAATAGATTTGACAAGATTATCGGCAAAATGGTTCTAATCTGCTCTACCTCAATCATCGTATCGTTCAATTTCTCTGTCAATTTTTAATCGATCTTTGTGAAATTTGTTTTGTGACTACATCTTCTGCATACTTTTAGAGTAACGAGATCGAAATGTCACAACAGCGCTTAGAAATTTTTAATCCAAACTTTTTAGGTTGGGTTCTATCGGTAAAGAAGGAATCTCGGAAATCCTGAATGTGTTTTTTCGAATGGCTTTAAAATCGTCTTAAGTTTCATCTTCGATGCTTCCGTTATCCGTTCTCATATTAATAACAAAAATTTATTGTATAAAGGAAAATGTAAAGAATACTTATATATGTATGCAGTAATAATATTTGGCTTTTAATGTTGACTTTTTTATTATCATGAAATATATTATAAAACGAAATAATTTGTATAACGATATTATAAAATGTTCTTACAAGATAAATAGCGTGACAAGAAAGAGATTATTATTTTTAACAACGGTTAAATATGGTGTCGCGATTGGTAAATCATAAAATGTAATATTTTTGACGTCATTAGATTTTTTATAATGTATGCATGGTAATGTTCTTCAAAAGTTATTTCTTTATATACTTGTATTACGAAAATAATATCGCCGGTCATTTTGTAAATATTTGTAATCTCGCCAAATTCATGTCCGCTTTTTTCTAAATTACTTACAACAACACGTATATTATACACTGATAAAAGTTTGACAAGGGATAGGTGGGCTCGCGGACCATGCGACCAACACAGAGGGTTGTTGCCACTTTCCGTATAGGCCGGGCAGCACTACCGCACGCGCGGAGCGGCTGCTCTCTTACACCGAGAGTGCAGCATACTTTCACCGGGGGCGAACTGCCGAGGTCTTCAGATGGAGCGTAGACTTCGCACTTACGCACGCAGCATCCCTATGGGTTTCTCGGTGTACGAATTGAGGATTGTAGAGGAAGAGCGCCTTGAAAATATAGCGTTAAAATAGTCAATGCTTATATATATATGTGGAAATATTCATTAACGATCATAAACCGAGAAATCATTTTATATAAATTACTACTCACTCACAGACTAGTCCGAGTGGCGTCCCAGGATTCACGATTAGTCGTCCGCACCTCCCGCAGTCTTGGCCCAAGTACTGTCACACGCTCGAGATCTGATCGCTTAGGATCTTCTCGATGAACTGATTAGAAATGCCTTCAACGGGCTTATTTATATGTTCCAGGTAATCTCCCATTGGGCCAAGACCTCGGGAAATTCAACCAAACACACAATTAGAAACAGCAACTCAAAGTCCTGTATACTCCCTTCTCATATGCTTCAGTGTTTAATCTGTAACGGGAGAGCCCCCCTCCTAACCGACCCCAAGCAACTCTTTGTTGTGTTTATATCACGAACAGTTGGTATATACGTTTTAGCAGATGTTACGTCGCCAAGCAAACCGATTACATGCGGTTATAAAAGCATCGTAGGTATAATTAGATACTATTTCAAACAGTGTGGTCTTAAGAGCGATTTACGCTAGTCGGGATTTGTAACCACTACCACTTTCACTCTTAATGAAATATCTACCTTTTATAGCGTGCCAGCTTTTCCTTTAAAAGCATTGAGTATTTTAACGCTATATTTTCAAGGCGCTCTTCCTCTACAATCTTTAATTCGTACACCGAGAAACCCATGGGGATGCTGCGTGCGTAAGTGCGAACTCTGCGCTCCGTCTGAAGAGCTCGGCAGTTCGCCCCGGTGAAAGTATGCTGCACTCTCGGTGTAAGAGAGCAGCCGCTCCGCGCATGCGGTAGTGCTGCCCGGCCTATACCAAAAGTGGCAACAACCCTCTGTGTTGGTCGCATGGTCCACGAGTATGTAAATATATATATATTTACATACATTTGAATGCGATGTCCGGGGCAGGGCCCGCTTCTTGTAGCCCCACTGACGAATCCGTGAGTGGGCCCGGGACCAAACATAAGCAAACTCGTAACAATTAAGCAAGTTTATATTGTGCTTAGCATTCTTTGCCCGAGTTAATGAATCAGTCGACGTTTGCCTTAGTAATAGGACAATGGCGGCTCTTCTCAACGTTCATACCCCCTTCCCCCGGGGCCAGGGGTGCTCTCTATTTATTTATTGCACTTGCGCCATATACAGTCCAGCATAAAGCCCCTATTTCCCAAACACCAACCAAGGTACAAACATTGCTGGGGCTAAGAACGAACCAACTCCTTCTACAGCGTCCTAGATGGCGATGAATTCCGTGACCTCCTCCCTTCCAGCTGCTCTCCATTTCGGTGGACTTTGGTAAACTCGAGTAGAAAGTAGTAAGAAATCCGTTATCCAAGGATATCGATTGCTTTAGTAGTTGTACCCCAGGTAATTTTCTAACTAGTGGGCCCTTGATCACGGTTCCAAGAGTCTTTCTTAGGCGTTTCTATGAATCAGTTGAAGCATTGGCAACTGGAATGCCAAATGATCCAACGGTTTTGGCGTTTATGGTCGAGTGATTACTTACTCCCTCAGCAGCACAGATCAAAATGGCTATTACGAATGAAACCGGTACCCGCTGATCAATCGATTTTAGTGAAGCTTCCGAAGCTCCCGCCGCACTATTGTCAATGGTAGACTTTTGCGCTAGATATTATTCGGCGGCTGAGGTATTAACCGATTCCAATGATCTTTTTTTTTAATATTCAGTATTAAATGTACTGTATCGTACACCCGCGCCAATTTTGATGTTGATCGTTCTTAATATAAAATCTGTTATAAAAGTTCTTAGATAACCATCACCTCATTATAAAATGGTGTAACATTAAACAGATTCAGTAATCAATTTTCCAGAAAAGGTTTACTTAATGCAAAACAAATCTGAGGTTAAAATTTCTAAATTCAAAATGGCGGATCTAATATGGACGACATTATCACATTGATTACTGTGTAAATTAATCATTTTAAACAAAACTTACTGTGCACAATGTTGTGCTTGGTAATTATACATATGTGTGTGCGTGCGTGCGTGCATGCGTGCGTGCGTGTGTACGTGTTCATAAGCGTGTGAGTGAGCTTGCTAGTGCGCACTGAGAAAAACCATAGAATTGAAAAAATTATTGTTGTTATTATTAAATTGAAGAAATAAATGGAGGTTTATTCGAAGAAATTAAATATTTCGTTATATGAATGAAAATTTATGTTTTTTATTCATAATATTATTCTCGTAAGAAATTAATTTTAATAAGTAAATGAAATGATTGTTGAGAAACAGTAAGATCCAAAAGCTTTGAACTCGTGCAATATTTGGGGTGTCAATATGTTATTAAGTTTTTTACCACATTTAGTTAAAATAATTATTCCAGCTTAAAGACATAATTTATGATGTTTTAAGAGAATTGTGGAAAGATAAATGAAAATTTCGCTTTTCAAAAAAATATAAAAAGAGATATAACAAATTTCAAGGATAACATTTTTAAATATAAAAAATTGCTGTAAAGAACAATTCCGTGCTCCGAAAGTAATGAAATTTGCTGCTTCATATTTGAAGAAAAAAAAATCTTTGATCAAAATGAAATATTTCATAGAAAATTTGACTTCGATATAGAACATGCTTATCGTTCACAGACCTACTCATACTGTTTCTCAAAAATCATTTTATTTACTTATTAAAATTAATTTCTTAGGAGAATAATATTATGAATAAACAATATAAATTTTCATTCATATAACGAAATACTTAATTTCTTCGAATAAACCTCCATTTATTTCTTCAATTTAATAATAACAACAATAATTTTTTCAATTCTATGGTTTTTCTCAGTGCGCACTAGCAAGCTCACTCACACACTCCTGAACTCGCGCAAACGCACGTACGCATGCACGCACGCACGCACGCATGCACTCACGCACGCACACACATATGTATAATTACCAAGCACAACATTGTGCACACAGTAAGTTTTGTTTAAAATGATTAATTTACACAGTAATCAATGTGATAATGTCGTCCATATTAGATCCGCCATTTTGAATTTAGAAATTTTAACCTCAGATTTGTTTTGCATTAAGTAAACCTTTTCTGGAAAATTGATTACTGAATCTGTTTAATGTTACACCATTTTATAATGAGGTGATGGTTATCTAAGAACTTTTATAACAGATTTTATATTAAGAACGATCAACATCAAAATTGGCGCGGGTGTACGATACAGTACATTCAATACTGAATATTAAAAAAAAAGATCATTGGAATCGGTTAATAACTCAGCCGCCGAATAATATCTAGCGCAAAAAGTCTACCATTGACGGTAGTGCGTCGTGTAGCTGGACGCTCGCTGATATTTTGAAATGTCATCCGGGTATCGATTAAGCGACACGGGTTTTTACCGTGAAGACGTCGTCTCGCGTCCGCTTATACAGTAGCGTTCCTTTCGGAGATCTCGATTAATACTAAACGTTATAAGTTTCATATTAAATTTCATTTCCACTTTTTAGTTTATATGTTTATAGCCTCGCAACAGGGAACGGTAATGTCAATACAACATTTTACTCAACCCTCAGCGCCAAATAATTGGAAAGCCGAGCTCTCAAGATCTTCCAATCAGCGTCTTGTCGATTCACCGTATTCCGTCTCGATGAGCAGTTCTGTTCGATTCGTCATAGAGAGCCGATGTATAATAGGCATTTTCGCCACTCTTATATGTGTAATAATATTTAATTGTGATTGTGCTGAATTAATAAGAATTAGCAATTCCAAGGATAACTGTGTCTCCATTTGTTCTCTTTTAAACACGATCCTTTCTTCCGATTCACTTGTCTTTCTGATTTCCTTATTTTTCCTATACCATTGTCCGAGAGTATCCCGTAATGCGATGCGTTACGTCTGGATAAAATTTGAAAAGGAAACTCACAAGGCTTAAACAAAAATGATCCTTCACTCGATGTAATTCCTACAAAACTAATAGTGGTATTGCAAAAACGTGATTCTTTTCTCAAATTCAAAGGATCGCCATTCAAATTATATACGTCGGATCGAATTTTGGTTTTAAACTATTTTTGCTTAGATTATTGTCAAAATTCGCCCCTTGCAATACCGAGCTTGCGTTGTAGAACTCCCTCTACAACATGAGATGGACATGGTGTAGACCGTGTTCCTCTTTCTCTCGCATACGTTTCGTTCCGGTAAAAATGGCTATCCCTGTCCAAGTGCATACTCTCCATCCGCCCCGACTTTTAAGTAAACTCTGTTTACGGTAAACGGTATGTAGAACTGCGTACACGTGTCTTACTGCAGCAATTGAAAGGATCATGCGGTGGGAAGAAGAACTGAGGAGGAAATATTGATTTCGACAGGAAAGAAATATGTATTGGAACGGGAATATGAAATAGAACGGTATGCAATGATAAGAGGACAACCAAAGCGGAATCAAAAACAAAACACTATTGCAATAAATACGGCGAAATTTATCCGAGAAAATATTGCCATTACTGCTCGAAAAGAGTTGCGTAAGCGCGTTTTAAATTCTCGTGGATTTGGAATCGCAAAGAGCTTCTTCGCTAGAACTGCCTAAAACTCTTGTATTTTGACTAAAAATCTTTCTGAACTAGTAACGGCGCCATATTTCCTAAGCGACAAACAACTAAACCTTATTTATACTACAGTTAATTAAGAATATAAAAATATAACCGTTTTTATATTACAGTTAATTAAGTTCTTAATTTTGAAAAAATGCCAATGCATTCATGCGATCTATAACAGAAATTTTACTTTTAACAACGTGTTTTTATATTTAACCTGAAAAACGCCATTTTTATGAATGTGTTACATTTTTCAAGATATCTTTGAAAAGACGAAATGGCAAGAATAAATTAATGTCAAATAACACTTCTAGCATCATTATATAATTCTCGTGAACAAGTACTATGTCATCATGTTTCTATGGTCAGGTACTCCCAATACACGATTTTTCAACTGCTGTGAACCTTTGCTAAAACAGTATTTTTTGAGTTAGAAGTTACCAGTTAGAAAACAAGGATGTATTACAGTAAAGTCTGACTAAACATATAACAAGAGAAAACATATCATGTGGTTGTATGTTCAAGGAGAGACCAGAGCGTACATAAGAATGACCTCATAGCTTACAGAGTTCACTGAATGAATTTGTAAAAATTAAATGTAGTGAAAGCCATTTTTCAACTTTGATCGCCATTATGGCCAATACACGACTTGAAACAACTTCAAATTGAGTTCGACAGAATATTTATAAAGATAGAGTGTAATTTCTAAAATAAAAATATCTCTATACTGATGGCTCAATACCGATAAGCCCATAAGAAACTTACATTCATTATAAAGCTAGCCAAAAATGATTTTATAAAAATGGAGATTATTTCGAATTGCCTACGTAAGTCAGGATTAGTGACTCGTACTGCGAAATCAGCTCCGCAGCATTTTCCATCTTTGGAGTGAAGATCGTTGGACCTGAATTCATACTATGCGCATCCTTCTGGTTTCCTTGACGAGCTCCATCTACTCTTTTATACGCTAGGCCCTTCTCATTTATCTACTTTTACGCTTCCGATGCTAGAAGCACAAGAAGTCTTTAAAACGCTACAATCTTGTTTAGCTAAGTCTCGAAGCCGTAGTTCGCACGGAATACAATTAGCATTTCCCCATATCAAAATTGGGGTAATTGCCCAATAGGATGGCGCGAAATAATCAATTTTTCGATTTCGAGATTCTAATAATGGGGGAAAGTTGCGTAACATGATAATACTGAACTGTGTTAATGCTCTGCCCGATCGGATAATATTTACGGTCGCCCCAGAAGCCTTGAAGTTTCAAAAAATTATTCAAAATTACTCTTGCTTCATTTGCACTTTTTTTAAAATGATTATAGAATTATTTTTAACGAGGTTTCTCAATGTTATAGTATTCTAGAAGCCATGTATAGGTATGGAAACAATGTTTCGAGATCCTAAAGGTGTCTGTATACATTGTACAGAATAAGCGAAAAGTATGATATTTCACCATTTTTTATATAAAACCAACTGCATCAAATGTGAATGTAGACATTGTACGTAATTACATTGAACAACCATAAACCAAAAAATGTTATATTTGCGATATGAGAGTGGTAGGTGATGGAGAAGATACTCGATTTTCCCTGTCGTCCCACTCGTATGCAGCTCTTCGCCCACACTCTAACTGACACGCGACTTAGAATAATAGAGTCAAGATAATCTGCCTTGGCATTAAATTGGGGCATTTGCTCCATAGACTTCAGAGCACTTGGTATATACCCATGGCTGTTCTTGAAGCTACTGACTTTGGATGCTGCTTCCGTGACCAATTTTACGCATCGCTCTACAGTCCGCGTGTAGCAGAGAATTTTATTAAACTTTATTACAAACTCGTTATTGACTGTAAAATTTTCTACTTGTAATTGGGAATATTGGCGCAAGCAGGTGGATTCAGAGACGTTGGTGATATTTTTGCGCAGCCTATTATCATTGCGTAATCCGTTGTTGTGTAATTCAATGACAGTGTTTTAAAGTGCCGTACATGACTGTTCTCATATCCGCGACCCTGTAGAATGTAATGAACTGCACTTAGTCTAACGTGCAATCGTGAATCACATAATATTGCCAGCGGCAAATTCTCGGAATGAGCATATCGCTGCAAGACAGTATCGATTACTTCCAAAACCTTCCTTGGAAAAAGTCTGGACCAAAGGATCATTTAGTGAAGCATCTTAGGACCATAATTAGCAATAGCTCGGTCAGGCAAGCCAAAACGATCTCCTAAAATTGCAGTGCGAGAAAGTTGAACACGCATTTGAGTGGGGAAATTTTTGTTTAAAGGAGGAACTTTAAGTGAAAAATCAGGATAATTTGTATCAGCCAAATAGTGCTCAATGAGGTCGTCATTGTCTTCCTATATGGGCGAGCTTTCTGCTGACAGGCAAGCGACATTTACACCAATCCGAGAGCTATATGTTGACCAAGATTTCCAAGCGGCTCTTTTATTTAAAACTGAAGTTGTTACAGAGTCAACACTACCAATAGATAGAGCCCTAACGGTAGCGTGGTTACAAAGAAAGTCCTGCTCAAGGCGAGCAACCTTACGAGATTTATCGCAAGTACAACTAAAGAAATCAGCACATTTACAAGAGGCCATATCGAAAAGACAATTTGTCTATTCAAAAAAGTTTTATTTTATAACTTTCTTGATCTTTTATCTCCTAGCAATATTTTAACATACCGGAATAAGAGTATTAAAAGCCTGAATTGTCTGTACAACTCGCTTGTGACTAACAAACGGAATAGAAGCTTTAACCCACAGCGATTCTACCTTTGAAGCGACAACATGAGCGATATCGAATTCAGGTTTCTTATCAGGATACTTGAACTTTTCATAAGCCCAACATCTCATTACATCAGCGAAAGTTGGTAGAAATACGTTCCTGAAGTCAGAGGAAGTCCCAAAAAGGGGGCAGATTAATATCACTGCGAAGAGTGAGGTTCGACAACGCCATTACACAAAAAAGTTCGAAAAACGAATACTTCAGACATAGATTACAGGGGTTATACGCAGATTATATTAAAATAATACGTAAAGAATATGAAATATCATAAAGACTCTTCATATATATCAAATTGAAATCCATTTTATTAACAGGAAAGCCCTCGAAATTTCGAAAAGAAAGAAAGTTCTCGTATGTATTCTCTGTATTTTCTAGGATACACAGGGGCCTATATATCGCTGGAGTTAATTGACTTTGTCAACAAGGACTAGCCTTTGTCGATTCCAAATATTAAGTAACATCCCTGCTACCAGGTCCTCGTTATACATGCACAGCATGGTGTTGGTGGATACCTCTGATGCGAGTTAAGTGCTTCGAGTGAGATTCCGTCTGGACCAAGTGCTTTGATGTTATGCAGATTCTTGGTGACGGTTAGAAGTTCCGCTTCAGCAAACAACGGTATATGCTCTTGTATATACATACCTTCTGGTCTCGTCTGTTTTCGTTTTATGTTTCGTCATGTGTAGGAAATAAGGGTGTAATGACCTCTTTCATCCAGTCCGGTTCGAGAAGGATCTATTATTTATTCGAATTCATTTTGTCGATGACGACATTATATCTAAGGCTGACCAGGTTATTGTTGACTTCCTTTATCAGGTCTTTCCATTTCTTCACCTTACTTTCATGTACTGCTTGTTCTAGCTCGTTTTTAGCTATTTTGTTCATGGCATTCTTTGTAACGCTCTCCTCATCATTGCATGCTCTACGGGATTTTATCGTGAGTCTGTGGCACGTATGACGTGAAGCAACAATTTAGGGTGTGTACCAGCGTTTGGGTCATTTTCAGTTCTTGGTCTTTCTGGGCATGACTACATTAAATTCCCTGGATAACAAACTCATGGCTTTCCCCGGTCAATGGTCTTGTTAGAATGTGAGTAATTTTCACGCTACGCAACGTTGGATCTGTGTGAGAGTGTGTGTGAGTGCGTCACGAGTTTGGAGTGGGAGAGCGCGAAATGGATTTGTTTATTGTAACTGTGGCTTGCGTGCGTGAGACATGTGAAATATATAAAGTAATAAAGAACTATATGGTCATTGTAAGATTAGTGATGAATTGAAGAATGTAATGAAAGTGAAAAATGTAAATATGACTAGAAGCAATGAATCGCGAATTGATTAGTGTAATGAAAAATCAAACCTGGCAGTTAGTCGAAAAGCCAAAAGATGAGAAAATACTCGATTTGAAATGGGTGTTTACGAATAAGTTCGACGGTAGTAAAAAAGCGAGACTTGTACGCGGTTTTCAGCAGGACGAAACTCTTGAAAATTTATATTCTCCGGTAGCTAAAGTTCAGACGTTAAAATTGTTGCTTGCATATTGTTGTCAATTTGGTTTGAGTATCGAGCAAATGGATGTAGAGACCGCCTTCTTAAACGGAAATGTAAAATCTAAAGTCTATATAAAACAACCACCTGGTTTCGAAGATGGATCGAATCTGGTCTGCAAATTAAAAAAGGCGTTGTGTGGGTTGAGAGAGAGTCCACGCGCTTGGTACGAATGTTTTGATGAGTATATCCAAAAATTAGGATTCAAAAGAAGCGATAGCGATTACTGTCTATATATTGGTATAAGGAAAAATGAAAATATCTTTATTATATTATTTGTTGATGACATATTATTATGCGGCCGTGATAAAAAGAAAATCGATGGGATAAAAATAGGCTTATCAAAAAGATTTTCCATGAAAGATTTAGGAAAAGTTGAAATGTATTCATCCCTATATATTAGTTGTATGAGTGCTGTCGGATTTACAGATCGTACTGTGCCTTTGTGGCCCAGTACTTCACGAATTTCAGGGCCATACTTGTTGTTATTCTCCTTGGAGGAGCCTAGGTGGATCAGCAGATTTCCTATTCTGATTTTTCTCATTTCTTTGATGTTAGCTGTTAATTATTCCGGCTTGATATTCGCCTTTATTTCTTTCTGGGCCCTCTTACTGCTAACGCTGGAGGTTCATCCGATTACAGCATTAAGAGCGAATGCGGGGCTTTTCGTCTTTGATCCGTTATTTCCTTCTTCGTCCTTCTTAGTTGGCTGATGCTCTTTTGCATTTTCAGCAGGGCTCTTTCTCTTTGGGTTTTTAAAGACATCCGTCCATTTTAACACATTGTCTTCCATCTGTTGTTCCTGGAGTACGTCGTCTTCCTTCTCCTTTTTGGTGTTTTCACTTGTCGGGTTTAGGCTAGGGGGTCCTGTTTATGACCGTGCGCGCTTCCTTTCGTGAGACCTGACCTCGGTTCGTGCCAGGATACCTAGAATATCTCTTTCTCCTTTTGGCGTCATCCTTCTCCCATTCTTGTGGACTTATCCTCAAGATCCTCCTGTGGCATTCTATTAAGTCGAGATGATTCGCGGAAATAATTGCAAAATTGTCCAAAGTTCAAATTTTTTAAAAATTTGTTTCAATATTCGTGTTGATCTTGTCGAGATAAGCCTTTTTTATCTCTTGACATTTTCGCGTATCTCGTCACGGTATTCCCTATATTTAACGTAAAATGCTTTGTAATTCTCGAAAGTGCGGGAAAAAAAGGGAAATTTGCGAGTAACGGGTAAACGGTTAAATGTATTGTTATTACTTTTAATGAACTTTTCATGAGTCATTACGGTCTGTTTTAACATCGCGTATTCTACCTTTTCATGCCGATTGTTGCATTTACCCATATTTTCGCCGACTCATTTTGTGTCCCTTCATTCGATATGTCCTCCATAGAGTTCCTTATACCTGCTATTGTACGGGCAAAAATCGACGTCAGACTGATCTGCCTGTTTTCCGTAGACCTCAATGTCTCCTCCACCGTGTCCTGGTTTTTATTTTTTTTCAATTCTTGTGTAAAAAGGTAGAAAAGGTGTCTGTCACTTTCACGTTCCCGTGGCCTTACTGTGACTCTACACGTACGAGCACTCAGTAGTGGTCAGAGGACGGTACGTGACAGTGATACACTACGACTGAGATGTTAAGTGTTCCTAACTGAGCCTAACCGTCCATCCAACGATACCGCAACCGAGTCACCCACTCTGGGGAGATACTCTGAGCGTCGAACAACTTTGAAGGATAAGAGGGAAAAAACGCTGAGAGTGCGGTAAAATATGTGGTTAAGGGGGTCCGATCGCAGGAACCTCGAGAGATAATGATAGCAATCCCATCCAGACCTGAAAACACTTATCGGCATTCCTGGGTAGCTTTACCAAATACCTGCTGGAGTAAGGATATAGGGTATTTTTTATAAATATTTATATAAATAATTATTTTCCCTTATCGTCTGTTAATGAGCAAGTTTGCAGATTAAAACCCTCATTCTTTAGCAAAAACAGTAACTACGATATACACTTTCTGTGCTGTAGAACATTCCGGGCACGTCTATTTATCAAGTTTTTCTTGGTCAATATTTATATAATCAACATTGTTATTAGTATTAGTATCTTCAATATCATATCGTTATTATTGATTTTTTGTTAGCAGTAGAAGTATTAGTGTAGGAGTATAAAATGCCTTATTATGTTTACATATTGTTTGTTACAGAACTATTTAGTAAACATGTCCCAAAATCTCCAATTAGAGAGTTATTGGAGCTTGAGCCTGAAACAGCCAAATTTGGTAAACCTGAAAAATTGACCGACGGACGAAGAGTTAGAGTCACAGTAGATGTATTTGGTAAAGGCAGTTTCAAAGGAATTGGAAGAAACTATAGAATAGCAAAATGCACAGCTGCCAAATGTGCATTAAAACAATTGAAAAAATAACGGAAATTGATTTACAACTTTATTCTAAAATATATTCTTTATGATAATACTTAAAAAAATGAATTAAACATTGCATTAAGAACTATCAACAACTTATTATTTTGAAGTATACAATAAAATAAATTATTCAATAAATAAGATTTGTATTAAAAGAAGTTTCTTTAATAGAAATCTACAGGTATATTAAATTTGTTGTCTCTGCTTCTCCAAATTTCGATTTCCAAATATGAAGCAGTCCTTTTTTCGTATACAGCTACCAATGTTTTCCTTGTTGATATTCCGATTCAAGATAATCGATTCAGAGACCTGTCCAATCTCCTTCAATCGTCTGCAGACTTGTATTTAAGCTACGCCACACCCGCTTGCTTAAACAAATCGCACTCCAAGGCACAAGAGATCTGACCCGGGTTCTGCTTTAACGGCTGTCTGGAAACAAGTCAGCCTAAAATTTGCTTCTAATATAAGTTATCTAATATGTTATATTTCGTGGCGGCTGGAAAAATCCAAAATTGTTCTAGAACCAGCTACATATCTTTACTGACTTGGTTGGGGTCTACATTTTTAGTGCAACATCTCAGGAATGACTCTGATGCTGCTTATCAAACGCCATTGTTTCTCTCAATCATTTTTCCGGTGTAGAAAGAAATTTTGTTGATTCGTCGTACGAATTCTTAAGCCGTTAAATAAATCGTCTTTCAACATCTTGGTAACCGTGACCAGTGCCGTCATTGCACGTGATTGTCAAGGAATAACACACCATTACATTTACACTATCTGTTAATCTCCTGAACGTAAGCTAATTAATAGCATTGTTATCTATTGAAACTATTTTTATATGATATGACTGAGTGCCCAATGCCTGATTAATCGTAAGAATATGATTTTTGAAATCAATCAAATTATTCATGTTAAGTGTTCCGGCAACTGCAATCAACAATACTATTACGCACATTATCAAGGTGTTGTTCAGTATACCACGCTCACTAATATTTTGTGGCTAGTTTGTTCCTTCGTTGCTTGCTTCTTACCGTTCACCTGTGATTATCTAGCACGTGACGCTTCACCGCATTTTCCATCAGCACACTTATTAGTTGCCTAGCAAAATACAAATATCAAAAACGAACTGGCGAACCATTGCTATTGCTGGAACACTTCACTGTAATAGCTCGGCCGATTTCAAATGGGACTGCAGAATTGTACGCAAACGTCCTGGGTGAAAAAATACGCTGATATTCAGGAAAAACAATATAAAATATATGAAAAATAATATAAACTGATCAATGAACGATAAACTGGATAAACTTCGTAGTATACAAGGTAAAATTACAAAAATGGAAAATTCGATTAAATACCTGCAAATATCTTTACGTCGGCAATTAATTGATAATTTTAAAAGAGCTTAATGAAAACCCTAACTGTTATCCTATAAATTGTTCATCGGTTAAAGGTGTCGCTCATAGATCATAACATACTCTCATTTACTAGATTAGATTCAGGAACGTTGACAACCGCAAACACCAGCCATGCCACGGAACCGAATCAGTGCGTTCGCTCACATCCTATCATAGCTTGGTTTTCGGACCCCTAACTGCGAACTAAGTTCATTCAAAGGATGCGTCAGCGGAAATTAATAAACTGTATTGACAATTCTTTACCAGAGTTACGTTTTTACATTAATGAATATTTGCTAACTAAAACTCTGGATCTCTTGAAATAGGCTCCTTTGATGAGAAAGGAAGATATAAATAAAATGGTATATGTAGACCGGGGAGTAGTGTGCTATCGCCATCCAAAGGTGCTCCCATCAAAGAGTTTACAACCGCCGAAGATCTTGAACTAATAAAAAAATGACGTAAACACTCGCCATCTGACCATAATCCTCAAACCGTTTGTTACCGAATTTTCAACTACTGCGATGTTAACTGACCCTTGATTAACGGAAATTGTAATAACTGTGTAAATAACTTAAAATACATCATGTTAAGGTTGTTCTTCTGAAGCCCCTGAGCGCCGCGGTGGCCATTGTGGAACTACCAAACCGGAAGTAAAATTCCTTTGCAAATTACGCCTTCAATTTTAACCTTTTGTATTATTAAGGGTATTTTTTATAAGCTACTATTCCCGTAGAATGAGCGACCACTTCGATATTGGCGCATTGATTGTCGCATAATCCAAAAAAAAAGGGATAAAATCGGCCTGTTTTTCACGTCACGCGTACATGATGTGTAGATGTATTAGTCGTCACGATAAAAAGGCTTATTGCATCGTTTCGATAATGCTAACGCACAAAAACGGAGCGGACGTTCGATCCTGACACTTCGCAGATTACATTGAACCCATTTTTATGCAAATTAATTATGTTTTCGAGGCGTAATCTGTAAATTGCGACTCGAAGCGGGTAATGGCGGCACAAGCGAAAGATTTGACGTATATCAGTTCCGCGTTTTTCGGTGAGATAGAGCTCAAAGCGAATGTCATGATCGTATGTATTCTCTTGTTTTATAGGGCGCTTCCCAGGGCCCCGCGAGCGTGCACACGCATGCATATGTAATCCCGTCATGTAACTTACATGTATGAATACCTCTACATTCATGAGTGCATGCATGAATGCATCCTTGTATACCGGGTGTATCTAAAAGACCGGAATCGACCTACATCCGGAGGTAGGTTTTTTTTCGGAATCGAATGACGCTGGAAATAATTTTCTGGGATGTAGGGTTTTTTTTTTAATTGAACGTTAAAAACGAATTTATTTCGGGGGGGTTGCCTCAGCGAAACAATTGTGACAAAGTACGATCGGCCTTTGTGCTCTGTTTTAGTTCGTTCGCGGGATTCGTTGACAATTGAAAATCAAATTCAAAATCCCCGTGAAGGCAGATTCGAACTCACAACTGATGCCAGGCGATTTCTAACCAATATTACCAAGCCCATTCGTAGAAAGGAACGGCTTCTAGTATGGCGTAATGAAGCAAATAAAGGCCGATGATGGCTATTATTGATATGACTTCATTAATTTATGTACTAATCTTACTCTTTTCGTCGTACAGGATACTGAAGCGCTATTAAGTAATCAATTACCGCGCATAAAAAATGAAACATTGTCGGTTTTAAAAACGTGCAAAATAGTATAAAACGAAACATTTTTTTTATGCGCTTGAGTTTAAATTATTAATAATTAAATAAACTAACAATTGTCGGCCTGTTTCGCATAATTTTTGTTATTATTGCGAAATATATATTTCTATTATTGCGAATTTGGAAAATTATTCTCCATATTGACATAAATTTATGGTAAATATTTGAACAAAAATGTGTGGAATTTTCGAGAAATTTTAAATTTTTAAACGAAAAACATCGCCTACGCGGATATAAAAGTTGGTATAACCAACTAAATGGTTGATCCGACCAACAGTTGGTTATTCCAACTAACTTTTTTTTCCGTGTACGAGATTCAGCAAACGAAAATTAATTGTCTTTATCGGGTAAAAAAATGGCACGCGAAAAAAAATGTAACATTTTCTTTATTTTTAAAAAATTTGAATGACTAATTTTTGTAAAAAACAGAAATGGTCAAAATTCTACTAGAAATACATAAATCATGCATGGCTCCTGAATATTAAAAAAAAATCACGCGTGACAAGGAATAATTAAAATACAATTCACAATCAATAATGACTTATGAATTTAATAAAGATAAATCACAATGAAAATAAATTATAAATTGAAATATACACAATTAAAAATGAATTCGGAATTCAAGTAAAAATAGTCATAACGAAAAATTAATTATAAATTCTAGTAAAAAATAATCTCAATTAAAAATGAATGATAAATTCAAGTAAGAATAATCATAATCGAAAATTAATTATTAATCGAAATGATTACAAATTTAAAATGAATATTTAAGAAATTATCCGTATAACAATACACACGGTGTTGATCCTGCTTTCGCCAATCATGGGGGTTAGATGACACACTCCGTAATGTTTCATGATTTTATATGAAATATTTTAATGTTTTTATCCAGAGATAATTTGACTGGTAATACAGAAATTCAAAAACTATTCATGGATCCGGAATAGATAAATAGATAGATAGATAGATTTATTTAGCCCTTACATGAACGTTCCCTCCTGAAGCCAGTTTGTTCTTCCGGAATTACCTTATTGATTTCAAGCCATGAGTCTAGTCTATTAGCAATAATTTGCGTGAAACATTTAGTCAAGGCATTAGTAATCGCTATACCCCTATAGTTCAGAGGATTAGCGCGGTTCCCCTTTTTGAAGAGCGTGAAGAGATTGGCATGCATCCAACCGTCTGGAGGTAATTCACTGTCAAATATAAAATATAATTAAATAAGTCTAGTACATAAGAAAACCAATCACCCGAAAGCAATTTCAAAATTTCAGCTGGTATTCCGTCAGAACCTACCGCTTTTCCAGTTTTTAGTCTCTTCATGCTCATCATTAGTTCGGGAGCTGTTATCGGTGTATCAAGCTATCATCAAGGTACCATAAAAAGTCATAGGGAACAGTATTCTCGGCGGGTACAGGAATTCCAAATGTTGCGCCCACGCCACAGAGGAAACAGTTGAGTTATAATGAGGCGTTCTTCTGTGCCTTCGAACCGTGGCCCAAAAACCTCTGGAATCATGCACAGCCGCAAAAGAGTCCGCAACCTTCGTCAAAAATATAATTTTTTCGCAGTAGCAGTTGTATTTTTAAAAATTTCTTTGGCTTGTAAATAACCTTTTTCATAAAAACTGTCATAATTTTTGATACGAAGAAGATGAAGCGCATTGTTCATATCTTTACGGGCTTTTCTACAGCTCAAGTCGTACCAAGGAGACTCATGGTGTGAAACACGATTAGTTTTTGAGAAAATTGTCTTTTTAATTAAGCCCTCTTGTTCTGCAAGATTTAAAAGGGTACGACAAAAGTCAGCAAATAAATAATTTTTAGAGTAACGGTCTACGAATAAGTCAAACGGCCTTAATTCATTCAAGCGATCGCAAAACTGTGACACACCATTCGCCGACCAATTTAATTTTGTATTAGCTTGATAATTTATACAAGTAGGCTGCCAACCGTAAGATTTATCCCAATTTAAATTCAAAGTGACCGTAACCCGACAATGATCTGAACCTCCGCTATCTGAGCCAATACAAAAATCTTCAACAAAATGTAGATAATTAGCTGAGAGCCAAACCAAGTCCACAATACTACGGCTTCTAGTGTCGAGGAATGTAAACTGAGCTGGAATATCACCAGGCAAGCGACCATTTAACAAAATTAAATTGTTTTCATACATAAAATTGTATAAAAGTTTACCTCTCAAGTTATAACGCGAGTCGGAGGACCATCTTTCGACCTCTAAAGAGGTATTCTCAAATAAATAAGAGCAATCACTTTCAAGATTAAGATCGCCCTTCCATACATTGAAGTCTCCACCAATTATAAACATACTATTTGAAAATCTATCCATAAGGGAATCAAGTACAGTTTGTAAGGAGTTAAGCAAGTCTGAAATACAAGAACTTGGCGAAAAATATATAGAACCTTGTATTAAGCTTACCGGTGAAGTTTTTACTAAGATAAAAATCCAGTTGGGGGAGACCTCAACCACCTCGGGCGATCCCAAATACGGTATCATAGACAACAAACCGCCGGAAAATCTTCCTGAAGATGCGTTTCTAATTGCACGAGCGGTGAAGGATACGATGTCATCCAACGCAGCTGGTATAGAGTGAGCAGGTAACCAAGTCTCAATAAAATTAATAATGGCATTTTTGCATGATTTGTCAACTGTAGACAAATTTTGAGGTCCATGGATGTTCCAGAAGGAGATGTTGATGCCATATCTTCGAATAGGTAAGCCTATATTTTTTAAAGGCAATGCGGACGACACTGGCTTAGTCCGATTGGAAGGACTTATATGAGTTTCATTTACAGTGTTCATTTGATATTCCACAATGCAGCTCCTGTAGCTGGAGAGAGGGGCTGCCATTATGCGTTTTTTGATGATTCCATTGGCGTGGACATGTCGTTGCTAGCATTAGACGTAGTGGATGTTGATGAAGAAACCTCCCGAATGAATTGCTCATCTTTGTCTGACCACTGATACCAAACACCATCTACATTTATTTGTTGAAACTTCCTAAATACTTTTTTTTTCAGCAAACGCCAGTCTCATTACAACTCTGGCATGATAATTTATCAGTCTTTCTTTCTCTGTCAAATCTAAGTCTATAAATATATTTTAACCATTTAAGCACTTCTTTTTATTCGCCATTATAACATTTTTTGCTCGTGAGGTTAGCAGTTCGACCAGTATAATGGGTGGTTCTTTACGAATAACGAAAGCTGTATCCAATACATTGGTCAAATGAAAATTTTTATCAATAAAATCTTCGGTGATCTTAATAATGTCACCGTTATAATTCAGGCCACGAATAGTAATGTTTTTTTTCCGTACCAGTCTGTTGCATTTTAGTAACTCATCTTTAAGGACCTTAATTTCACGATTCTTTTCACCAATTTGTATTTTTAAGTTGGCAATCTCTTGGGTGGCTTCTCTACGCAGTGTCGAAATAGCCTCCATATTTTGTTGTTGCGCGCTGTCAATCTTAGCAGAGATTTGCGAAATTATGGCGTCTTGCATCGATTTAAATTGAGCCTCCATAGTTAAATCCAAATTACTGACTTCTTCAGAAAAATTTGTATTAATAGGTGCGTTGATGTACAGAGCTTCTTTGCATTAACAGAAACAGACGAGGAAGCGCACGTCGATTCAGGTGACAGTCGACGGTTGTTGGAATCGAAGTAATTCGTTATCGATGCAGAGGAAGAGTCTCTGTCAATCAAGCTAGCCACTTGGTCGCAGTCAGCGGGCGACTCGGTGTAGACGGCGATTCCTCAAGCGCCCCAATTAAATGCTTAGGCGAAGACGCTGCGGAAGGGGAGGACGGGCCTTTCAATTCCTGCATGGGTGAGATCGCGTCTTCGTGTCGGTAGAGTACTACTACCAACTCACCATATAAACAAACGCAGCGAAAAGCACGAAAATCAAATTATATACGAAACAAATTACGCGCGAAAAATCGGCGCACAAATAGAGACACATGGAATATTGGAAATTTATGTTCCTTTTATCTGTCTTGATTATTCACAACAAGTAGAATTAAGACACAGATGCATGAACCAAAAAATACTTAAAAAATCCACAGGCACACTTAACCTCGAAATATTCAAAGACAAAAGAAAACTTTAATGTCAAAAAACTATGCCGATGATCAGGTTAGAATAAAAGTCTGAACTTCAAAACTTCAAAGTTCCACCGTAATAACACTGAACTGTCACAATTAACAATTACACGAAAAAAGCAGCACTTAAGACCAGACAATAAAACTTAATATATAACTAAAAGATGTACTAAAAAGCTTAAAATGTCAAATATTCGAGAGCTCTGAAAAACGACGTGGCTATCTCGACAGCACCGGAAGTGCACTCAAGATCCGGAATATTAAAAAAAAAAGAATCATTTCAGGCAGGGTAAGGAATATTCAAAATACAATTAAAAATCAATAATGAATTATGAATTTAAAAAGACTTTAATTCATAATTTATTTTTCACGACGATTTTTTATTATGACTATTTCTTACTTGAATTCATAATTCATTTTTCATTTTGACTATTTTTACATGAATTCATGATTCATGTATTGTGATTTATCTTTTTAAAATTCATAAGGCGAAAATGTGCTTAACGCATACAGCGCTAAACGGATGGAAATAATAGTCGCGTTCCACAAAATTTATAGCTAAATAAAAACCGATTGAATGGTTCAATAATAAATTTACCAATTTTAAAGTTTTTGTTTGAGTAGATTTCAATATCAATTGCTGCTCGGAGACTTGCGATTTTTAAAAATAAGAAAATATAAAGAGGTGGACTTTAAAAATATGAGTATTAATAATAGTTTCTTAATCCTTGAAAATACTGTAAATAAATACACTCAAACACAGTTTTTAAATAAATATTTACTTGAAGTAAACATTCTTCAAATTTGAAGTTCTTTCATCTTACAACTCTTAAAAACCTCAATTTTAGAGTTCACCTTCGCTGCTAAGTATATTTCATACAAATGTATCAAATATTGAAAATATTAATTGTCAATGTTGGCGCAATTACAAAAGGATGTATAGCATTGTGCTTCAAACTAAAATGTTCGCATTGTTTTGAATTTCATATTATTGAGATCTAATCAATTTCAGATCAAGTAGGACGGAGAGGAGAAAATTTTAGATGTAGCTGTTGATTGAATATGACATTCTTCAAAGAAAATAAGAGGACACGTGTTATTCCGAATTTCAGAAAGATCATTTTTAACAATACAAGAATTTTTAACGATAAAAATAAAAGAGTGTTTGTTTCTTGTGCCATTTTTTTTTACCATATGTAGACTATTAATTTTTGTTTGGTAAATCTTAGAGTCAATTTTGAACCCTTTAAAAATCTCAACGAAATAAGAATTTCTTGGTGAAATGGACGGAATTAAAGCCCTCTTCAAAATTATCTATAAAAAAGTATAAAATTTCGGGAAAATATAATATAATACAAATATAATACAAAATAAAACATCAAAATCCATAAAAAATACAACCAATAATAAACAGAAAAATGTAAATAAAATCGAGATAATAAAGTTTTACAGAATACCGATGAACAAAAACCACAAGCATTTTTTAAACCGTCTTTTAAAACTAAAAATTACTGAAATTAAACACGCGAACTTTGCCATGATGTTAATACGGCATATGAAAGTCGATATGCATTGTTATCATATTTATATGAGTAGTAGAAGAGTGACCGTACGCACGAAATTCCCGCCGCCGCCACCAGGCGTCGCCACAGTCGCGGCGCTGTCGGAGCATGCGAGGTGGTAGATTCGTGAACTAATTCGTGGTTTGAGTCTCGGAATGACTCGCGGCCGATTCGCGGATTGATTCGCATTTTTGATTTGCTGTTTAGTACGCGGTTTCAAGAGTTTCTCATTGTGAAATCTGACCGTAACTAATGAGGTCATTAAGATGACGCAAGACTTCGTGGGCGGTCCCATTAAGTTTTCGAAGATTAATGCTGTAGCGTTATGCATATATCTTTCGATCTTTTAAATGTGATATGTTGGGAAATCTCTCTTTCAATATGCCGTTACCGATCTAATTCGGATGTTACATATCTTTTTTGATGAATTGAAATCGTAGATTTCCATTAGTCTAAATACCAGCTTGAAGCGTAATCTCGTATATCGACGACCTTTGCCATGTGTCGAAAATCAAATTTCAAAAGTCGCCTTCATTAAAGGTCAGATATTGCTACATTATAGTCGCTTATGGAAATACATCGTATTCGGTAGGAACCGTATTGAGAGTGAAAGTAAAATGACCTTTTCCTCGTGCGTCCTACTACCATCTCTCTCGCTCTCGCATACTCTTTATTAGTTCCATCTAGCAGCTGTATTTCCCGTCGATTATCCATCGATCACTTATTCACCATACATTTATTTTCCCGAAACTTTCGAAAATGTACACAGGTCCAGACCAATCATTCCAATGTAGTATTGCCATATGTGGACTGTCGAAAAACAAATTTCAAAAGTCGCCTTCATTAAAGGTCAGATATTGCTACATTATAGTCGCTTATGGAAATACATCGCAAGCTAGGAACCGTATTGAGAGTGAAAGTAAAATGACCTTTTCCTCGTGCGTCCTACTGCCATCTCTCTCGCTCTCGCATACTCTTTGTTACTCCCATTAACATTAGCAGTATACCGTTTTCACGGTCCTCGATTATCCGTCGATCGCTTATTCACCGTACATTTGTTTTCCCGAAACTCTCGAAATTGTATACAGGTCCAGACATCGTTTCAAAGGAATGTCGCGTTCCTGTGTCTATGTTTGACAGTACGTAAGCACCTCTATTTCAAATATTGTATTTCTACATCAATATGGTAGATGTCAAGAAGATTTTGTCGTCATAGGAAGAGGCCTTGAAGAAGGTTTACAACACTCTTGAAGAAGACGCTACTGAGGATCATTTTTCCAACTTCATTCGAGAATCCATCGCAAAGATTGACAAACACAATGCATGCTCAAGGGCCAATCCTCACATTCCCAGTGGGATGAAGATATCGTTGGGGACACGTATTCATTGCATCACGGTACAGAGGTTTACAGCTGCTCACAGATTAATTAGCGTATCTCAATGATCTCCAATAGAGACAAAACCGTCGAGTCCCTTCACCCAAGACCATTTTGAAATAAACGTAGAAAAGCCGCTAAGCAAGTCTCAACGCATTCAAAAGACCTGGCGCCGACCCCCTAATATTGTTATAAAAATGTCCAGCCTTTAGATGGTCATTGCAAACGGCCTCTTTCTAATGCGTGATCTTAAGAAATTAGTTCATAAATATTGAAATGAAAAGTACTGGCTGTTACACATTAGTATTGTCATGTGAGGAATGTCGAAAGAAAAAAATTGCAAAAGCAATTCATTAAAGGTCAGCTATTGCTACATCATATTCGCTTCTCGATGCCTATGTGGAAATACAGCGTAGGCTAGGAACCGTATTTTGAATGTGAACATAAAATTCTAATGACCTTTTCCTCCTGCGTGCTACTACCATCTCTCTTGCTCTCTAGTACCCGTTGTTAGATTATACCCTTATCACGGTCATCGACATCGCCGATTACCAGCCGATCATTTTCACCATATATTTTCCATGTATACAGGTTCAGACTCGTTTAAAGTCATTGCGCAATTTCATCAAAAGATATACCAAGTAACACATTTTCTCTTTCCAAAATTTTTAGACAACCTCCACCATAATAGAAAGGAGATGATCTCAGTTCCGTAATTTATCTAGGAATAACCTGGCGGGCCACCTGTACGCCAACTCACCCCTTTGTTAACAAAAGTAGCATAAATAAATAAATAAATAAATAATTTATAATAATAATATTTAAATCGTAATAAATTTCACATAATCCGAATAGCGTGTATTAAAATGTATAATATAGAAATGATGGAAGAAGCTAGCAGTAATTAGAAAGAGAGGATGACACGCTTATTCCCTATGCATTTATCTATTCACGGTATTTACGTGTTTTTATGACGTTCGAGCCATAGCTATACGAGTTTGGACACGTGGGTAATGTAATTAATCAGGTTCCTGACCGTTTTTTAATGTGTGTGTGTGTGTACAATTTACGACATCTTAAACATCGCCATACAAGTTCCGACCTGTTAAGTATCCGTAGACTTTACTATACGGTAACAATGAATCTGACTTCTCACAAGTGACGAACACATACGAGAATCGACTTGCTTCTAATATAATTAATTAACCTTCATTTAATATTTCCCACTTTTAAAATTCCTGAGAATAAGAAGATCGAAATGACGACGTAAAAATCTAAGAGAAGCGTGTAAAATTCAACAGTTTCTTTCTATCTTTACGCACAGTTTTGTGTCTTTTAAGTAAAAAGTTAAAGGAAATGATAATGCTGCCATCTTTTGGTATGTTTAAGGAGATTGCAGAATCTGCGTGTTGCACAATGAAATATGCGGGTGCATCTAAAATGCATAGATTCATCGTAGGCTGCCATCATACACTTGCTGATATGAGTGGCTATGGAGCGATTACAATTGAATATGAGGTTCTTGAAAATTGAATCTAGTTGACAATTAACCTTATTATCGCCATACAAAAGAATATGAAAGTGAAATTGTTAAATATTACCGCGCATCTACTGCAAAGCGAAAGCAATCTCGCTATTTTTTAAATACGTATACTGCCATTACTATAGACATCCCTCTGAAATTAACACTTTGCATAGTCTTTAATCATAGGCGGTTGTCTATCTGCGGTATCATCACTCGTTTCAAAACGTTTATTGACGACATTCACGTAAATCTGGATGCATTTGCATTGTGAGTGGTAAGCATGACCATACTTCTTCAATTTCACGTTCTGCAAACGTTGACATGAAATCTATAGGTAGACTCGATGTCTTTTGTTTCCATTAATGCAAGACGTTTCACTTCATAGTAAATTCTCATTGACCTTTGAAGAGATGCAGGATAGTCTTGAAGATTTTACAGTATACAATTTTAAAGCATTTTAACATTTTCTTTAGCACACTTTCCGTTAAATGTATGATTTTCGCAATTTATTGAAAATCGACGTTGTTGTTGTCCTATGAGTTTCGGTAGAGATGGACAGGCTAATATGTCTATATCGACAATATTGTCAGCATCTAAAATTTCCTGCAACCTATATCTTTTATTTGTCTGCGCCTTTTATGTATATCTTGTGAGCACATGTAACGATGTCTTCCAACGTTTCGTTGATTGCATCAAAGGATATATCGCCCGATTCCTATCGTAGACCATGATAATTGTGCATTAACCAATTGTTTTACGTTCAAAACGTTCTTTACTACATCACTGTCGGAAATATCCATAATGCACATTTCCTTCGATATAAACTGATTACCAGATCCGGGGAATCCTTGCACGTCGACAATATTCTACATTTCTAGTATCTAATACTGATTTGCTTGTCCCCTTCATTAATTGACGCATCATTCTCTCTCACACACACACACTCTTTGCCACTTCCACATATGGCGTGGTACCTCTAACTTATGGGTTATCGTCGTACCTTTCTCTCTAGATCGTAGTATCTCTTCGTAAAATCCTATGAATCGGAAATCAAATCAGAGTGTAACAAAAACAGATAGTTTTCACGGTCACTAGATCACTCTTGGTATCATTCGATGTTCCTCTTGAGATTAGGATAGACGGTCCCATACGTGTCCATTGTCGATAGTTTGCGAGTTACAAGACCCAGATGATGAAGAAGAAGTTAAACGCAATATTAAACCGTTTCAAGTACTGGCACCAGTATGATGGTCACCACACTTTTGCAATTGAAGAAATCTTTTCTGCGATATTCGATCTCGTTGAAATGTACATAGACGTATGAATACAAGTTTCGATCCATTTATAATACAATTGAGCGTGCCAAAGATCTCTAAATTTTAAATAAAAAATGTTCAATCATGAAGTTGACATTGTTTAAACAATTAATTTTTCTATGTATATTGAATCGCGATGTAGTGCACTCTAAAAACAAATACTTGAAATCATCACATCTTAAAGTCAGTCCATGCATAAATCTTACATGGTCTTAGTCATCTTATCTACACTACATCTTTCTTTCTGTCAATGTAAAAACAAAACGAAAGTCGATAAAGTATTTATCATTATGATAATAACAAATTTGTTTACATTAGAACCGCGTATAATAGCCCACATAAGAATGCCTTATTCATAGCAAATGTGACTTTTGAACTTTATTCTTTAATATTGTCGACCAGTCTCTCTCTCTCTCTCATTAGCTACGCATTTCTTAAATCTATACGAATACCCATGCATAAAATCGAGTCGTGTGCACATTCTTGTGATGTAACATTCACACGTCTATGGAATGAAATTCATTTTGAAAACCCAACAAGTACAAGCGTAAATGTATTTTATTACTAACTAACAGTATACCTCTTGATTCGAAATTGTATGTAGCCTAACCGACATGACTATTTAATTCCGTTTACAATAATGATTTGAATAATCACACTGCACGAAACGTTGTTATATTTGACAGATTTTTGTTACTTCCACATCGTAATCGTAATTAGTTAACTAAGTCATTCACGTACAAATACTATTGTTATAGCGATATTGTTAAATGTATTGGCATAAGGAGACTTTACTCCTATCCATCACACCTAGTGTAATAGAAAAAGACAGAAGTCATTATATCAATAAATAATTTTCATAGTAATAAATTAATCTTTAAGAACTTATGTTTTCACACCATGCACTAAAATTTCATATTATTATTATTGATATTGAATCGTTTATAGAACTGATGTTTTCATACATTGTCACTTAAAAAGGCTGCTACCGTATATGAAATAAAAGATCAAACAAAAATTCAACATGAAGACATGCATAAATTAATCCTATTTAAATGTGCGTACGTGATTCCGTAAAACATTAGTCATTTTGAAAGGAAAAGTGAAAAATTTTCAATGATCTGTCTGTAAAGCTTATATAGTTCTATCTTACTTCATGTTGCTTTTCGACAGTTGAAACACATTTTCAATAATCATTGAATATTTTCTTATGTAATAATATATACGATCATTATACAATTTAACTAAACAAGCTTAATTGCGGTGTTTTGGAAATGTTGGTGACAAAAGTATATGAATGTGCAATTAAATGATTCATTTAAGACACGTATCTCTATCATTCATTTCAATTACATAATTTCTGCATATTATAACACGTACATTTTTCAATATTTGTAGACTGTATGTCACTATTTTCATTATCACGTTTAGACTAAAATGTGCGTCAAAATTGACGGGCAAGACCCTCATTAACTGTAGGCATCTAGTACGTCGGAGCTTTGAAACACCTTTACAATATATTTTCTCAAATCTGAATGCATTCACGTTACTGGAGATAATAATGCTTCTTTAATTTCATCTTGACCAAAGGTGCGAACGCAACAAATTGAGATCAGTACCATTGCCAGTGTCTGAAATTTCTTACCCACGCCTATCACAGTTATTAATATGATTCTTTATGGGTCATAAGTTTACTGTCGACTAGATTCATAATAAACATATTGTTTAATGTAGATCGGTAAGTATTACAATCGTACTGAGTCCCGACGACACGGGGACTCTGGTTTTTTTCTCTAAATAAAGGAGGAAATAAAAAAATACAAATTATCAAAGGGGAATGTTGGTAAAGATATATATTTTAAAGGGGAAATTACAAAATTGTGGGGGAGGACTTTACTGATTATAATATAAAAGATATAATAAAAAACAATTCGCCGCGCACTGTGCACAGTACTTACGCTAATCTGCAGTATCTCGAGATTCACAAAAAAAATTATATACGCCTCGCAACAATATAATATATATACGCACTACTATAATTAATTTGGTTATACAATAGATTTGCTCGCCATAACGGTTTACAAAGAAGTGATCCTTGAAGATGGTCTGGCCCGTTACCATCACGCCACAGCGTCAGTCCTGGATACTAACTTTCAGGGGACAAACAAAAAGGAAAGACAATTATGAATAAGGACGAATTTATGACAACGTAAGGACAAAGACGGGGAACATAATTTTGGCAATGCTGGGAATAGTAGAGCAAGTCTAAATTTTCAAAAAGGGGTGGGCGACTGAATGAGTTTTCTGCACGAGTGTGACGAACATTTACTCGGCACTGGAAGGGGTAATGATATATGTAACGAGTGCGACAAGCGCAAACAATATCGATGACGAATTAGTATTGTACATTGGGCCATGAGTGCGACGAACGTCGACTCGATGAACGCGTCAGCAATATTCCATGCATGAGTGCGACGAACGTCGACTACGCGAATATGGAAGGTTGACAGAGACGCTGTACAAATGAATTGACAATAGGGACTGAGTTTGATCAAGATGGCTGACGAGTTGCGCGTAAAACTGCGCGATAGCCAGTCCACGGTGAACGACGACTGAAGTGACAGGTCGTCTCGGTTTTCGGGATTTTCGAGTGTTTTGAAGTGATAAAATTAAAGTTTGTGCGGGTTTTCTGTGTGGCTCACTCCGGGATCGAGTGCCAAAGGATCGGGTACAGGGAAGATGCAATCGGAGTCATCCTCTCGACGGCAACGGGAAAAGGAGTTTTGGGAGTTTTGGAGGAATGCGAAAAGGAGCAGCAGTTACGGTAAGTTTAAACTTTAATTATTAAGGACTATTTCTTTGTGTAAGGATGGGTAAATTTATGTTTCAGGATCAGGACGTCAGCCAGCAGCGATTCCGGCACGAGGAAGCAGACCATCGGAACAGCTGAGTGAACATGTAAGTATAGTGTTTACATTTCTTCAATATATTCCTCTTCCTTGGACGATGACATTATTTAGTTACGACAATGACAGATTCCTTATTTAAACACTTATAATTAATAATTTCTATGTTTACAGGTATATCTTATATGGACACTTCTATGGACAGCTCTACGAGATGGGACGAAGACACCAACGAGTTGACAGGACGAGCACCAACATTGGAGAACGGTTCCTGGGGATTGTTAATGGGATTCTGATGGGACGATGCACCAATCTTCGTTCTTCTCTCTTCAGGTAAGTATTTTAGTTGGGAACGCAAGTAGACAGACGTCTACTTTGTGTTACAGTATCTAATTCCTTATCTTACATTTAATTCATCACAATATTCAATATGTACCCTTCAAAGCGTCGTGTTTTATTTTTGATTATTGTATTTTGTAATATATCTACTCGCACTCTCTATATTGCATTCATATTTTAAAGATAAATTGTAGCCACTCCAGATATTAACGAACACCTTACTAATAATTAATACCCACACTAATATTCTACCTATACCAAAAACATCTAGCAAATAATCGAGATAATATTTTCACTTCAAATTTATTATTATACTTGAAATATTTCTCCGAGTCTAAACTTCTCTTACAAGTTTACTATGTTCTACATCTTACTTATCTTATATTGGAAACGTTAGTTAACTAATATTTTATGCGTGAAATTTGCATATGTTTGAACACATTCATTCTCTAAAGATTACTCTAAGTGTTTTCTTTCGACTCTGAGAGTACAGCAATCTACCGTCTTATTTCATACTGTGCACACTTAAACGTGTAGAATATACGAATAATATTTATTTTTTAAAGATACTTTCTGCTCAAGGCATTAATTAAACCCTTACTCATAATTAATAATAATTTTATATACATTATTGCTTTTCCAGTATTACATAATACTCTCACTGATATTCTTCTTCTAACATAATACATCTCAATTGTAGTATTCACTTTCAAAATTTGTAATTATTTTGAATTTTCCATTTATATCTCATTAGCTTTCTTATATTATAAGTTTATTTCGTATGTCTCTGCTAACATTCCTCACACTATTAATATTCCTTAACTTCATTTATATAGTTTCAATATTTCCATAGCACATACCTTTCGACTATGGCATAATCGTGTATTTCAATATTTCCATAGCACAACCTTTCGACTATGGCGTAATCGTGTATTTCATATTTTAAAGATAAAAATTGCAGCAGTGTTTTTAGAGTGCACTACATCGCGATTCAATATACATACAAAAATTAATTGTTTAAACGATGTCAACTTAATGATTGAACATTTTTTATTCAAAATTTAGAGATCTTTGGCACGCTCAATTGTATTATAAATGGATCGAAACTTGTATTCATACGTCTATGTACATTTCAACGAGATCGAATATCGCAGAAAAGATTTCTTCAATTGCAAAAGTGTGGTGACCATCATACTGGTGCCAGTACTTGAAACGGTTTAATATTGCGTTTAACTTCTTCTTCATCATCTGAGTATCGTAACTCGCAAACTATCGACAATGGACACGTATGGGACCGTCTATCCTAATCTCAAGAGGAACATCGAATGATACCGAAAGTGATCTAGTGACCGTGAAAACTATCTGTTTTTGTTACACTCTAATTTGATTTCCTATTCATAGGATTTTACGAAGAGATACTACGATCTAGAGAGAAAGGTACGACGTACACCCATAAGTTAGAGGTACCACGCCATATGTGGAAGTGGCAAAGAGTGTGTGTGTGTGAGAGAGAATGATGCGTCAATTACTGAAGGGGTCAAGCAAATCAGTATTAGATACTAGAAATGTAGAATATTGTCGACGTGCAAGGATTCCCCGGATCTGGTAATCAGTTTATATCGAAGGAAATGTGCATTATGGATATTTCCGACAGTGATGTAGTAAAGAACGTTTTGAACGTAAAACAATTGGTTAATGCACAATTATCATGGTCTACGATAGGAATCGGGCGATATATCCTTTGATGCAATCAACGAAACGTTGGAAGACATCGTTACATGTGCTCACAAGATATACATAAAAGGCGCAGACAAATAAAAGATATAGGTTGCAGGAAATTTTAGATGCTGACAATATTGTCGATATAGACATATTAGCCTGTCCATCTCTACCGAAACTCATAGGACAACAACAACGTCGATTTTCAATAAATTGCGAAAATCATACATTTAACGGAAAGTGTGCTAAAGAAAATGTTAAAATGCTTTAAAATTGTATACTGTAAAATCTTCAAGACTAGCCTGCATCTCTTCAAAGGTCAATGAGAATTTACTATGAAGTGAAACGTCTTGCATTAATGGAAACAAAAGACATCGAGTCTACCTATAGATTTCATGTCAACGTTTGCAGAACGTGAAATTGAAGAAGTATGGTCATGCTTACCACTCACAATGCAAATGCATCCAGATTTACGTGAATGTCGTCAATAAACGTTTTGAAACGAGTGATGATACCGCAGATAGACAACCGCCTATGATTAAAGACTATGCAAAGTGTTAATTTCAGAGGGATGTCTAGTAATGGCAGTATACGCATTTAAAAAATAGCGAGATTGCTTTCGCTTTGCAGTAGATGCGCGGTAATATTTAACAATTTCACTTTCATATTCTTTTGTATGGCGATAATAAGGTTAATTGTCAACTAGATTCAATTTTCAAGAACCTCATATTCAATTGTAATCGCTCCATAGCCACTCATGTCAGCAAGTGTATGATGGCAGCCTACGATGAATCTATGCATTTTAGATGCACCCGCATATTTCATTCTGCAAAACGCAGATTCTGCAATCTCTTTAAACATACAAAAAGATGGCAGCATTATCATTTCCTTTAACTTTTTACTTAAAAGACACAAAACTGTGCGTAAAGATAGAAAGAAACTGTTGAATTTCACACGCTTCTCTTAGATTTTTACGTCGTCATTTCGATCTTCTTATTCTCAGGAATTTTAAAAGTGGGAAATATTAAATGAAGGTTAATTAATTATATTAGAAGCAAGTCGATACTCGTATGTGTTCGTCACTTATGAGAAGTCAGATTCATTGTTACCGTACACTGATAGAAATTTCCGCACTCAGCGCTTAGAACGTACGTCCCGACGCAGCGGTTAGAACACGTTCACGGCGCACTCCTTTGCAACTCCGAGCGTGCGCCTTAGATAGCATTCAAAGGCCTGCGTCTTGATTTTCATAGCTCTCAGCTATGAAAATCAACACGCAGAGCTCAGAACGCGATCATATGAATAAGCAATAGATCCCAAGGCGTGGGGCTCTGAATTCACGTGTCTTGGACTTGCTGATACACTACAGATGTATATATGGGCGAATCTCCGTATTTAACATAGTTTTCTTATGCAATATAAACTAAATAACTTAAAACTGTATTTTCATGTGAGAATATATCAAAGGAATATATCAAAGGAAATTCCTGTGCTCAAATAATTTCGTTATAAAAATAACTTATAAAATATATTTATTTTAACATTTTAAACGTACCTATTGACTTTATGTCACTTCAATGATTTTCTTTATATTAAATTGTGTAAAAATAATAAACATATAAATAAATATAATATTTTTCTAGATGGCGGTTTCAAAATGGCGGCTTAAAGGATTGTGCTTTTTATGGATTGATAAATTCCATTTTTTTAAAGTTTCCTTGCGCATTCCGGGAGAAAAAATATCGTGTATATTAGGGGTTTTTGAGGTCGCTGATCATGATTGCGATATCAGAATTGCAAAATACAAGATGACGGATCCAATATGACATATTCAGCTAAATTCGATGTTTCTTTCACATTTTAGTCAAGAATTTTATTTATGGGGTTTTTGAGGTACTGATCACGATTTTGATGTCAGAATTGCAAAATACAAGATGTCGGATTCAAAATGGCCGACATAGTCAGTTATTCACAGAAAGATAAAGTAATGTGATAACTTAATATAAATATGGTTAACAAAAAGGTTATAATAAATTGAAGAGGTGGAAATAGTGCTTTTAGCGTCCGCATAAAAAACATTTTTGCACATGTGCCGAACAATATTTTTTATGGAAGTATGTGTAAAATGCGTCAGAAAAAAGTCAGAAATGTGTACAATAGTATTTAACGCATACTGAAACAAAAAAAATTGATTACTTTTTCCTTAATATTTCTTAATCTTACATCACAATATTAATATCGTATTTTATAAATATTCTTTAAATTAACAGTACTTTATGGATCTTATAACACACATTTTAGCCTTAAATTTATAAAAAAAAAAGAGCGTTGAAGTAAAACGATTGTTAAATTTTAATAAGGAATATATAAAAGCAATTAAATTTCAACAATGCAATTTAATTAATTTACTTTAATAATGGAAATAAATCATTGTTTTAAAGTGTGAGGTTATATTGACAATGATTCAAGAAAACGAAGGAAAAGCAAACAAATGAAAAAATCGATGATAGAATCGAATATAATATTAGTTTAAAAGTATTAAATATATTAAATATAAATTCGAAAAGTCTTTTCTGTCATAGACATAGGTCGGTTAGTTACCGGGCAGAGAGCATTTTCATGTACCAATACATAGCCACTTGATGACTTTTTATAATGTGATAATAAATTCAGATTTTCAACTAACAATTTCATTCTCAACACTTTTAACTTTCTACTTGTGTAAATAATTTTGATGTTTAGAGTATTACTGACATAATTATTGCCTTAACGAGTATCGCATATTTAATAGCTCAGTCAGGAACCTGGAAGTTGTAAGTAAGTGAGATATTTACCTTAACGAATGTCCGCAATAATGTAATACTCGAATTATATTCTGAGAATTCAGTAATATTTCTTTTCGGAATAATAATAATGTTAGGAAACAGATTTAAGATTATTATATATATTATGATAAATTAAAAAGTATTAAAAAGCCTTCTTTCAAGCATTTTTGAAAATAACACTTAAAAAAGAACTCTTTTGTAACTCTTAACAAATTGCCATATAGTGGACATTCGTTATATCTCTTAGCAATTATAAAGAATTGTTTTTGAATTCTGCACAAAAAACTGAACAAAAAAGAATTTCAAAAGAATTCTTTTTAATTTAAGAAAAACGCCTTTTTCGTGCATGCGATATATAAAATATGTTTACTTTCTTAATAAACAATTGAATATGTTTATTTTCTGTTTAATTCGAATATTTTAGATTAGGAACTGACGTTATCGACGGGGTGGGTTTAGGAACCCCTTAAAAACTTTTAAAATTCTACAGACATCTGAATCTAAATGTACTACATATATGTTATATCGTTTTCACTGCTTGTGAATTTAAAAGTAATAAATCCGAAAATACAAGAAGTAATGCATACATTTCAATCCATAAAAAGTGCTGCCAATATTACGAATACATTTCAATGCAAATATATAAAATATAAAATCTTTGGGTTAAATATTATCATCATTTAATGAATACATTTGAATGTAAATGTTATTAAATGTAAAAAAGCATAGAAAGAATATATTCGGATCTGCAAAAAAAATGTTGCCAACGTTATGAACCCATTTCAAAGTCGTAATTCTACGAGATCGATTTACAACTGTTTCAATCTTTCTTTATGTATTTTGAAGCGTTATGACATATGTAATATGAATACGTGGGCTTAGAGGTCCCAGCGCCACCTTCTGAGAACCACGCCGATACGTTTAGATCCGCTCTTTCTAATTACTGCTAGCTTCTTCCATCATTTCTATATTATACATTTTAATACACGCTATTCGGATTATGTGAAATTTATTACTATTTAAATATTATTATTATAAATTATTTATTTATTTATTTATTTATGCTACTTTTGTTAACAAAGGGGTGAGTTGGCCTACAGGTGGCCCGCCAGGTTATTCCTAAATAAAATACGGAACTGAGATCATCTCCTTTCTATTATGGTGGAGGTTGTCTAAAAATTTTGGAAAGAGAAAATGTGTTACTTGGTATATCTTTTGATGAAATTGCGCAATGACTTTAAACGCGTCTGAACCTGTATACATGGAAAATATATGGTGAAAATGATCGGCTGGTAATCGGCGATTTCGATGACCGTGATAACGGTATAATCTAACAACGGGTACTAGAGAGCAAGAGAGATGGTAGTAGCACGCAGGAGGAAAAGGTCATTAGAATTTTATGTTCACATTCAAAATACGGTTCCTAGCCTACGCTGTATTTCCTCATAGGCATCGAGAAGCGAATATGATGTAGCAATAGCTGACCTTTAATGAATTGCTTTTGCAATTTTTTTCTTTCGACATTCCTCACATGACAATACTAATGTGTAACAGCCAGTACTTTTCATTTCAATATTTATGAACTAATTTCTTAAGATCACGCATTAGAAAGAGGCCGTTTGCAATGACCATCTAAAGGCTGGACATTTTTATAACAATATTAGGGGGTCGGCGCCAGGTCTTTTGAATGCGTTGAGACTTGCTTAGCGGCTTTTCTACGTTAATTTCAAAATGGTCTTGGGTGAAGGGACTCGACGGTTTTGTCTCTATTGGAGATCATTGAGACACGCTAATTAATCTGTGAGCAGCTGTAACCCTCTGTACCGTGATGCAATGAATACGTGTCCCCAACGATATCTTCATCCCATTGGGAATGTGAGGATTGGCCCTTGAGAATGCATTGAGTTTGTCAATCTTTGCGATGGATTCTCGAATGAAGTTGGAAAAATGATCCGCAGTAGCGTCTTCTTCAAGAGTGTTGTAAACCTTCTTCAAGGCCTCTTCCTATGACGACAAAATCTTCTTGACATCCACCATATTGATGTAGAAATACAATATTTGAAATAGAGGTGCTTACGTACTGTCAAACATAGACACAGGAACGCGACATTCCTTTGAAACGATGTCTGGACCTGTATACAATTTCGAGAGTTTCGGGAAAACAAACGTACGGTGAATAAGTAATCGACGGATAATCGAGGACCGTGAAAACGGTATACTGCTAATGTTAATGGGTGTAACAAAGAGTATGCGAGAGCGAGAGAGATGGCAGTAGGACGCACGAGGAAAAGGTCATTTTACTTTCACTCTCAATACGGTTCCTAGCTTACGATGTATTTCCATAAGCGACTATAATGTAGCAATATCTGACCTTTAATGAAGGCGACTTTTGAAATTTGTTTTTTGACAGTCCACATATGGCAATACTACATTGGAATGATTGGTCTGGACCTGTATACATCTTCGAAAGTTTCGGGAAAATAAATGTATGGTGAATAAGTGATCGATGGATAATCGACGGGAAATACAGATGCTAGATGGAACTAATAAAGAGTATGCGAGAGCGAGAGAGATGGTAGTAGGACGCACGAGGAAAAGGTCATTTTACTTTCACTCTCAATACGGTTCCTACCGAATACGATGTATTTCCATAAGCGACTATAATGTAGCAATATCTGACCTTTAATGAAGGCGACTTTTGAAATTTGATGTTCGACACATGGCAAAGGTCGTCGATATACGAGATTATTCTTCAAGCTGGTATATGGATAGATTTCCCCGACGAGAGAAAACTCTGAAAGGTGAATTCGAGCTTACATCATGACAAGGGAGAGGTCAACGCCCTGATTGTAGGTTTTTAAAATTTGTGTGAGATTTAAAAAGTAGGTCGACGATATACGAGATTACGCTTCAAGCTGGTATTTAGACTAATGGAAGTTTACAGAGACATAGGTCCCGATATATTATCTAATATGCTTGGAATTCACATGTGTTTTCCCAAGGATAGTCGATGATAAGGGAGCGGTCAACGCCCTGATTGTAGGTTTTCAAAATTTGTGTGAGATTTAAAAAGTAGGTGGTCGATATACGAGATTACGCTTCAAGCTGGTATTTAGACTAATGGAAATCTACGCTTTCAATTCATCAAAAAAGATATGTAACATCCGAATTAGATCGGTAACGGCATATTGAAAGAGAGATTTCCCAGCATATCACATTTAAAAGATCGAAAGATATATGCATAACGCTACAGTATTAATCTTCGAAAACTTAATGGGACCGTCCACGAAGTCTTTCGTCATCTTAATGACCTCATTAGTGACGGTCAGATTTCCCAATGAGAGACTCGTGAAACCGCTTACTAAACAGCAAATCAAAAATGCGAATCCATCCGCGAATCGGCCCGCGAGTCATTCCGAGACTCAACCCACGAATTAGTTCACGAATCTACCACCTCGCATGCTCCGACAGCGCCGCGACTGTGGCGACACCTGGTGGCGGCGGCGGGAATTTCGTGCGGACGGTCACTCTTCTACTACTTATATGAATAGCGGGTGTGCAAGGAAATTGATATTTTAGCAACGGAAAAAATTCACAGTAAACGTAAAGAGATCGAAAATTATTTTATTAAAAAAACAAATAACACCGTGAATATTCGATTCGAAACTTCGAACCTTCCAGAATTGTATTTTTCGTTGTTATAATTTAAGTAGTTCGCGTGTTTTAAATCTTACGTGTTGTAGTAGTTTTTAAATAGGTATAATGCGATTCATTTCCATTTTTATTAGTGAAAAATGTGCTTATTAAACTCATTTTTTATCTTAGTTGACATGCATTTACATCTTTTTTGAACAACACGTGATGGCGAACAAATACTATCTCATGTTCTTTAAGGTGAATCAATTGCGAATTTCCGTTTGAAAAAAATTTTTTTAAACATTTTTTAGAATTGCAATGCTCTTTCGACCCATCTCGTTTTTATTATTTTTTTATTTTTTATTATAAAAAAATTTTTTTATTGTCACTCATCAAAAATATATTTTTTACACAAACAAATGTTTAATTTCAATAATTTTTAGTTTTAAAAGACGGTTTAAAAAATGCTTGTGGTTTTTGTTCATCGGTATTCTGTAAAACTTTATTATCTCGATTTTATTTACATTTTTCTGTTTATTATTGGTTGTATTTTTTATGGATTTTGATGTTTTATTTTGTATTATATTTGTATTATATTATATTTTTTCGAAATTTTATACCTTTTTATAGATAATTTTGAAGAGGGCTACAATAAATGGCCGAAACGTCAATCGACGATATCATATTTATTTAATTCCGTCCATTTCACCAAGAAATTCTTATTTCATTGATATTTTCACTTCAATGGACAAGCAATAAAACCACTCATATTAATTTTTGTCCTTTAAAAATCGTTTGAAATTTAAAAAATTCTTCATTAACAAAATTGCGGTAGATTTTATAAAAATAAATGAATTAAATTTTTTTGAAAATTCCACACTTTTATGCTTAAATGTTTACCATAAATTTTTGTCCATATGGATAAGAATTAACGTAAGTTTCAAGCGTACTGAATGAAATTTGTAGTTGAAATTTGTTTCTAATATTTAAGGCCCATTAATGATTTTTTAATTTCTGTATTACCCGTCAAATTATGCCCATCTCTGGATAAAAACATACAAATATTTCAGTTGAAATCATGAAACATTACGGAGTGTGTCATCAAGCCCCCACGATTGGCGACTGCAGGACCAAAGTCGCGGGTGCTGTGATACAGATAATTTCTCGAATATTCATTTTAAATTCATAATCATTTCATGACATTCGATTTTTTTTATTTTAATTCTTAATTAATTTTCAATTATGATTATTTTTATTTCAATTCACAATTCATTCTTCTGCCTTCGGCTCGGCCCGCAAGACTCACATTCGCAGAAAAAACTTTTACCCACTTGTATCGAAAATTACTATTTAAGCGTGCTAATACGTGTTTGTATTTAGAAAAATTTGTTTTCTAACGTAATTTAGAAACTTTTGTTTTCCATGCTTTACGGTAAATTTTTGCATAATTCTATGCAATATCTTTGTTGAAACTCTAATCGTATTTAAGAAGAAGTATATTGTGTATCAACGGCGAAACGACAGTGATTCGACGAGCGAAGCGAGTGCGGCAAGTCGATCGTTGCGATCATTATCATTTCGCCCGAGATACTCATAATATTTTTTGTCCTACTCTTTTTAAATTCTCCATAATATAAAGCATGAGAAATCGGCCGAAAATGGTTAATTTCTTTAACTCTCAATTCTTCAAATATTATTTAATTGCGATCTCTGAAAATATGCGATTCAGATCGTCTATCAATTGTCTTTTGTTATTACGCTTTCTCGTAACAATTTCGCAGTAAGTTATTAGGTTATGTGATAATTGACGTAATGGCATACACGAAACGTGAATATTCGGAAATAGCAGTTTGTTACGCGTTGGCAGGAGAGCGAGCAGTAGTAGCGGCCCGAATTTATAGAGAACGAAATCCGCAAAGCAACCGTTTTCCTGGCGGAAATGGCATAACACGGTTAATCCACCGAATATGAGATTTCGGTTAATTGCTGCCTGTGAATGTTGATAATGGGCGCCCACGTATCCCATTAGGTGATGAAGACAGAATTCTTTGCACTTTCAAAAATAATCCTACTGAAAGTACAAGAGGCGCTGGGCATCGGCTACGAATTTCACACTCTGCGGTTCATCGGACGTTACGTAGAGATGGTCGTCATCCGTACCATCATACTCCTGTACAAAAATTGTATGAAAGAGATTAAATGTCCCGTCTTGAGTTTTGTGACCAGTTCTTGGCAAAATTGGCAAAAAAGTTGGTACTGTCATCACTGAATACGGAAATCAAAGTTTCTTGTTTGTTCTTTACCAACACATGAGCTTAGCTGAAGATTGGATATTTAATTTTTTCCTAAATGTAAAAATAAAAATATAAGAAATGAAGAATGTAAAAACTTATTTTCGATTGTCAAAATCAATTTTTCTTCATATTCTTCAGAGTATTGATGATGTAACGATGGAACTTGGTAGAAATTTAGTGTTCAGCCCATACATGTGTGAAGGGCAAAATGCTTCGACTTATAATTTTGGAGTAAATTCTAATTCGTCAACTTACCCTCGCACCATAGAACCCCGGTCTCTTCTACTGTGTAGAATTTAGTTATTTTATCAGTTATTTTCCGTTGTCCCCAACGGAAATCTAAAAGATATTTCAGCTGGAAAAATCGGAAAAAGCGTGCAGATTTTTCAGCAGATTCAGCTGATTTTTTTTCTCCAAGCAGTTTCATAAAGATCCGCCTAACATTGTCTCGCATTTTCGCATGCTCGAGGGTCCTAAAGGGCAAAGTGTGGCAATATATAAATAGCCAATAAGCGACGCTTTGCTCCAAGTTCTATGTTTTAATAAATAATAGATACTTGAATTCTGCTTGAAAGGTGCTCTAACCTGACAAACAATTCATCTCAATATATCTTTTTTAAATTTTTTTAGCGTTAGAATCAGTCATTCCATTGCTATACTAGTAACAAATATTTTCTTTAAAGAAAATACGGGTAAATTAGCTTTTAAGACATACAACTTGGAGCAAAGTATTTCTCGCTTACTGACCTTCCTCCTCACCTCACAGCCCTTAACAGGTATTAATTAATGCATCGGAAAAACGTTCCTGCAGTTCTGTAGTGTGTCCAAAGTATTTTGCACAAAATTTTTTGCGATCTAGATCGGACCAGTGGTTTTACCGGAACGAGTCAACGCTCATGTTTATCGAGATTTTATTCGCTACGAGCTTCTTGTGCTACTCGACGAAGCTGATTTACCCGAAGAAGTTCGAGAAAACATTATTTTTCAGCAAGATGGAGCTCCTGCACATTTCGGTGTAGAGGTTCGCAGAGAGCAAGACCGAGCATTTCCACGAAGATGGATAGGCTGAGGAGGACCAATGAATTGGCCAATTGCGATCACCAGATCTCACGCCCCTGGACTTCTTTTTTTGGGGTCACATAAAAAACGTTATTTATAAGATGCCAGTCGAAACCGAAGAGGAGATGTTGGGCAAATTGCATGAGGCAGTGGCGACGGTAGACGAAGAAATGCTTTCGCAAAGCGTGGATACCGTGATAAATCTTGCTAGGTTATATCAGCAACAAGGTGGCAGAAATTTTGAACAATTATTATAAAGTACAGTGCATTGTAATTTTAAAATAAAAAAATTTGGTTTGCATGTTCCTTAACTCGACTCGCGTGATAACCTGTCGGCTACTCCATTCTCGTTCTCTACAAGTAAAGAGTCAAATGTTAATTTCTCCACTCGGATGGAAATCTTAAATTTAAATTTTTCTTAAAAGAAAAGAACTTCCCGCATACCTTCACAACGGGTGTTCTTAATCAGTGTCACAGGGTGACCAATATCCTCTTTGATAGGAAAATAATACTAATTGGTGCCGATAACGCCGGTTCCTTCCTCATCAGGTATTGCAACTCATGTAACGGAAATTTTCCTGAAAGAATTTCGTTAGCCAATTTTTTTTACACATATATATTCTTAAATCTATACACATACATATTTTATTAATTTTTTTTTCATCTGTATGAATAATAATTTTGGACTTCATCCCACGGCGGTTTCCGCTGGACTGCCGTTACGTTGTCTCTCTCCCCTTCCGTCACTACCTTTTGTAAACTGTACAAAAAAGAAATCTCAATCGGATTGGTTTAACGGTTCACCCGTCGTACCCACCGTCGCCTTTGTCGCAAAAAAAAATTTTCACTTGCCGCAAATTGGGAATTTCTTCTATTGTATATTTTGAATATTTAATTTAATTTTTCAAATTTTGATTTATATATTCTTCATTATTGATATTTTGTTTTCGTTCTTAACTAACTACTTTACGAAATTTTGCTTAATTTGTCCCCTTTTTTTGTTTTGCTTTATCTCTTGTGAATACGTTACACTCGACGAGTACCCGGAATTACCGAACACGTGCGTACGCGACCCGAAACACCGCCATTTTGGAGGTTCCATAACGCGCTCCACCTTCAACTGATCGCAATTCATCTCAGAACTTACACCTTAGCCGTACTACGGGCGATTAAAAGATAAAACTTTAAATTTTTTACCATATGTTTAGTGTCTGTTCATCTTTACTTACAAATTTTTTTAAGTGAAACAATTAATACTTTAGAAGTTAAAGCGAGATGAAGCACCGCATGTAAAAAAAATTCTCTGATGGCTATTGCGATATCTAAAAAACGACTTGATCGATCGCCTTCAAATTTATATGGCATATTCAGCACATACGTGGCTGGAAGTAAAATAATTCAAAAAGGTCATGTAGTTTTTTTTATACAATACAAAATACACGGCTTTTAATTCTTGTTTATAAAGAAACACTTTTTTATCTATTTTTTTTTGTATAAAAAGAATGACATGACCTTTTTCAATTATTGAGTGATACATCAATTCGAATCGATCGATAATAGAATCGTTACAGGAATGAACGGCCGCCGGCGACGGCGCTCGGAGATTCGCGGCAGCCGAGAACGCCGCAGTTAGTTCCGAGTAGACCTTCGAGTAGGAAGGACGTATAGCAGCGAAGTATCGAGTAACCCTCCGAGCTTAGAGCGTCGCGTGAGTTAGTGAGCAGCATAATAAACTTTCGAGCACGTCGTTGCGAGTAGGGAGAAACGGGCCGGAAAAGCGAGAATCCCGAGGACGAAGTCTGTCGTCAGCCGGAGGACGAGACCTGCCGTCCAGCTGAGGACGAGACCGGCCGTCGTAGCGTGGACGAGATGCCAATTCCGAGGGCGAGCGGGCGAAACGCCAACTCTGTGAGCAACAAATTGTAAGTCGGCCGTGGGCCACAATTCAATATTATTCAAATAAACTTGGAAGGGCAAGAAGGCCCAATATCCTTTTTTAAATTAAAATAAAATAAGTATTATTATTATTGTTTCCTGCTTCACCCCTTTCGTAGCTTGTGCGGGCGGTGTGCGGTGCCGCCGTAGAGTATTTCGCGGTACCCGTTACAGGCGCGGAAGGAGGCAGGAGCCGACCTCCTCTGGGCGAGCTCGTGCCCTACCGGGAGTTTGCCAGCTAGCCGGGCTGAGCAAAAAAGCGTCGTCCACCTGGCGCGCAGTTTTCCCGAGAAAATTGCAAAGCCCGCTTCACGGGCGGTGGACGACAAGTCACAAATTTTGGCCGCGAAAAAGCAGCCATTATAAGTTGTGTAAACATTATTGTGAATGGTCAAAGAAAATAAAAATACATATTTCGTAAAACTTTGTGCACCATACATTCATAAAAAAATAGCAACATGTAGAAAATCGTCCATTCATTGGTAGGCGTCCATTCATTGGCATGTTCACCCTATGAGTTGAACATGCCCTATAAATTTCAAGGCGATCAGTCAACTCGTTTTTAGATACCGTGATAGTCAACTCAGATTTTTTATTTTACATACAGTGCTTTCTTACAAACGTCATAATACTGTTTAGCAAGAAAAGCAAACACACTGTATCATTTACCATTTAATCAACCATATTCTTAAGGTTCAACCATAGTTCCTATTGTTTATTGGTTAGATTTCCGTAGTTGCAAGTATAGTATTTGTTGAAATCAATTAGTCAGGTATACTTACTTTTTCAGGCATACTATTTTTCTTACTTTCGTCGTACACATTAGCTTACCGATATGATACCTTGATTTTCTTGAAAGTGGAGAATTTTGAAGCCGAGGTTTGTGTATTCGAACATAACTCTATTTACAAGAAGACGACAAAGTTTGTGCAAGTTTTTTTATTCAGTACTTTCCAAATTTCCGTGATTTTTTCTTATAATTCATTAGAAATAACTTTTTCAAAATCATAAATAATTCATGGCTCCTGAAAATAAAAAAAAAATTATTATTTGTAACGCGTGACAAGGAATATTCAAAATACAATTAACAATCAATAATGACTCATTAATTTAAAAAAGATAAATCACAAGTAAAAATGAATTACGAATTGAAGTGAAAATAGTCATAATTGAAAATGAATTAGGGATTGAACTAATAATAGTCAAAATAAAAAATTAATTTTGAATTCAAGTAAAAAATGGTAATAATTAAAAATGAATTATGAATTGAAATAAAAATAATCATAATTGAAAGCAGCGAAGTTGAGCTCTAAAATCGAGGGTTTAAAGAGTTGTAAGACGAATGAACTTCAAATTTGAAGAATGTTTACTTCAAGTAAATATTTATTTAAAAACTGTATATGAGTGTATTTATTTACAGTATTTTCAAGGATTAAGAAACTATTGCTCATACTTTTAAAGTCCATCTCGTTATATTTTCTTATTTTTAAAAATCGCAAGTCTCCGAGCAACAATTGATTTTGAAATCTATCCAAACGAAAACTTCAAAATTTGTAAATTTATTATTGAACCATTGAATCGGTCTTTATTTAGCTGTAAATTTTGTGGAACGCGTCTATTATTTCCATCCGTTTAGCGCTGTATACATTAAGAACATTTTCGTGGGTTACTTACAAGATTACAAAAGAAAACACATTGACGAGTCAATATTAAAGTGAATACGAATTTTACGCAATTGCAAAATTGTTCCTTCACCACGGTAAAGATTGCATATTAATTTAAACCAAAGCGAATAATTATTAATTATGGATTCTAGTAAAAAACAGTCTTAATTATGAATGAATTATGAATTCAAGTAAAAATAATCGTAATTGAAAATGAATTATTAATTGAAATTAAAAAAATCGTCGAAATTAAAGTAACGAAATGACTACGAATTTAAAATGAATGTTCACGAACTAATGTGTATAACAGCACACACGACGTTGGTCCTGCAGTCACCAATCATGGGGTCTAGATTTTCACACTCCGTAATGTTTCATGATTTTATCTAAAATATTTTTATTCACAAATGGGTATTCTTAGATTTCACGCCCTTAGAGTCTTAGTATGTGGATTTTGATTTATGCGCATCTTCCAGCAAAAGGGGGTATAATCTCGCGTGTTCAAAAAGGCTTCAATTAATCGTTAGATGTATTTTAAATATTCCTTGTGATGCGTGATTTTTTTTAATATTCAGGAGCCATGCATGATTTATGTATTTCTAGTAGGATTTTGACTATTTCTGTTTTTACAAAAATTAGTAATTCAATTTTTTTAAAAATAACAAAAATGTTACTTTTTTTCACGTGCCATTTTTTTACCCGATAAAGACAATTAATTTTCATTTGCTGAATCTCGTACACGGAAAAAGTTAGTTGGAATAACCAACTGTTGGTTGGATCAACTATTTAGTTGGTTATACCAACTTTTATATCCGTGTAGGCAATTTTTTTCGCTTAAAACTTTAAAATTTCTCGAAAATTCCACACATTTTTGTTCAAATATTTACCATAAATTTATGTCAATATGGAGAAAAATTTTCCAAATTCGCAATAATACAAAGCATGCGAAACAGGCCGACAATTCAGCGGCCCAATTCTATAACTCACTCGACGCTCGAACGGCCGGAAAAGTTTTGTCCAACGAAAAAAAGCAGCCTCACGCGCTTCCATTAAGAGTAGGGCGGCCCCAGACAGCGTCAAAATGGCTTGCGTATAGAGACCAGCACACCAAGCAGATCCCGGATTTCTTTTCGCGCATGAAACGTGCTTGCTCGCCCGAAACTTCACCATCCGCTGCTTCGGCCAATCTACAGCCTAAAAGACACTGCTCCACTTTTGCAATTATAAAAAGCCAGTTCTCAACACCGAACAACGCGACCCTGTAATGGAGGATAAATTCGCAGAGCTCCAAGACGCTATAGTTGCAGCCTTGTCAAAAAAAATCGACGAGGCCACCAAAACAAATGTGGAGGCCATTTCTGACCTCAGGAGTGAGGTCCTAAATGAGGTCGTCTCTCTAAAAAATAAATTGGTGGAAAAGGATCTCCAAATCACCCATTTAACCACAGAACTAGAAAACCAAAGCAAGCTCCTCAGGAAAAAAAATATTAAAATTAGAGGATTAAATGTTTCCGGTGATCCTGTTGTGGCGGTCGAAAAATTCCTTGAGGAGGTCTTCGATCTGTCAAATGTTGTGGACACGGCCTTCTGTGTACGGAAAGAACCGCAAATCATCGTCGTTGAGTTGCTCTCTCATCGCGCCAAGCTCCACATCATGTCTTCGAAGAAGCAACTCCTTGCGGGCAGGAATATTTTTATTGATGCCGACCTAACGGCCAGGGAGCGCCTCATAGACTTCAGCGCTAGGCAGCTTTTAAAAAAGGCTAAAGCCGATGGGAAAAAAGTGGAAAGGAAGTTCCAAAGGGTCCGCATAGACGGAGTCTGGCATAGCTGGTCGGACTTCAAAGAAGCCTTTTCGCCTGAAGTGCAAGCACCGCCCAAATAAATGGAGGTGGACCCTCTACCAGCGACGTCGACCAACTCAGCCATGACTTCACGGAATTTTTCTAGTGGTCAAGCCCATCTAAAAAACGCTTAGGTGCAGCCCTGTACTCCAGCTCTAGGGGCTGCCGCTCATCACAGCATGCTTTCATTCATCGGCTGGAACCTCATGCTTTCTACCAGTACCGCTCCACCCAGCGTGTTCCTACAACAGTGGCGTCCCCAGCATCGCCCGACTCTTCGTTGGAAGTAGCCTTCTGGAATATTCATGGGCCCCATAATTACTCCATGACGGCTAAGTACAAGCCTGGCCAACTCATGAATTTTTCCGAGACTTGGTGTAATGCTCCATCGGTTCATCGTCTCGACCAAAATACGGAGAACTTCACTGTTCCTGCTATTAGAGAAGGCTCAAGAGGAAGATGCAGCGGTGGCTTATCAACGTTTGTCCCAACGTCGGGGTCACCAGTGCTGATTGACTCCTCCCGGTATTGGCTCTTTTTACATATAAAAACTGCTCCTTTTTCCGTGATTCAAGGCTCCTTTTATTTTCCACCAAACTCCGATCTTGTTATGTTGCTTAATTCCCTCCAATTAGTCCTTGACTCATTTTCAGTAAAATTTCCGGAAAGTATGATTATTCTTGGAGGGGATTTCAATTCGTGGACTGGTGACCTCGACCTGGAGCGCGAATTCCCTAACTTGTTTGATGAAACCCAATTTGAAGTTGCAATAAAAACACACGACTCTAGATACAATGCTCGCGGAAATTTGTTGTGCGACTTTATGTTTAAAAATAATTTTGTTCTCTTAAATGGCCGTTCGATTAGCGACACACCTGCGCAATTTACTTATGTAGACACTGACGGGCGTAGTATAGTTGATTTGGTCTGGGTCTCCGCCGCCCATCTATTTATGGTTAAAGACTTTTTTATTGTCCATGACGGCGGAGGTTCAGACCATTTCCCGGCAGTTGTTTCGCTCTCGCTTGTTTTTTCTAACTCACAGCCTCACTCGTGCCCCCCTAGTACTGCCGCGGCGAGATACAAAGTGTCGTGGTCCCCCGAGGGAGAATCTAAAATTGTCAAGCGCATGGGTGAAGTAAACCCTAATGTTTTGTTTTATGACCACGATAAACAAACCTTGTCTTCCGAAGCCTTTTGTTCCGGTTTGCTCAGCCTCCTCATCCAGGCGGGCCTAGTCAGCGTGTCTTCCCCATCCGGGAATACAATAAATCCAGTGCGTGCAGTACCCCAGTGGTACGGCGCCTCTTGTAAACTAGCCAGAAAACGCTTAAATAGAGCTCATCATCTCTTGCGGAGGGGTGGCCACGATGGATCCCTAGAGAAGGCCTATCGTGCCGCCAAGCGCGATTTTAAACTCGAGACAATAGCTTCAAACAAACTTCATTCCGCGCGTCTTGCGGACGCCTTTGCGGGGGTGAGGGACGCTAAGGGCTTTTGGTCGGCGGTACGGAAACACAGGCGGGCGCCTTCGGGTATTTCGCCAGTGTCCCTGGAAGCCTGGGCTGGTCACTTGGAACTCCTTTACCCTCCGAGGCCTTCGGTGCCTTTGACCTTTTATGGGACCATCGATAGAGATCTTGACGGGCCGGTTCAGCCGCTGGAGCTGTTGGAGAGCATGAAGAGATTAAAATCGGGCAAAGCTGTAGGTCCGGATGGTATTCCGGCTGAAGCATGGAAACTTCTCTCGGGCGAGTGGTTCTCTCTTGTCCTAGACCTTTTTAATTCGATACTGTCAGACGAGCTGCCGCCCGAGGGTTGGATGCAAGCAAATCTCTTCATGCTTTTCAAAAAGGGTGATCGATCTATCCCTGAAAACTACGTATATACGTAGCGTAAACTACTTATAGCGGCGAGACTGGAGAGCTGGCTCCAACAGCGAGACTTGTTACCTGACGAGCAAGCGGGATTTAGAAGAGGACGTTCTGCGGAAGACAATATTTTCATGCTAAATGCAGCAGTTCAGATTCAATTAAGGAGAGCAGCGTCTAAATGCTATGTTCTCTTTGTTGACTTCCGCAGAGCGTTCGACTCTATTCCACACAACAAACTCTGGCTCAAGTTATTTAATATTGGCTTAAGTGCGAAATTGGTTAGGTTGCTTAAGGCATTCTATAATTCAGCCGAGTCAGCAGTTGTCTGCGCATCAGGTTCAACTGATCGGGTCAGGGTGACTGAAGGGGTCCTACAGGGAGAAATTTTGAGCCCGCTGCTTTTTATCTTGTATATTTCCGACATACTGTCTTTTTTTCGCGAACAAGGCTTGAGAGGCATTTATTTTACATCCACCTATGACCTTATGATGCACCTCTTCGCCGATGACGTAGCGATATTTGCTTACTCGCCTGTCGACTTAAGATCTAAGCTGAGGGTGCTTGCGTCCTACTGAAAGCAGAATGGCCTTGTAGTTAATTTGGAAAAAACTAAAATAATTGTTTTCAGGAGGGGCGGCCCTCTCGACGCATCTTCCAGAGATTTTTTTTTCGACGGTTGGCGGGTGGAGGTGGTGGCTACGTACCCCTACCTCGGCACTATCGTCTCCTCCTCGGCGAGTGGGCTGAAGGCTACTGAAAACGCTATAGCCAAGACTCGTCAGGCAACGGCGTCTGTCTTGGCTTTAATGGCTTCAGCTAGATGTGACTCAGGCAGCGCAGCCCTCAAATTGTACGGTGCTTCAATCGTATCCACTCTCTTATACGCCGCTCCCTGTTGGGCCCTGGATCACCTTCCATCCCTGGAATCGATCCAGGTAGAATTTTTTAAGAAATGGCTTAAGCTCCCGCCTTCGACGCCACAATACCTCCTGCGCCTTGAGTTGGGGCTCTACCCTATATCAGCAGAAATTGTACGCAGAGCGCTGTCCCTTGTGATAAAATACTTGAGGCAGCCACCGAGCAGTTTGCCGCGGCAGGGACTACTCAGACTTTTTGAGCTCAGTTTGGTTGGAACTAGTCCGACATCTTTGAACTGGATCTCACAGTTAAGGTCAGTCCTCAAGGACGCCTGTTATAATAATTTATGGGCTAATTTCATGGCTGGTAACTGGGAGTCCTCTCTTACTTCCACCTGCGAACATTTCGCTACATCCCAGCGTAATCGTGATCTCCAGCGCTACTACATGTCGGACTCGACTGGGCGCAATTCTCACCGATTTTATTGAAACTTTCTCATAATATCGCACATACTTACCACCCTTTTGATTATCAGAATGATCGATGCGATACTCAATCGTATTCTAGAAAATCACATTTGCATTTCCTACCTACTTTTTACTGAAGCGAATGTCGAAATTTTGTAAAGAAGTTGTGGTAGCTCATGCGGTAGAGCGCTTGTTTCGTAACTAACAAGTTTCTTGGGTTCAAGCCTCGACAGGGGAGTATTTTTTGTTTTTTGTTTAAAACCTAATTTGTTATAAACCATAGAAATTGCGAATTTTGATTATTTGGATCCTTTTTAAATTATGTTTTGAAGGAGAAATGTACTTTCTCTCATTTCTTTCTTATAATTAAAATTATGTAATAATATTATGAAAACAAAATTTGTAGTTACTGTTTATAAATAGTTAATATTTATAAATAATATTATTAATAATAATAACAACAATATGAAACAAAATTTTTCACTTTTTCATCATTTTTTTGACAATTTGAAAATTTATATTTTGATGTAATAATGATATTTCCAATAGTTTTGATGGTTATTAATTAAAGTTATAAATTGTAATCATTTTAATTATTGTAATTACTATTATTGTTATTATTAGTATGTAAATAACAACTTTTAACAGCAACATTTGTTTTTGATCTCGCTCAATCGTTCCGAAAAGTGATAAACTTATGGCTCAAATCACTATCAGATTAGCATCAGTGTGAAAATTGGCCCCCTTTATTTCTTTTATTTTTATTTTTATTTTTTTGACGGAGGGGGGAAATGCATTAGGCACCATAGGGGGTTGAAGATTCCTGTGTAACCCCCCGTGTGTCGGACTCCCTCACCTTTGATGTTAACGGCAAGGTTTACCGACTAAAACCCTAACCTCCCTTGGCCCTCCAGAATCCACGTGTGCAGTCTGCAGCAGAAAAGTGGCTCCGATATCCATCTCCTCCACTGCAGACTGCACAGGGCCATTTCGTTTGCAACTGTAACCACTCCCTGTACCATTGGGTAAGTGGTTACAGGAACTCGTGTGACCTCAGTAGACGGAGAGATCCCAGTAGCACCGTTTTCTGCATTCGGCCTGCGATGGAATTTGCATGTTCTCGACAGGCCGGAATGCTTTTGATGTTTTGGAGGAAAGTTGGTCTCATTCCTCCCAGCACTCCAATTATCAGCACGACGAGCTTGATTTTGAATCCTCGATACAGCTTGCGAATCTCGAACAGGAGTTCCTGATATTTCATCCGTTTTTCGTCCTCTTTGCTGACTATATTTGTTTCTGCTGGTGCAGAAAACTCGATGACGAAGATGGATTTGTCATCGAAGTCAACAAGGACGATGTCAGGCTTATTGGCTGATATTTGCCTGCTCGTCGGGAATGAGTAATTCCAGTATATTCGGCACGACTCATTCCCAACAACGGATTCAATATCAGTGGGGACGTACGGCAAAACTGGGGTTGCATCAATACCATAAGTTCTGCGAAGATGGTAATACAGCACTCGAAGAGCCGCATTGTGACGTTCGATGTATGCTGAAACTGCATACATTGGGCATGCTGCCAAAAGATGCATGAGTGTCTCAGCATGACATCTACACAATCTACAAATCGTACTCTGTACCGCCTGGTGTAAGATGTTCTGGCGATACGCTGAGGTATTGATGACCCCATCCTGGCACGCGAAGATAAAACCCTCGGTCTCGGAAGCCGGCTGATCTTAAGAACGAGAAGGTCATCTCTGCCGACAAGCCAAGTTGTTGGACATTTCGAAAGAATTGTCCATGCAATGACTTGTCGATATGCCTTCCCTCCAACATACGGAGTTGTTCTTTCTGTATGTTAGCCCTGAGACGCACTGGGCACAGATTGATGACTGATTCAGCCTCCTGTGCACCACTACGTCCCACGTTGACAACCAGACCAAGGTTTCGCGCCGCTCGTTCCGCCGCGTTGTATAAAAACGCCCCCTTCCCCTGAATTTCATGCTGATGAACTAGCATCATCAGGGGATCCTCCGTTCGATTAATCACGTCGCAAGCTGTCTCGAGGACTAATCGGTCATGCATACACTCCAGGCTTAAAAGGCCACGACCTCCCATATTTTGGGGCAAATACAGTCGTTCCACGGAAGATCTTGGTTGCAAACTGCGATGCATACAAATCATCTTCCGTGTGCTTCGGTCAAGATCCCTTAGCTCGTCAACGTTCCACTTCAGTGCTCCAAATGAATAGAGCACTGGTGATACGGCCAACATATTCGTGGCTGCCATCTTATTTCTCCCGGTCAATTCTGATGACCAGATCTGACGGTGAATGCGCCGGTATTTCTTAATGATGGTGGTTTTAGCAGCCTGCACATCCTGGACATGCCTTTGAGGTACGCCCAGGTATGTGTAGGCTTCTTCGGCGCTAAGGTGGCGGATGACATTTCCGTTGACGACCTCCATATCGTTGTTATGGGAGCCTGACCTTCCTCTGTGCAAATGAACGACTGCACACTTGTCTAATCCGAATTCCATGCCGATATCTCTCGAGTATGTGAGGGCGATGTTCAGAGATCGATGTAATTGATCCTCGCCTGATGCGTATAATTTAAGATCGTCCATATAGAAAAGATGGGTGATCTTATGTACACGTTCACCAGGCGGTTCACACATGTACCCTTGAGATTTCCGGATAGAGGCAATAGTGAGATGCAGAAGAGCAGAGGACTCAGAGAATCTCCCTGATAGACACCCACCTCTTTGGAATTGAACCAGTCTAGACATGGTTCGACGCTTGCCCAATGTCATGACAAAGCGTGTTTTCCAAAGAGGCATCAGGTCTTCTACAATTCTCACTATGTTTGGGTGGAAATGGAGGCGTTTGAGCAACAAGCTTAAAAGCTCGTGCGATGTTGAGTCATGTAATCGAGCCAGGCTATCGACAGGTTACGCTTGTACTGGACTGCGTCCTGACAAACACACCTATCGATAAGCAAGTTGTCCTTGCAGCCGGATACACCGATTTTGCAGCCTCGTTGTTCTACTATCCGTTGCCACACCGGTTTCACGGATTTCTTAATACGTTCGTTCAAGATGTTAGTGAACAATTTGTATAACGTATTGAGACACGTGATCGGTCTATGGTTTTTCGGATCGAACAAGTCTCCCGATTTTGGGATCAGTGCCGTTCGGCCCTCCACCAGCCAGTGCGGAATAGGTTGGTCTCCATTTATATAAGAGGTGAATATTCGGGCTAGGTGTTGATGGACAGAAGTGAACTTCTTCCACCAATAGTTGTTAATTCTATCCCAGCCCGGCGAGGAGAAATTCCTCGCTTCTGTGATGGCATTTTTCACCTCTAATGCATTGACGGGTGGGCAATCTTCACTTTGTTGTGTGGCTTCGTCGCACAACTCGGTGAAGATTTCAATACCTGGAGTGTCTGCATTAAGCCTAGATGTTTTTTCGTAGATGCTCCCCCAGAATTCCTCAACTGCGGCCATCGACGGAAACTCGCTTGAGGCTGCGATACGATGTTTGAAGAGGTTGGAAGGATTCGTCCAAAATATTGCATTTTGTCGAATTCCATCCTCCCGTATTTGCAGCCTCTTTTTGGCATCCGCCAAAACCCGAATTTTATCCGCCAAACGTTGCTTGATGTTGAGCAACTTCAGCTTGTTCAGTGTGTGATAGTACGTCCGCAGTTGTTGTGCGAACTTCTTGACTTTAGCCGTAAATGAACGGCCAGATGTTAAATAGTCGATCACACACTGAATTCGGGAAGCGAGTTTCCGTGTCAGTCGAATCTTACCGTTCAATTGAGACATGCGTTTTGTAATCGGCCGACTCCCCGATATCTGTGTCAGATTTCGCGGAGTCACCAGATCACTTGCAGCCTCGTAAACGGCACAACTGACTTGCCACAGGTCGCAGTCATCTGGAAGAGCATCCAGAAGTAGGCTATTTGCTCTGTCTATTTCTCGTTGTTTAGGCAACATTTTTGTTGTCAAATTTTGCCTAAACACGAGTGTCGTGCTTTCATAAGGTGGAGTATCTCTCTCAGCACCGCGTACGGGGTGTACGGGTTGTTATTGCCCGCACATCCGGTACCGGTTGACAGCTGGAAACAACGAAACCTATTTGCCTCCGATAGGCCACATAATCTCTCAGTTGTTGTTGAGAAAAGCGATCTGCCCGTTCGGGATGCATTACTGCAAACCGACTATGCATTCGCGCCATGTAGCCTCTCTGTTGCGGACAGCTCTCCTCGTAGCAGTGCTTTAGATTTTGCCTGAGATCCTCCGTCCACTGAAATCGTCCGTGGGCATTCGTGCGTTGTTGTCCCGGGACACCTGTGTCGGCTCCTCCACCTCGGGACTGGGCTGCATCCGAAGCAGCCCTATGGTCAGGAGCCCTGCGCGTTCTATTCATAGTAACCGCAAATACAGGGATTAGGGTGGTTAGCTCCCCGTTGTTATGCCTCTCTCGTTTGTCTCTTACCTCGCCATCCGCTGGGGTTGGTTACCCAATCTCTGGCAAGGTTGCTAAGAGTCCAGGGCCCACCGACTTTAATAAGCACACGTGGAGGTGAGAGTAAGCCATTTGGGAAGATAGGCTAAGATGCAGCTTTTTGCATAGCCGCATTGTGTTACGCATCATTCCCTTTGGGCCCCCTTATTATTATTATTATTATTATTACTATTAATAGTAGTAATACTAGTGGTAGTGGTAGTAGTATTTATGATATTTGTTGTATTATAAACAAAAATACGAAAGTGTATAATGGAACAAAAATACACGTAATATTCGTGTAACAAACTTGAACATATATTTGTTCACTCTCAGAAGATACAATACAGTTTCCACTGCGATATATAATTTAAAAAAAGAAATTGGCGAATCACCGTGGACATAATGTTGTCAACGCAAATATTTTACAATAACACAAGTTTTTCAACACTTCAATCGGTTAAGGGGAGGTTCTACGACGAAAGCCCGAAAACGTAACTGAATTTCATGATTTTTTTTTGAGCGAATGTAAATATTTAGTGACAAATTTTTTTATGGCATTTATTAATATATGATTTAAGAATAATACAAAATTTTTTCAAACAAAAATAATCCAAAATGTCGGCTGTAGGCCTCGCTGATCCAAGCCACCCGCAGCGAGAGCCGATGTGCGCTGCACACTCTGCAGCCCTCCCAAGTGATCTGAAACACAAGAATCAAAAAAAAATCTTAAACTAGATGAAATTTGGGGGGCCTTATAGATTTCCGATTTTTAAAAAACCCTTTTAAACCAAAATGGCGGCTCTTTGAACAAAAAACCCTGTTTTTCCTCGTTTTGTGTTGCTTTAACGTTAAAAAATAAGTAATAAAAAATTTTTTTTTGAAAAAACGCTTCCTGAAGGCCCCCTAAATTGAAAAAGCTTTAATTTAAGACGTGAATCGTCAAAATCGGCCAAGCCGTTCAAGCAGAATCGTGTGCAGCGCGCAAAAAAAAGGTGTTTCGAGAAAAACACGTTTAAAGTTCGATGAAGGAAAAAACGTAAGTAATGTTTGTTTTTTAATACTTACATCTAATCTGCTATTCCAGGGCCATACAGGGTACCTTCCTCATCCTCAAAAATCATATTTTGCCGCACTTGGGCGTTGATTTTCTCAATTCTGGCTTTCTTTTCAATCTCCGAAGCCACTCCGAGCGCGCATTTATATCTGTTTTTGGACCGACGCACTCTCTCGCCTAATTCGCTATAACTCGTATAATAAATTAGATAGCGCAATATCCTTTTCACTACACATTTTTAAGACCCTAAGGATGAACATAAAGCAAAAAAAAATTTTTTTCGTCGATTTGAAGTAGAACCTCCCCTAAAATAATCATTATTTATAAGAATTTCCGATAACTTGTGTAGGAAATTGTTTCTAAAGTTCAAATTTTGAATACACTTCAAAAATACTGTTTGAAATAAGGAAAATATGGTTTTGAAACATTTAGCGAAGGAATCATTGTTTAAATAATCATTCTTTATAACTATTGCTGTAAAATGCGTATAATTTGTGCATGAAGTTGTTTATAAAGATCAAATTTTGCATACTCTTTAAAAATACTGTGTGAAATAAAAAAATTATGGTTTTGAAACATTTAGCGACGGAATCATTGTTTAAATAATCATTATTTATAACGATTTCTGATAACTTGTGTAGGAAATTGTTTCTAAAGTTCAAATTTTGAATACACTTCAAAAATACTGTTTGAAATAAGGAAAATATGGTTTTGAAACATTTAGCGACGGATTCATTGTTTAAATAATCATTCTTTATAACTATAGCTGTAAAATGCGTATAATTTGTGCAGGAAGTTGTTTATTAAAATCAAATTTTGCATACTCTTTAAAAATACTGTTTGAAATAAGAAAAATATAGTTTTGAAACATTTAGCAACGGAATCATTGTTTAAATAATCATTATTTATAAGAATTTCCGATTACTTGCGTAGGAAATTGTTTCTAAAGTTCAAATTTTGAATACACTTCAAAAATACTGTTTGAAATAAGGAAAATATGGTTTTGAAACATTTAGCGACCGAATCATTGTTTAAATAATCATTCTTTATAACTATTGCTGTAAAACGCGTATAATTTGTGCAGGAAGTTGTTTTTAAAGATCAAATTATGCATACTCTTTGAAAATACTGTTTGAAATAAGAAAAATATGGTTTTGAAATATTTAGCGAAGGAATCATTGTTTAAATAATCATTCTTTATAACTATTGCTGTAAAATGCGTATAATTTGTGCATGAAGTTGTTTATAAAGATCAAATTTTGCATACTGTTGAAAAATACTGTTTGAAATAAAAAAATTATAGTTTTGAAACATTTAGCGACGGAATCATTGTTTAAATAATCATTATTTATAACGATTTCCGAGAACTTGTGTAGGAAATTCTTTCTAAAGTTCAAATTTTGATTACACTTCAAAAATACTGTTCGAAATAAGGAAAATATGGTTTTGAAACATTTAGCGAAGGAATCATTGTTTAAATAATCATTCTTTATAACTATTGCTGTAAAATGCGTATAATGTGTGCAGGAAGTTCTTTATAAAGATCAAATTTTGCATACTCTTTAAAAATACTGTTTGAAATTAAAAAATTATGGTTTTGAAACATTTAGTGACGGAATCATTGTTTAAATAATCATTATTTATAACGATTTCTGATAACTTGTGTAAGAAATTCTTTCTAAAGTTCAAATTTTGATTACACTTTAAAAATACTGTTTGAAATACGGAAAATATGGTTTTGAAACATTTAACGACGGAATCATTGTTTAAATAATCATTCTTTATAGCTATAGCTGTAAAATGCGTATAATTTGTGCAGGAAGTTGTTTATTAAAATCAAATTTTGCATACTCTTTAAATATACTGTTAGAAATAAGAAAAATATGGTTTTGAAACATTTAGCGACGGAATCATTGATGAAATAATCATTATTTATAAGAATTTCCGATTACTTGTGTAGGAAATTGTTTCTAAAGTTCAAATTTTGAATACACTTCAAAAATACTGTTTGAAATAAGGAAAATATGGTTTTGAAACATTTAGCGACGGAATCATTGTTTAAATAATCATTATTTATAACTATTGCTGTAAAATGCGTATAATTTGTGCATGAAGTTGTTTATAAAGATCAAATTTTGCATACTCTTTAAAAATACTGTTTGAAATAAAAAAATTATGGTTTTGAAACATTTAGCGACGGAATCATTGTTTAAATAATCATTATTTATAACGATTTCTGATAACTTGTGTAAGAAATTCTTTCTAAAGTTCAAATTTTGAATACACTTCAAAAATACTGTTTGAAATAAGGAAAATATGGTTTTGAAACATTTAGCGACGGATTCATTGTTTAAATAATCATTCTTTATAACTATAGCTGTAAAATGCGTATAATTTGTGCAGGAAGTTGTTTATTAAAATCAAATTTTGCATACTCTTTAAATATACTGTTAGAAATAAGAAAAATATGGTTTTGAAACATTTAGCGACGGAATCATTGATGAAATAATCATTATTTATAAGAATTTCCGATTACTTGTGTAGGAAATTGTTTCTAAAGTTCAAATTTTGAATACACTTCAAAAATACTGTTTGAAATAAGGAAAATATGGTTTTGACACATTTAGCGACGGATTCATTGTTTAAATAATCATTGGTTAAATAATCATTCTTTATAGCTATAGCTGTAAAATGCGTATAATTTGTGCAGGAAGTTGTTTATTAAAATCAAATTTTGCATACTCTTTAAATATACTGTTAGAAATAAGAAAAATATGGTTTTGAAACATTTAGCGACGGAATCATTGTTTAAATAATCATTATTTATAAGAATTTCCGATTACTTGCCAAGGAAATTGTTTCTAAAGTTCAAATTTTGAATACACTTCAAAAATACTGTTTGAAATAAGGAAAATATGGTTTTGAAACATTTAGCGACCGAATCATTGTTTAAATAATCATTCTTTATAACTATTGCTGTAAAACGCGTATAATTTGTGCAGGAAGTTGTTTTTAAAGATCAAATTTTGCATACTCTTTAAAAATACTGTTTGAAATAAAAAAATTATGGTTTTGAAACATTTAGCGACGGAATCATTGTTTAAATAATCATTATTTATAACGATTTCTGATAACTTGTGTAGGAAATTGTTTCTAAAGTTCAAATTTTGAATACACTTCAAAAATACTGTTTGAAATAAGGAAAATATGGTTTTGAAACATTTAGCGACGGATTCATTGTTTAAATAATCATTCTTTATAACTATAGCTGTAAAATGCGTATAATTTGTGCAGGAAGTTGTTTATTAAAATCAAATTTTGCATACTCTTTAAAAATAATGTTAGAAATAAGAAAAATAGAGTTTTGAAACATTTAGCAACGGAATCATTGTTTAAATAATCATTATTTATAAGAATATCCGATTACTTGCGTAGGAAATTGTTTCTAAAGTTCAAATTTTGAATACACTTCAAAAATACTGTTTGAAATAAGGAAAATATGGTTTTGAAACATTTAGCGACCGAATCATTGTTTAAATAATCATTCTTTATAACTATTGCTGTAAAACGCGTATAATTTGTGCAGGAAGTTGTTTATAAAGATCAAATTTTGCATACTGTTGAAAAATACTGTTTGAAATAAAAAAATTATAGTTTTGAAACATTTAGCGACGGAATCATTGTTTAAATAATCATTATTTATAACGATTTCCGAGAACTTGTGTAGGAAATTCTTTCTAAAGTTCAAATTTTGAATACACTTCAAAAATACTCTTTGAAATAAGGAAAATATGGTTTTGAAACATTTAGTGACGGAATCATTGTTTAAATAATCATTGGTTAAATAATCATTCTTTATAGCTATAGCTGTAAAATGCGTATAATGTATGCAGGAAGTTCTTTATAAAGATCAAATTTTGCATACTCTTTAAAAATACTGTTTGAAATTAAAAAATTATGGTTTTAAAATATTTAGCGACGGAATCATTGTTTAATTAATCATTATTTATAACGATTTCTGATAACTAATGTAGGAAATTCTTTCTAAAGTGCAAATTTTGAATACACTTCAAAAATACTGTTTGAAATAAGGAATATATGGTTTTGAAACATTTAGCGACGCAATCATTGCTTAAATAATCATTCTTTATAACTATTGCTGTAAAATGCGTATAATTTGTGCAGGAAGTTGTTTTTAAAGATCAAATTTTGCATACTCTTTAAAAATACTGTTTGAAATAAAAAAATTATGGTTTTGAAACATTTAGCGACGGAATCATTGTTTAAATAATCGTTATTTATAACGATTTCTGATAACTTGTGTAAGAAATTCTTTCTAAAGTTCAAATTTTGAATACACTTCAAAAATACTGTTTGAAATAAGGAAAATATGGTTTTGAAACATTTAGCGACGGATTCATTGTTTAAATAATCATTGGTTAAATAATCATTCTTTATAGCTATAGCTGTAAAATGCGTATAATTTGTGCAGGAAGTTGTTTATTAAAATCAAATTTTGCATACTCTTTAAATATACTGTTAGAAATAAGAAAAATATGGTTTTGAAACATTTAGCGACGGAATCATTGATGAAATAATCATTATTTATAAGAATTTCCGATTACTTGTGTAGGAAATTGTTTCTAAAGTTCAAATTTTGAATACACTTCAAAAATACTGTTTGAAATAAGGAAAATATGGTTTTGAAACATTTAGCGACGGATTCATTGTTTAAATAATCATTGTTTAAATAATCATTCTTTATAACTATAGCTGTAAAATGCGTATAATTTGTGCAGGAAGTTGTTTATTAAAATCAAATTTTGCATACTCTTTAAATATACTGTTAGAAATAAGAAAAATATGGTTTTGAAACATTTAGTGACGGAATCATTGTTTAAATAATCATTATTTATAAGAATTTCCGATTACTTGTGTAGGAAATTGTTTCTAAAGTTCAAATTTTGAATACACTTCAAAAATACTGTTTGAAATAAGGAAAATATGGTTTTGAAACATTTAGCGACGGATTCATTGTTTAAATAATCATTGGTTAAATAATCATTCTTTATAGCTATAGCTGTAAAATGCGTATAATTTGTGCAGGAAGTTGTTTATTAAAATCAAATTTTGCATACTCTTTAAATATACTGTTAGAAATAAGAAAAATATGGTTTTGAAACATTTAGCGACGGAATCATTGTTTAAATAATCATTATTTATAAGAATTTCCGATTACTTGTGTAGGAAATTGTTTCTAAAGTTCAAATTTTGAATACACTTCAAAAATACTGTTTGAAATAAGGAAAATATGGTTTTGACACATTTAGCGACGGATTCATTGTTTAAATAATCATTGGTTAAATAATCATTCTTTATAGCTATAGCTGTAAAATGCGTATAATTTGTGCAGGAAGTTGTTTATTAAAATCAAATTTTGCATACTCTTTAAATATACTGTTAGAAATAAGAAAAATATGGTTTTGAAACATTTAGCGACGGAATCATTGTTTAAATAATCATTATTTATAAGAATTTCCGATTACTTGTGTAGGAAATTGTTTCTAAAGTTCAAATTTTGAATACACTTCAAAAATACTGTTTGAAATAAGGAAAATATGGTTTTGAAACATTTAGCGACGGATTCATTGTTTAAATAATCATTCTTTATAACTATTGCTGTAAAATGCGTATAATGTGTGTAGGAAGTTCTTTATAAAGATCATATTTTGCATACTCTTTAGAAATACTGTTTGAAATAAGAAAAATATGGTTTTGAAACATTTAGCGACGGAATCATTGTTTAAATAATCATTCTTTATAACTATTTCTGTAAAATGCGTATAATGTGTGCAGGAAGTTCTTTATAAAGATCAAATTTTGCATACTCTTTAAAAATACTGTTTGAAATTAAAAAATTATGGTTTTGAAACATTTAGTGACGGAATCATTGTTTAAATAATCATTATTTATAACGATTTCTGATAACTTGTGTAAGAAATTCTTTCTAAATTTCAAATTTTGATTACACTTTAAAAATACTGTTTGAAATACGGAAAATATGGTTTTGAAACATTTAGCGAAGGAATCATTGTTTAAATAATCATTATTTATAAGAATTTCCGATAACTTGTGTATAATTCGTGCGGGAAGTTGTTTATTAAAATCAAATTTTGCATACTCTTTGAAAATACTGTTTGAAATAAAAAAATTATGGTTTTGAAACATTTAGCGACGGAATCATTGTTTAAATAATCATTATTTATAAGAATTTCCGATTACTTGTGTAGGAAATTGTTTCTAAAGTTCAAATTTTGAATACACTTCAAAAATACTGTTTGAAATAAGGAAAATATGGTTTTGAAACATTTAGCGACGGATTCATTGTTTAAATAATCATTCTTTATAACTATTGCTGTAAAATGCGTATAATTCGTGCGGGAAGTTGTTTATTAAAATCAAATTTTGCATACTCTTTAAAAATACTGTTTGAAATAAAAAAATTATGGTTTTGAAACATTTAGCGACGGAATCATTGTTTAAATAATCGTTATTTATAACGATTTCTGATAACTTGTGTAAGAAATTCTTTCTAAAGTTCAAATTTTGATTACACTTTAAAAATACTGTTTGAAATACGGAAAATATGGTTTTGAAACATTTAACGACGGAATCATTGTTTAAATAATCATTCTTTATAGCTATAGCTGTAAAATGCGTATAATTTGTGCAGGAAGTTGTTTATTAAAATCAAATTTTGCATACTCTTTAAATATACTGTTAGAAATAAGAAAAATATGGTTTTGAAACATTTAGCGACGGAATCATTGATGAAATAATCATTATTTATAAGAATTTCCGATTACTTGTGTAGGAAATTGTTTCTAAAGTTCAAATTTTGAATACACTTCAAAAATACTGTTTGAAATAAGGAAAATATGGTTTTGAAACATTTAGCGACGGATTCATTGTTTAAATAATCATTCTTTATAACTATAGCTGTAAAATGCGTATAATTTGTGCAGGAAGTTGTTTATTAAAATCAAATTTTGCATACTCTTTAAATATACTGTTAGAAATAAGAAAAATATGGTTTTGAAACATTTAGCGACGGAATCATTGATGAAATAATCATTATTTATAAGAATTTCCGATTACTTGTGTAGGAAATTGTTTCTAAAGTTCAAATTTTGAATACACTTCAAAAATACTGTTTGAAATAAGGAAAATATGGTTTTGAAACATTTAGCGACGGATTCATTGTTTAAATAATCATTCTTTATAACTATTGCTGTAAAATGCGTATAATGTGTGTAGGAAGTTCTTTATAAAGATCATATTTTGCATACTCTTTAGAAATACTGTTTGAAATAAGAAAAATATGGTTTTGAAACATTTAGCGACGGAATCATTGTTTAAATAATCATTATTTATAAGAATTTCCGATTACTTGTGTAGGAAATTGTTTCTAAAGTTCAAATTTTGAATACACTTCAAAAATACTGTTTGAAATAAGGAAAATATGGTTTTGAAACATTTAGCGACGGAATCATTGTTTAAATAATCATTATTTATAACGATTTCTTATAACTTGTGTAGGAAATTCTTTCTAAAGTTCAAATTTTGAATACACTTTAAAAATACTGTTTGAAATACGGAAAATATAGTTTTGAAATATTTAGCGACGGAATCATTGTTTAATTAATCATTCTTTATAACTATTTCTGTAAAATGCGTATAATGTGTGCAGGAAGTTCTTTATAAAGATCAAATTTTGCATACTCTTTAAAAATACTGTTTGAAATTAAAAAATTATGGTTTTGAAACATTTAGTGACGGAATCATTGTTTAAATAATCATTATTTATAACGATTTCTGATAACTTGTGTAAGAAATTCTTTCTAAATTTCAAATTTTGATTACACTTTAAAAATACTGTTTGAAATACGGAAAATATGGTTTTGAAACATTTAACGAAGGAATCATTGTTTAAATAATCATTCTTTATATTGCTGTAAAATGCGTATAATTTGTGCAGGAAGTTGTTTATTAAAATCATATTTTGCATACTCTTTGAAAATATTGTTTGAAATAAGAAAAATATGGTTTTGAAATATTTAGCGAAGGAATCATTGATGAAATAATCATTATTTATAAGAATTTCCGATTACTTGTGTAGGAAATTGTTTCTAAAGTTCAAATTTTGAATACACTTCAAAAATACTGTTTGAAATAAGGAAAATATGGTTTTGAAACATTTAGCGACGGATTCATTGTTTAAATAATCATTCTTTATAACTATAGCTGTAAAATGCGTATAATTTGTGCAGGAAGTTGTTTATTAAAATCAAATTTTGCATACTCTTTAGAAATACTGTTTGAAATAAGGAAAATATGGTTTTGAAACATTTAGCGACGGAATCATTGTTTAAATAATCATTCTTTATAGCTATAGCTGTAAAATGCGTATAATTTGTGCAGGAAGTTGTTTATTAAAATCAAATTTTGCATACTCTTTAAATATACTGTTACAAATAAGAAAAATATGGTTTTGAAACATTTAGCGAAGGAATCATTGTTTAAATAATCATTATTTATAAGAATTTCCGATAACTTGTGTAGGAAATTGTTTCTAAAGTTCAAATTTTGAATACACTTCAAAAATACTGTTTGAAATAAGGAAAATATGGTTTTGAAACATTTAGCGACGGAATCATTGTTTAAAAAATCATTCTTTATAACTATTTCTGAAAAATGCGTATAATGTGTGCAGGATGTTCTTTATAAAGATCAAATTTTGCATACTCTTTGAAAATACAGTTTGAAATAAGAAAAATATGGTTTTGAAACATTTAGCCACGGAATCATTGTTTAAATAATCATTATTTATAACGATTTCTGATATCTTGTGTAGGAAATTCTTTCTAAAGTTCAAATTTTTATTACACTTTAAAAATACTGTTTGAAATAAGGAAAATATGGTTTTGAAACATTTATCGACGGAATCATTGTTTAAATAATCATTCTTTACATTGCTGTAAAATGCGTATAATTTGTGCAGGAAGTTGTTTATTAAAATCATATTTTGCATACTCTTTGAAAATATTGTTTGAAATAAGAAAAATATGGTTTTGAAATATTTAGCGAAGGAATCATTATTTAAATAATCATTCTTTATAAGAATTTCCGATAACTTGTGTAGGAAATTGTTTCTAAAGTTCAAATTTTGAATACACTTTAAAAATACTGTTTGAAATAAGGAAAATATGGTTTTGAAACATTTAGCGACGGATTCATTGTTTAAATAATCATTCTTTATAACTATAGCTGTAAAATGCGTATAATTTGTGCAGGAAGTTGTTTATTAAAATCAAATTTTGCATACTCTTTAAAAATACTGTTAGAAATAAGAAAAATATGGTTTTGAAACATTTAGCGACGGAATCATTGTTTAAATAATCATTATTTATAAGAATTTCCGATTACTTGTGTAGGAAATTGTTTCTAAAGTTCAAATTTTGAATACACTTCAAAAATACTGTTTGAAATAAGGAAAATATGGTTTTGAAACATTTAGCGACGGATTCATTGTTTAAATAATCATTGTTTAAATAATCATTCTTTATAACTATAGCTGTAAAATGCGTATAATTTGTGCAGGAAGTTGTTTATTAAAATCAAATTTTGCATACTCTTTAAAAATACTGTTAGAAATAAGAAAAATATGGTTTTGAAACATTTAGCGACGGAATCATTGTTTAAATAATCATTATTTATAAGAATTTCCGATTACTTGTGTAGGAAATTGTTTCTAAAGTTCAAATTTTGAATACACTTCAAAAATACTGTTTGAAATAAGGAAAATATGGTTTTGACACATTTAGCGACGGATTCATTGTTTAAATAATCATTGGTTAAATAATCATTCTTTATAGCTATAGCTGTAAAATGCGTATAATTTGTGCAGGAAGTTGTTTATTAAAATCAAATTTTGCATACTCTTTAAATATACTGTTAGAAATAAGAAAAATATGGTTTTGAAACATTTAGCGACGGAATCATTGATGAAATAATCATTATTTATAAGAATTTCCGATTACTTGTGTAGGAAATTGTTTCTAAAGTTCAAATTTTGAATACACTTCAAAAATACTGTTTGAAATAAGGAAAATATGGTTTTGAAACATTTAGCGACGGATTCATTGTTTAAATAATCATTCTTTATAACTATTGCTGTAAAATGCGTATAATGTGTGTAGGAAGTTCTTTATAAAGATCATATTTTGCATACTCTTTAGAAATACTGTTTGAAATAAGAAAAATATGGTTTTGAAACATTTAGCGACGGAATCATTGTTTAAATAATCATTCTTTATAACTATTTCTGTAAAATGCGTATAATGTGTGCAGGAAGGTCTTTATAAAGATCAAATTTTGCATACTCTTTAAAAATACTGTTTGAAATAAAAAAATTATGGTTTTGAAACATTTAGCGACGGAATCATTGTTTAAATAATCATTATTTATAACGATTTCTGATAACTTGTGTAAGAAATTCTTTCTAAAGTTCAAATTTTGATTACACTTTAAAAATACTGTTTGAAATAAGGAAAATATGGTTTTGAAACATTTAGCGACGGAATCATTGTTTAAATAATCATTCTTTATAAGTATTTCTGTAAAATGCGTATCATTCGTGCAGGAAGTTGTTTATTAAAATCAAATTTTGCATACTCTTTGAAAATACTGTTTGAAATAAGAAAAATATGGTTTTGAAACATTTAGCGACGGAATCATTGATGAAATAATCATTATTTATAAGAATTTCCGATTACTTGTGTAGGAAATTGTTTCTAAAGTTCAAATTTTGAATACACTTCAAAAATACTGTTTGAAATAAGGAAAATATGGTTTTGAAACATTTAGCGACGGAATCATTGTTTAAATAATCATTATTTATAACTATTTCTGTAAAATGCATAACTTGTGTAAGAAATTCTTTCTAAATTTCAAATTTTGATTACACTTTAAAAATACTGTTTGAAATACGGAAAATATGGTTTTGAAACATTTAGCGAAGGAATCATTGTTTAAATAATCATTATTTATAAGAATTTCCGATAACTTGTGTAGGAAATTGTTTCTAAAGTTCAAATTTTGAATACACTTCAAAAATAATGTTTGAAATAAGGAAAATATGGTTTTGAAACATTTAGCGAAGGAATCATTGTTTAAATAATCATTATTTATAAGAATTTCCGATAACTTGTGTAGGAAATTGTTTCTAAAGTTCAAATTTTGAATACACTTCAAAAATACTGTTTGAAATAAGGAAAATATGGTTTTGAAACATTTAGCGACGGAATCATTGTTTAAATAATCATTATTTATAACGATTTCTGATAACTTGTGTAGGAAATTCTTTCTAAAGTTCAAATTTTGAATACACTTTAAAAATACTGTTTGAAATAAGGAAAATGTGGTTTTGAAACATTTAGCGACGGAATCATTGTTTAAATAATCATTCTTTATAACTATTTCTGTAAAATGCGTATAATTTGTGCAGGAAATTGTTTATTAAAATCAAATTTTGAATACTCTTTAAAAATACTGTTTGAAATACGGAAAATATAGTTTTGAAATATTTAGCGACGGAATCATTGTTTAATTAATCATTCTTTATAACTATTTCTGTAAAATGCGTATAATGTGTGCAGGAAGTTCTTTATAAAGATCAAATTTTGCATACTCTTTAAAAATACTGTTTGAAATTAAAAAATTATGGTTTTGAAACATTTAGTGACGGAATCATTGTTTAAATAATCATTATTTATAACGATTTCTGATAACTTGTGTAAGAAATTCTTTCTAAAGTTCAAATTTTGATTACACTTTAAAAATACTGTTTGAAATACGGAAAATATGGTTTTGAAACATTTAGCGACGGAATCATTGTTTAAATAATCATTCTTTATAGCTATAGCTGTAAAATGCGTATAATTTGTGCAGGAAGTTGTTTATTAAAATCAAATTTTGCATACTCTTTAAATATACTGTTAGAAATAAGAAAAATATGGTTTTGAAACATTTAGCGACGGAATCATTGATGAAATAATCATTATTTATAAGAATTTCCGATTACTTGTGTAGGAAATTGTTTCTAAAGTTCAAATTTTGAAGACACTTCAAAAATACTGTTTGAAATAAGGAAAATATGGTTTTGAAACATTTAGCGACGGATTCATTGTTTAAATAATCATTCTTTATAACTATTGCTGTAAAATGCGTATAATGTGTGTAGGAAGTTCTTTATAAAGATCATATTTTGCATACTCTTTAGAAATACTGTTTGAAATAAGGAAAATATGGTTTTGAAACATTTAGCGACGGATTCATTGTTTAAATAATCATTCTTTATAACTATAGCTGTAAAATGCGTATAATTTGTGCAGGAAGTTGTTTATTAAAATCAAATTTTGCATACTCTTTAAAAATACTGTTAGAAATAAGAAAAATATGGTTTTGAAACATTTAGCGACGGAATCATTGTTTAAATAATCATTATTTATAAGAATTTCCGATTACTTGTGTAGGAAATTGTTTCTAAAGTTCAAATTTTGAATACACTTCAAAAATACTGTTTGAAATAAGGAAAATATGGTTTTGAAACATTTAGCGACGGATTCATTGTTTAAATAATCATTCTTTATAACTATTGCTGTAAAATGCGTATAATTTGTGCAGGAAGTTGTTTTTAAAGATCAAATTTTTCATACTCTTTGAAAATACTGTTTGAAATAAGGAAAATATGGTTTTGAAACATTTAGCGACGGAATCATTGATGAAATAATCATTATTTATAAGAATTTCCGATTACTTGTGTAGGAAATTGTTTCTAAAGTTCAAATTTTGAATACACTTCAAAAATACTGTTTGAAATAAGGAAAATATGGTTTTGAAACATTTAGCGACGGATTCATTGTTTAAATAATCATTGTTTAAATAATCATTCTTTATAACTATAGCTGTAAAATGCGTATAATTTGTGCAGGAAGTTGTTTATTAAAATCAAATTTTGCATACTCTTTAAATATACTGTTAGAAATAAGAAAAATATGGTTTTGAAACATTTAGTGACGGAATCATTGTTTAAATAATCATTATTTATAAGAATTTCCGATTACTTGTGTAGGAAATTGTTTCTAAAGTTCAAATTTTGAATACACTTCAAAAATACTGTTTGAAATAAGGAAAATATGGTTTTGAAACATTTAGCGACGGATTCATTGTTTAAATAATCATTCTTTATAACTATAGCTGTAAAATGCGTATAATTTGTGCAGGAAGTTGTTTATTAAAATCAAATTTTGCATACTCTTTAAAAATACTGTTAGAAATAAGAAAAATATGGTTTTGAAACATTTAGCGACGGAATCATTGTTTAAATAATCATTATTTATAAGAATTTCCGATTACTTGTGTAGGAAATTGTTTCTAAAGTTCAAATTTTGAATACACTTCAAAAATACTGTTTGAAATAAGGAAAATATGGTTTTGAAACATTTAGCGACGGATTCATTGTTTAAATAATCATTCTTTATAACTATTGCTGTAAAATGCGTATAATGTGTGTAGGAAGTTCTTTATAAAGATCATATTTTGCATACTCTTTAGAAATACTGTTTGAAATAAGAAAAATATGGTTTTGAAACATTTAGCGACGGAATCATTGTTTAAATAATCATTCTTTATAACTATTTCTGTAAAATGCGTATAATGTGTGCAGGAAGGTCTTTATAAAGATCAAATTTTGCATACTCTTTAAAAATACTGTTTGAAATAAAAAAATTATGGTTTTGAAACATTTAGCGACGGAATCATTGTTTAAATAATCATTATTTATAAGAATTTCCGATTACTTGTGTAGGAAATTGTTTCTAAAGTTCAAATTTTGAATACACTTCAAAAATACTGTTTGAAATAAGGAAAATATGGTTTTGAAACATTTAGCGACGGAATCATTGTTTAAATAATCATTCTTTATAACTATAGCTGTAAAATGCGTATAATTTGTGCAGGAAGTTGTTTATTAAAATCAAATTTTGCATACTCTTTAAAAATACTGTTAGAAATAAGAAAAATATGGTTTTGAAACATTTAGCGACGGAATCATTGTTTAAATAATCATTATTTATAAGAATTTCCGATTACTTGTGTAGGAAATTGTTTCTAAAGTTCAAATTTTGAATACACTTCAAAAATACTGTTTGAAATAAGGAAAATATGGTTTTGAAACATTTAGCGACGGATTCATTGTTTAAATAATCATTCTTTATAACTATAGCTGTAAAATGCGTATAATTTGTGCAGGAAGTTGTTTATTAAAATCAAATTTTGCATACTCTTTAAAAATACTGTTAGAAATAAGAAAAATATGGTTTTGAAACATTTAGCGACGGAATCATTGTTTAAATAATCATTATTTATAAGAATTTCCGATTACTTGTGTAGGAAATTGTTTCTAAAGTTCAAATTTTGCATACTCTTTAAATATACTGTTCAGAAATAAGAAAAATATGGTTTTGAAACATTTAGCGACGGATTCATTGTTTAAATAATCATTGGTTAAATAATCATTCTTTATAGCTATAGCTGTAAAACGCGTATAATTTGTGCAGGAAGTTGTTTATTAAAATCAAATTTTGCATACTCTTTAAAAATACTGTTTGAAATAAAAAAATTATGGTTTTGAAACATTTAGCGACGGAATCATTGTTTAAATAATCGTTATTTATAACGATTTCTGATAACTTGTGTAAGAAATTCTTTCTAAAGTTCAAATTTTGAATACACTTCTAAAATACTGTTTGAAATGAGGAAAATATGGTTTTGAAACATTTAGCGACGGAATCATTGTTTAAATAATCATTTTTTATAACTATTGCTGTAAAATGCGTATAATTTGTGCAGGAAGTTGTTTATTAAAATCAAATTTTGCATACTCTTTAAAAATACTGTTTGAAATTAAAAAAATATGGTTTTGAAACATTTAGCGACGGAATCATTGTTTAATTATTCATTATATATAAGAATTTCCGATTACTTGTGTAGGAAATTGTGTCTAAAGTTCAAATTTTGCATACTCTTTAAATATACTGTTAGAAATAAGAAAAATATGGTTTTGAAACATTTAGTGACGGAATCATTGTTTAAATAATCATTCTTTATAACTATAGCTGTAAAATGCGTATAATTTGTGCAGGAAGTTGTTTATTAAAATCAAATTTTGCATACTCTTAAAAAATACTGTTAGAAATAAGAAAAATATGGTTTTGAAACATTTAGCGACGGAATCATTGTTTAAATAATCATTATTTATAAGAATTTCCGATTACTTGTGTAGGAAATTGTTTCTAAAGTTCAAATTTTGAATACACTTCAAAAATACTGTTTGAAATAAGGAAAATATGGTTTTGAAACATTTAGCGACGGATTCATTCTTTAAATAATCATTCTTTATAACTATTGCTGTAAAATGCGTATAATGTGTGTAGGAAGTTCTTTATAAAGATCATATTTTGCATACTCTTTAAATATACTGTTAGAAATAAGAAAAATATGGTTTTGAAACCTTTAGCGACGGATTCATTGTTTAAATAATCATTCTTTATAACTATTTCTGTAAAATGCGTATAATGTGTGCAGGAAGGTCTTTATAAAGATCATATTTTGCATACTCTTTAGAAATACTGTTAGAAATAAGAAAAATATGGTTTTGAAACATTTAGCGACGGAATCATTGTTTAAATAATCATTATTTATAACGATTTCTGATAACTTGTGTAGGAAATTCTTTCTAAAGTTCAAATTTTGAATACACTTTAAAAATACTGTTTGAAATAAGGAAAATGTGGTTTTGAAACATTTAGCGACGGAATCATTGTTTAAATAATCATTCTTTATAACTATTTCTGTAAAATGCGTATAATTCGTGCAGGAAGTTGTTTATTAAAATCAAATTTTGCATACTCTTTGAAAATACTGTTTGAAATAAGAAAAATATGGTTTTGAAACATTTAGCGAAGGAATCATTGATGAAATAATCATTATTTATAAGAATTTCCGATTACTTGTGTAGGAAATTGTTTCTAAAGTTCAAATTTTGAATACACTTTAAAAATACTGTTTGAAATAAGGAAAATGTGGTTTTGAAACATTTAGCGACGGAATCATTGTTTAAATAATCATTCTTTATAACTATTTCTGTAAAATGCGTATAATTTGTGCAGGAAATTGTTTATTAAAATCAAATTTTGAATACTCTTTAAATATACTGTTAGAAATAAGAAAAATATGGTTTTGAAACATTTAGCGACGGAATCATTGATGAAATAATCATTATTTATAAGAATTTCCGATTACTTGTGTAGGAAATTGTTTCTAAAGTTCAAATTTTGAATACACTTCAAAAATACTGTTTGAAATAAGGAAAATATGGTTTTGAAACATTTAGCGACGGATTCATTGGTTAAATAATCATTCTTTATAGCTATAGCTGTAAAACGCGTATAATTTGTGCAGGAAGTTGTTTATTAAAATCAAATTTTGCATACTCTTTGAAAATACTGTTTGAAATAAGAAAAATATGGTTTTGAAACATTTAGCGAAGGAATCATTGATGAAATAATCATTATTTATAAGAATTTCCGATTACTTGTGTAGGAAATTGTTTCTAAAGTTCAAATTTTGAATACACTTCAAAAATACTGTTTGAAATAAGGAAAATATGGTTTTGAAACATTTAGCGACGGATTCATTGTTTAAATAATCATTCTTTATAACTATAGCTGTAAAATGCGTATAATTTGTGCAGGAAGTTGTTTATTAAAATCAAATTTTGCATACTCTTTAAAAATACTGTTAGAAATAAGAAAAATATGGTTTTGAAACATTTAGCGACGGAATCATTGTTTAAATAATCATTATTTATAAGAATTTCCGATTACTTGTGTAGGAAATTGTTTCTAAAGTTCAAATTTTGAATACACTTCAAAAATACTGTTTGAAATAAGGAAAATATGGTTTTGAAACATTTAGCGACGGATTCATTGTTTAAATAATCATTGGTTAAATAATCATTCTTTATAGCTATAGCTGTAAAATGCGTATAATTTGTGCAGGAAGTTGTTTATTAAAATCAAATTTTGCATACTCTTTAAATATACTGTTAGAAATAAGAAAAATATGGTTTTGAAACATTTAGCGACGGAATCATTGATGAAATAATCATTATTTATAAGAATTTCCGATTACTTGTGTAGGAAATTGTTTCTAAAGTTCAAATTTTGAATACACTTCAAAAATACTGTTTGAAATAAGGAAAATATGGTTTTGAAACATTTAGCGACGGATTCATTGTTTAAATAATCATTCTTTATAACTATAGCTGTAAAATGCGTATAATTTGTGCAGGAATTTGTTTATTAAAATCAAATTTTGCATACTCTTTAAAAATACTGTTTGAAATAAGGAAAATATGGTTTTGAAACATTTAGCGACGGAATCATTGTTTAAATAATCATTATTTATAAGAATTTCCGATTACTTGTGTAGGAAATTGTTTCTAAAGTTCAAATTTTGAATACACTTCAAAAATACTGTTTGAAATAAGGAAAATATGGTTTTGAAACATTTAGCGACGGATTCATTGTTTAAATAATCATTCTTTATAACTATTTCTGTAAAATGCGTATAATGTGTGCAGGAAGTTGTTTATTAAAATCAAATTTTGCATACTCTTAAAAAATACTGTTAGAAATAAGAAAAATATGGTTTTGAAACATTTAGCGACGGAATCATTGTTTAAATAATCATTATTTATAAGAATTTCCGATTACTTGTGTAGGAAATTGTTTCTAAAGTTCAAATTTTGAATACACTTCAAAAATACTGTTTGAAATAAGGAAAATATGGTTTTGAAACATTTAGCGACGGAATCATTGTTTAAATAATCATTCTTTATAACTATTGCTGTAAAATGCGTATAATTTGTGCAGGAAGTTGTTTATTAAAATAAATGTTTGAATACACTTCAAAAATACTGTTTGAAAAAGGAAAATATGGTTTTGAAACATTTAGCGACGGAATCATTGTTTAAATAATCACTCTTTATGACTATTGCTGTAAAATGCGTATAATGTGTGTAGGAAGTTCTTTATAAAGATCATATTTTGCATACTCTTTGAAAATATTGTTTGAAATAAGAAAAATATGGTTTTGAAACATTTAGCGAAGGAATCATTGTTTAAATAATCATTATTTATAAGAATTTCCGATAACTTGTGTAGGAAATTGTTTCTAAAGTTCAAATTTTGAATACACTTTAAAAATACTGTTTGAAATAAGGAAAATGTGGTTTTGAAACATTTAGCGACGGAATCATTGTTTAAATAATCATTCTTTATAACTATTTCTGTAAAATGCGTATAATTTGTGCAGGAAATTGTTTATTAAAATCAAATTTTGAATACTCTTTAAATATACTGTTAGAAATAAGAAAAATATGGTTTTGAAACATTTAGCGACGGAATCATTGATGAAATAATCATTATTTATAAGAATTTCCGATTACTTGTGTAGGAAATTGTTTCTAAAGTTCAAATTTTGAATACACTTCAAAAATACTGTTTGAAATAAGGAAAATATGGTTTTGAAACATTTAGCGACGGAATCATTGTTTAAATAATCATTATTTATAAGAATTTCCGATTACTTGTGTAGGAAATTGTTTCTAAAGTTCAAATTTTGAATACACTTCAAAAATACTGTTTGAAATAAGGAAAATATGGTTTTGAAACATTTAGCGACGGATTCATTGTTTAAATAATCATTCTTTATAACTATAGCTGTAAAATGCGTATAATTTGTGCAGGAAGTTGTTTATTAAAATCAAATTTTGCATACTCTTTAAAAATACTGTTAGAAATAAGAAAAATATGGTTTTGAAACATTTAGCGACGGAATCATTGTTTAAATAATCATTATTTATAAGAATTTCCGATTACTTGTGTAGGAAATTGTTTCTAAAGTTCAAATTTTGAATACACTTCAAAAATACTGTTTGAAATAAGGAAAATATGGTTTTGACACATTTAGCGACGGATTCATTGTTTAAATAATCATTGGTTAAATAATCATTCTTTATAGCTATAGCTGTAAAATGCGTATAATTTGTGCAGGAAGTTGTTTATTAAAATCAAATTTTGCATACTCTTTAAATATACTGTTAGAAATAAGAAAAATATGGTTTTGAAACATTTAGCGACGGAATCATTGATGAAATAATCATTATTTATAAGAATTTCCGATTACTTGTGTAGGAAATTGTTTCTAAAGTTCAAATTTTGAATACACTTCAAAAATACTGTTTGAAATAAGGAAAATATGGTTTTGAAACATTTAGCGACGGATTCATTGTTTAAATAATCATTCTTTATAACTATTGCTGTAAAATGCGTATAATGTGTGTAGGAAGTTCTTTATAAAGATCATATTTTGCATACTCTTTAGAAATACTGTTTGAAATAAGAAAAATATGGTTTTGAAACATTTAGCGACGGAATCATTGTTTAAATAATCATTCTTTACAACTATTTCTGTAAAATGCGTATAATGTGTGCAGGAAGGTCTTTATAAAGATCAAATTTTGCATACTCTTTAAAAATACTGTTTGAAATAAAAAAATTATGGTTTTGAAACATTTAGCGACGGAATCATTGTTTAAATAATCATTATTTATAAGAATTTCCGATTACTTGTGTAGGAAATTGTTTCTAAAGTTCAAATTTTGAATACACTTCAAAAATACTGTTTGAAATAAGGAAAATATGGTTTTGAAACATTTAGCGACGGAATCATTGTTTAAATAATCATTATTTATAACGATTTCTGTAAAATGCGTATAATTTGTGCAGGAAATTGTTTATTAAAATCAAATTTTGAATACTCTTTAAAAATACTGTTTGAAATACGGAAAATATAGTTTTGAAATATTTAGCGACGGAATCATTGTTTAATTAATCATTCTTTATAACTATTTCTGTAAAATGCGTATAATGTGTGCAGGAAGGTCTTTATAAAGATCAAATTTTGCATACTCTTTAAAAATACTGTTTGAAATAAAAAAATTATGGTTTTGAAACATTTAGCGACGGAATCATTGTTTAAATAATCGTTATTTATAACGATTTCTGATAACTTGTGTAAGAAATTCTTTCTAAAGTTCAAATTTTGATTACACTTTAAAAATACTGTTTGAAATACGGAAAATATGGTTTTGAAACATTTAACGACGGAATCATTGTTTATATAATCATTCTTTATAACTATTGCTGTAAAATGCGTATAATTCGTGCGGGAAGTTGTTTATTAAAATCAAATTTTGCATACTCTTTGAAAATACTGTTTGAAATAAGAAAAATATGGTTTTGAAACATTTAGCGAAGGAATCATTGATGAAATAATCATTATTTATAAGAATTTCCGATTACTTGTGTAGGAAATTGTTTCTAAAGTTCAAATTTTGAATACACTTCAAAAATACTGTTTGAAATAAGGAAAATATGGTTTTGAAACATTTAGCGACGGATTCATTGTTTAAATAATCATTGGTTAAATAATCATTCTTTATAGCTATAGCTGTAAAACGCGTATAATTTGTGCAGGAAGTTGTTTATTAAAATCAAATTTTGCATACTCTTTAAATATACTGTTAGAAATAAGAAAAATATGGTTTTGAAACATTTAGCGACGGAATCATTGATGAAATAATCATTATTTATAAGAATTTCCGATTACTTGTGTAGGAAATTGTTTCTAAAGTTCAAATTTTGAATACACTTCAAAAATACTGTTTGAAATAAGGAAAATATGGTTTTGAAACATTTAGCGACGGATTCATTGTTTAAATAATCATTCTTTATAACTATAGCTGTAAAATGCGTATAATTTGTGCAGGAAGTTGTTTATTAAAATCAAATTTTGCATACTCTTTAAAAATACTGTTAGAAATAAGAAAAATATGGTTTTGAAACATTTAGCGACGGAATCATTGTTTAAATAATCATTATTTATAAGAATTTCCGATTACTTGTGTAGGAAATTGTTTCTAAAGTTCAAATTTTGAATACACTTCAAAAATACTGTTTGAAATAAGGAAAATATGGTTTTGAAACATTTAGCGACGGATTCATTGTTTAAATAATCATTGTTTAAATAATCATTCTTTATAACTATAGCTGTAAAATGCGTATAATTTGTGCAGGAAGTTGTTTATTAAAATCAAATTTTGCATACTCTTTAAATATACTGTTAGAAATAAGAAAAATATGGTTTTGAAACATTTAGCGACGGAATCATTGATGAAATAATCATTATTTATAAGAATTTCCGATTACTTGTGTAGGAAATTGTTTCTAAAGTTCAAATTTTGAATACACTTCAAAAATACTGTTTGAAATAAGGAAAATATGGTTTTGACACATTTAGCGACGGATTCATTGTTTAAATAATCATTGGTTAAATAATCATTCTTTATAGCTATAGCTGTAAAATGCGTATAATGTATGCAGGAAGTTCTTTATAAAGATCAAATTTTGCATACTCTTTAAAAATACTGTTTGAAATTAAAAAATTATGGTTTTGAAACATTTAGTGACGGAATCATTGTTTAAATAATCATTATTTATAACGATTTCTGATAACTTGTGTAAGAAATTCTTTCTAAATTTCAAATTTTGATTACACTTTAAAAATACTGTTTGAAATACGGAAAATATGGTTTTGAAACATTTAGCGAAGGAATCATTGTTTAAATAATCATTCTTTATAACTATTTCTGTAAAATGCGTATAATTTGTGCAGGAAATTGTTTATTAAAATCAAATTTTGAATACTCTTTATAAATGCTGTTTGACATAAGAAAAATATGGTTTTGAAACATTTAGCGAAGGAATCATTGTTTAAATAATCATTATTTATAAGAATTTCCGATTACTTGTGCAGGAAATTGTTTATAAAGATCAAATTTTGCATACTCTTTAAAAATACTGTTTGAAATAAAAAAATTATGGTTTTGAAACATTTAGCGACGGAATCATTGTTTAAATAATCATTCTTTATAACTATAGCTGTAAAATGCGTATAATTTGTGCAGGAAGTTGTTTATTAAAATCAAATTTTGCATACTCTTTAAATATACTGTTAGAAATAAGAAAAATATGGTTTTGAAACATTTAGTGACGGAATCATTGTTTAAATAATCATTATTTATAAGAATTTCCGATTACTTGTGTAGGAAATTGTTTCTAAAGTTCAAATTTTGAATACACTTCAAAAATACTGTTTGAAATAAGGAAAATATGGTTTTGACACATTTAGCGACGGATTCATTGTTTAAATAATCATTGGTTAAATAATCATTCTTTATAGCTATAGCTGTAAAACGCGTATAATTTGTGCAGGAAGTTGTTTATTAAAATCAAATTTTGCATACTCTTTAAATATACTGTTAGAAATAAGAAAAATATGGTTTTGAAACATTTAGCGACGGAATCATTGATGAAATAATCATTATTTATAAGAATTTCCGATTACTTGTGTAGGAAATTGTTTCTAAAGTTCAAATTTTGAATACACTTCAAAAATACTGTTTGAAATAAGGAAAATATGGTTTTGAAACATTTAGCGACGGATTCATTGTTTAAATAATCATTGGTTAAATAATCATTCTTTATAGCTATAGCTGTAAAATGCGTATAATTTGTGCAGGAAGTTGTTTATTAAAATCAAATTTTGCATACTCTTTAAATATACTGTTAGAAATAAGAAAAATATGGTTTTGAAACATTTAGCGACGGAATCATTGATGAAATAATCATTATTTATAAGAATTTCCGATTACTTGTGTAGGAAATTGTTTCTAAAGTTCAAATTTTGAATACACTTCAAAAATACTGTTTGAAATAAGGAAAATATGGTTTTGAAACATTTAGCGACGGATTCATTGTTTAAATAATCATTCTTTATAACTATTGCTGTAAAATGCGTATAATGTGTGTAGGAAGTTCTTTATAAAGATCATATTTTGCATACTCTTTAGAAATACTGTTTGAAATAAGAAAAATATGGTTTTGAAACATTTAGCGACGGAATCATTGTTTAAATAATCATTCTTTATAACTATTTCTGTAAAATGCGTATAATGTGTGCAGGAAGGTCTTTATAAAGATCAAATTTTGCATACTCTTTAAAAATACTGTTTGAAATAAAAAAATTATGGTTTTGAAACATTTAGCGACGGAATCATTGTTTAAATAATCATTCTTTATAACTATAGCTGTAAAATGCGTATAATTTGTGCAGGAAGTTGTTTATTAAAATCAAATTTTGCATACTCTTTAAATATACTGTTAGAAATAAGAAAAATATGGTTTTGAAACATTTAGTGACGGAATCATTGTTTAAATAATCATTATTTATAACGATTTCTGATAACTTGTGTAGGAAATTCTTTCTAAAGTTCAAATTTTGAATACACTTTAAAAATACTGTTTGAAATAAGGAAAATGTGGTTTTGAAACATTTAGCGACGGAATCATTGTTTAAATAATCATTCTTTATAACTATTTCTGTAAAATGCGTATAATGTGTGCAGGAAGTTCTTTATAAAGATCAAATTTTGCATACTCTTTAAAAATACTGTTTGAAATAAAAAAATTATGGTTTTGAAACATTTAGCGACGGAATCATTGTTTAAATAATCATTATTTATAAGAATTTCCGATTACTTGTGTAGGAAATTGTTTCTAAAGTTCAAATTTTGAATACACTTCAAAAATACTGTTTGAAATAAGGAAAATATGGTTTTGAAACATTTAGCGACGGAATCATTGTTTATATAATCATTCTTTATAACTATTGCTGTAAAATGCGTATAATTCGTGCGGGAAGTTGTTTATTAAAATCAAATTTTGCATACTCTTTGAAAATACTGTTTGAAATAAGAAAAATATGGTTTTGAAACATTTAGCGAAGGAATCATTGATGAAATAATCATTATTTATAAGAATTTCCGATTACTTGTGTAGGAAATTGTTTCTAAAGTTCAAATTTTGAATACACTTCAAAAATACTGTTTGAAATAAGGAAAATATGGTTTTGAAACATTTAGCGACGGATTCATTGTTTAAATAATCATTGTTTAAATAATCATTCTTTATAACTATAGCTGTAAAATGCGTATAATTTGTGCAGGAAGTTGTTTATTAAAATCAAATTTTGCATACTCTTTAAATATACTGTTAGAAATAAGAAAAATATGGTTTTGAAACATTTAGTGACGGAATCATTGTTTAAATAATCATTATTTATAAGAATTTCCGATTACTTGTGTAGGAAATTGTTTCTAAAGTTCAAATTTTGAATACACTTCAAAAATACTGTTTGAAATAAGGAAAATATGGTTTTGACACATTTAGCGACGGATTCATTGTTTAAATAATCATTGGTTAAATAATCATTCTTTATAGCTATAGCTGTAAAATGCGTATAATTTGTGCAGGAAGTTGTTTATTAAAATCAAATTTTGCATACTCTTTAAATATACTGTTAGAAATAAGAAAAATATGGTTTTGAAACATTTAGCGACGGAATCATTGATGAAATAATCATTATTTATAAGAATTTCCGATTACTTGTGTAGGAAATTGTTTCTAAAGTTCAAATTTTGAATACACTTCAAAAATACTGTTTGAAATAAGGAAAATATGGTTTTGAAACATTTAGCGACGGATTCATTGTTTAAATAATCATTCTTTATAACTATTGCTGTAAAATGCGTATAATGTGTGTAGGAAGTTCTTTATAAAGATCATATTTTGCATACTCTTTAGAAATACTGTTTGAAATAAGAAAAATATGGTTTTGAAACATTTAGCGACGGAATCATTGTTTAAATAATCATTCTTTATAACTATTTCTGTAAAATGCGTATAATGTGTGCAGGAAGGTCTTTATAAAGATCAAATTTTGCATACTCTTTAAAAATACTGTTTGAAATAAAAAAATTATGGTTTTGAAACATTTAGCGACGGAATCATTGTTTAAATAATCATTATTTATAAGAATTTCCGATTACTTGTGTAGGAAATTGTTTCTAAAGTTCAAATTTTGAATACACTTCAAAAATACTGTTTGAAATAAGGAAAATATGGTTTTGAAACATTTAGCGACGGAATCATTGTTTAAATAATCATTATTTATAACGATTTCTGTAAAATGCGTATAATTTGTGCAGGAAATTGTTTATTAAAATCAAATTTTGAATACTCTTCAAATATACTGTTTGAAATAAGGAAAATATGGTTTTGAAACATTTAGCGACGGATTCATTGTTTAAATAATCATTCTTTATAACTATTTCTGTAAAATGCGTATAATGTGTGCAGGAAGTTCTTTATAAAGATCAAATTTTGCATACTCTTTAAAAATACTGTTTGAAATTAAAAAATTATGGTTTTGAAACATTTAGTGACGGAATCATTGTTTAAATAATCATTATTTATAACGATTTCTGATAACTTGTGTAAGAAATTCTTTCTAAATTTCAAATTTTGATCACACTTTAAAAATACTGTTTGAAATACGGAAAATATGGTTTTGAAACATTTAGCGACGGAATCATTGTTTAAATAATCATTCTTTATAACTATTTCTGTAAAATGCGTATAATTTGTGCAGGAAATTGTTTATTAAAATCAAATTTTGAATACTCTTTAAAAATACTGTTTGAAATAAGAAAAATATGGTTTTGAAACATTTAGCGACGGAATCATTGATGAAATAAACATTATTTATAAGAATTTCCGATTACTTGTGTAGGAAATTGTTTCTAAAGTTTAAATTTTGAATACACTTCAAAAATACTGTTTGAAATAAGGAAAATATGGTTTTGAAACATTTAGCGACGGATTCATTGTTTAAATAATCATTCTTTATAACTATAGCTGTAAAATGCGTATAATTTGTGCAGGAATTTGTTTATTAAAATCAAATTTTGCATACTCTTTAAAAATACTGTTTGAAATAAGGAAAATATGGTTTTGAAACATTTAGCGACGGAATTATTGTTTAAATAATCATTCTTTATAACTATTTCTGTAAAATGCGTATAATGTGTGCAGGAAGGTCTTTATAAAGATCAAATTTTGCATACTCTTTAAAAATACTGTTTGAAATAAGGAAAATATGGTTTTGAAACATTTAGCGACGGAATCATTGTTTAAATAATCATTATTTATAACGATTTCTGATAACTTGTGTAGGAAATTCTTTCTAAAGTTCAAATTTTGAATACACTTTAAAAATACTGTTTGAAATAAGGAAAATGTGGTTTTGAAACATTTAGCGACGGAATCATTGTTTAAATAATCATTCTTTATAACTATTTCTGTAAAATGCGTATAATTTGTGCAGGAAATTGTTTATTAAAATCAAATTTTGAATACTCTTTAAATATACTGTTAGAAATAAGAAAAATATGGTTTTGAAACATTTAGCGACGGAATCATTGATGAAATAATCATTATTTATAAGAATTTCCGATTACTTGTGTAGGAAATTGTTTCTAAAGTTCAAATTTTGAATACACTTCAAAAATACTGTTTGAAATAAGGAAAATATGGTTTTGAAACATTTAGCGACGGATTCATTGTTTAAATAATCATTCTTTATAACTATAGCTGTAAAATGCGTATAATTTGTGCAGGAAGTTGTTTATTAAAATCAAATTTTGCATACTCTTGAAAATACTGTTAGAAATAAGAAAAATATGGTTTTGAAACATTTAGCGACGGAATCATTGTTTAAATAATCATTATTTATAAGAATTTCCGATTACTTGTGTAGGAAATTGTTTCTAAAGTTCAAATTTTGAATACACTTCAAAAATACTGTTTGAAATAAGGAAAATATGGTTTTGACACATTTAGCGACGGATTCATTATTTAAATAATCATTGGTTAAATAATCATTCTTTATAGCTATAGCTGTAAAATGCGTATAATTTGTGCAGGAAGTTGTTTATTAAAATCAAATTTTGCATACTCTTTAAATATACTGTTACAAATAAGAAAAATATGGTTTTGAAACATTTAGCGACGGAATCATTGATGAAATAATCATTATTTATAAGAATTTCCGATTACTTGTGTAGGAAATTGTTTCTAAAGTTCAAATTTTGAATACACTTCAAAAATAATGTTTGAAATAAGGAAAATATGGTTTTGAAACATTTAGCGAAGGAATCATTGTTTAAATAATCATTATTTATAAGAATTTCCGATAACTTGTGTAGGAAATTGTTTCTAAAGTTCAAATTTTGAATACACTTCAAAAATACTGTTTGAAATAAGGAAAATATGGTTTTGAAACATTTAGCGACGGAATCATTGTTTAAATAATCATTCTTTATAACTATTTCTGTAAAATGCGTATAATGTGTGCAGGAAGTTCTTTATAAAGATCAAATTTTGCATACTCTTTAGAAATACTGTTTGAAATAAGAAAAATATGGTTTTGAAACATTTAGCGACGGAATCATTGTTTAAATAATCATTCTTTATAGCTATAGCTGTAAAATGCGTATAATTTGTGCAGGAAGTTGTTTATTAAAATCAAATTTTGCATACTCTCTAATTATACTGTTAGAAATAAGAAAAATATGGTTTTGAAACATTTAGCGAAGGAATCATTGTTTAAATAATCATTATTTATAAGAATTTCCGATAACTTGTGTAGGAAATTGTTTCTAAAGTTCAAATTTTGAATACACTTCTAAAATACTGTTTGAAATGAGGAAAATATGGTTTTGAAACATTTAGCGACGGAATCATTGTTTAAATAATCATTTTTTATAACTATTGCTGTAAAATGCGTATAATTTGTGCAGGAAGTTGTTTATTAAAATCAAATTTTGCATACTCTTTAAAAATACTGTTTGAAATTAAAAAAATATGGTTTTGAAACATTTAGCGACGGAATCATTGTTTAAATAATCATTATTTATAAGAATTTCCGATTACTTGTGTAGGAAATTGTTTCTAAAGTTCAAATTTTGAATACACTTCAAAAATACTGTTTGAAATAAGGAAAATATGGTTTTGAAACATTTAGCGACGGATTCATTGTTTAAATAATCATTGTTTAAATAATCATTCTTTATAACTATAGCTGTAAAATGCGTATAATTTGTGCAGGAAGTTGTTTATTAAAATCAAATTTTGCATACTCTTTAAAAATACTGTTAGAAATAAGAAAAATATGGTTTTGAAACATTTAGCGACGGAATCATTGTTTAAATAATCATTATTTATAAGAATTTCCGATTACTTGTGTAGGAAATTGTTTCTAAAGTTCAAATTTTGAATACACTTCAAAAATACTGTTTGAAATAAGGAAAATATGGTTTTGAAACATTTAGCGACGGATTCATTGTTTAAATAATCATTGGTTAAATAATCATTCTTTATAGCTATAGCTGTAAAATGCGTATAATTTGTGCAGGAAGTTGTTTATTAAAATCAAATTTTGCATACTCTTTAAATATACTGTTAGAAATAAGAAAAATATGGTTTTGAAACATTTAGCGACGGAATCATTGATGAAATAATCATTATTTATAAGAATTTCCGATTACTTGTGTAGGAAATTGTTTCTAAAGTTCAAATTTTGAATACACTTCAAAAATACTGTTTGAAATAAGGAAAATATGGTTTTGAAACATTTAGCGACGGATTCATTGTTTAAATAATCATTCTTTATAACCCACCCCCCCCCCCCCCCACCCCCCCCCCCCCCCACCCCCCCCCCCCCCCACCCCCCCCCCCCCCCACCCCCCCCCCCCCCCACCCCCCCCCCCCCCCACCCCCCCCCCCCCCCACCCCCCCCCCCCCCCACCCCCCCCCCCCCCCACCCCCCCCCCCCCCCACCCCCCCCCCCCCCCACCCCCCCCCCCCCCCACCCCCCCCCCCCCCCACCCCCCCCCCCCCCCACCCCCCCCCCCCCCCACCCCCCCCCCCCCCCACCCCCCCCCCCCCCCACCCCCCCCCCCCCCCACCCCCCCCCCCCCCCACCCCCCCCCCCCCCCACCCCCCCCCCCCCCCACCCCCCCCCCCCCCCACCCCCCCCCCCCCCCACCCCCCCCCCCCCCCACCCCCCCCCCCCCCCACCCCCCCCCCCCCCCACCCCCCCCCCCCCCCACCCCCCCCCCCCCCCACCCCCCCCCCCCCCCACCCCCCCCCCCCCCCACCCCCCCCCCCCCCCAAAATGTATGCGAGCGTATTAAATATGAAAAGAATAGTCAACATGAGTTGGATAAGAAAGGCGGGTGGAGTCGGAACGCAGTTCGGGAATTTAGAAGGGGTAGAGGGACGATTGAAAACGTGAAAAATATTAATGAACATGTAGTGGGAAATAGACTTAGCGAAAGGGAATGAAAAACAACTGGACCATTCTTTTTAGATTTTAAAAGCAGCCTTTGACAGGGACTGGATAGAGAAGTGCTGTGGAAAACGTATGAAGAAAAGATGGTATTAGGGAAAGCTTAATTGAAAGAGTCAAAGAGATTTACGGATTGAAAACGAAGTGTAGAGTAAGAATAGGGGGGTATGGAGTCGAATTGAATTTTGGGTTGAGAAAAGAGTGAGGCAGGGGCTGTCCACTTAGCCGACACTATTCAACATATACATCGCGAGATTTGGAGGATGAGTTGAGAAAAAGCAGTTGGGGAGGGGTTAGAATTAGGTAAAGAATAAGATTATGGTCTTTTGGGAATATGCTGACGATATGTAGTGTTAGCAGAGAAAGAAGAAGGGGATGTTGGAGGATGCTGAGAGGTTTGAGAAAATACTTGGGAAGGGGAAGGAACTTAGTTACTGAGCGTAGAAAAATCTAAGATTATGTATTTGAAAAGGGAAGGAGTAGAAGGAGAGCAAAGGTTCTGGTGGTGGGGGAAAGAAAGGGTAGAAGAAAGTGATAGAATATAAGTATCCTAGGATATGTGTTAGAAAAGGGAGGGGGGTAACTCAAAAACATGTGAAAGAGAGAGTAAGAAGAGCGAGAGTAGCCATGGGTTGGTTATGGAGTTACGGGCAACGAAAATTTAGTGGGGATATTAAATGGAGGTTTAAAATTGTTTGATAGGCATTGTGAAGGGGATTTTATTGTATGGAGTGGAGATTTGGGGTTTTAGGGGAATGGAAAGAGGGTAGAAGGTTTTACAGGAAAAATATCTAAGATGGATTTTAGGTTTAGATAGGGTATTAACTCCGGGGTATTTGGTAAGAGAAGAGTTGAAACGAGATAAAATGAAGATTGAATAACAGGGGTAAGAAAGCCGGGTATGTTTGAAGAGAGGTTAGAAGAGGGGACAGTTACAGTGAGATTAGGAAAAGTATGTATGAGTGAAAAAAGAACAAGTGTATGAGAAAGTTAGGAAATGGGTGGGAGAATGGGTCGAGTGAGAGCAAAGAGAGAATGTATTATTTACGGGAGATGTGGGGAATGAGTGAAGAAGCCTCTAAAGTGCTAAATGAGAAACTAAACTGGAAGTATGTGAGAGAAAGGGATAGAGAGGTAGATGAGACAAGAACAGATATTGTAGGCCTAAATAATTCAAGATCTTGTGGAAATTATGATAAGGGGTAGTAGGGATTGGGTGGCAGAAGTACATAAGAGATTTGCAAAAGAAACCGAGGGAGGGATAAAACTCAAGTACAATAGGGGCCACGATGGAGATGCGGAAATGAAGAATTAGGGAATAGAAAAAAATATTGGGAATGAAAGGATGAAGATAAAATTATGGTCTGGTTGTGGTAAGAGTGGTAGAGAAGATTTAGATCACATTGTAAAATGATTGCCAGGGCGAGTAATAGGAAAAGGAGTGACGTGAGGCAGAGATAAAGAGTGAACAGGGAAAATGCTATGAATGGATGAAATCCGATCGAAAAGATGAGAAAGAGAGATTGAGGAGAGGAGAGAGAGAGAGAGGCGAGAGAGAGAGAGAGAGCAGAGTGGCGAACCGGAAGTCCAGAATAGGGTCCCAGAATAGGTAGAGACCGGAGACATAGTATGTGAATGAGGCAGTTTGGCTAAAACTACAGCGATACACCGTCGGGAAAATTCGCTGCGGCGGAAAACCATGTAGGTGTATCATTTGGTAAGACAACATTGTAGGACACGAATTGCGTTACATATAAAAGTAATTGCAATGCAATTAGAAATGATTATTTAAAGAATGATTCCGTCGCGAATTTTTTCAAAACCATATTTTCCTTATTTCAAACAGTATTTTTGAAGTGTATTCAATATTTGATCTTTATAAAGAATTTCTTAAAGAAGCTATCAGAAATCGTTATAAATAATGAGTATTTAAACAATGATTCCGTCGCTAAATGTTTCAAAACCATATTTTTCTTATTTCATTCCGTATTTTAAAAGAATATGCAAAATTCGATGTTTAAATAGAATTTTCTAAAAAAGTTATCAGAAATCGTTATAAAGAATGATTATTTAAAGAATGATTCCGTCGCGAATTTTTTAAAAACCATATTTTCCTTATTTCAAACGATATTTTTAAAGAGTATGAAAAATTGGAAATTTAGAAAGAATTTCCTGCACAAATTATACGCATTTTACAGCAATAGTTATAAAGAATGATTATTTAAATAATGATTCCGTCGCAAATTTTTTCAAAACCATATTTTTCTTATTTCAAACAGTATTTTTGAAGTGCCTTCAAAATTTGAACTTTAGAAAGAATTTCTTACACAAGTTATCAGAAATCGTTATAAATAATGATTATTTAAACAATGATTCCGTCGCTAAACGTTTCAAAACCATATTTTTCTTATTTCAAACCGTATTTTAAGGGTATGCAAAATTTGATCTTTATAAAGAATTTCCTAAAAAAGTTATCAGAAATCGTTAAAAATAATAATTATTTTAAGAATGATTCCGTCGCGTATTTTTTCAAAACCATATTTTCCTTATTTCAAACAGTATTATTGCAGTGCCTTCAAAATTTGAACTTTAGAAAGAATTTCCTACACAAGTTATCAGAAGTCGTTATAAATAATGATTATTTAAACAATGATTCCGTCACTAAATGTTTCAAAACCATATTTTATCTTATTTCAAACCGTATTTTAAAAGAGTATGCAAAATTTGATCTTTATAAAGAATTTCCTAAAAAAGTTATCAGAAATCGTTAAAAATAATAATTATTTAAAGAATGATTCCGTCGCGAATTTTTTCAAAACCATATTTTCCTTATTTCAAACAGTATTTTTGAAGTGTATTCAATATTTGATCTTTATAAAGAATTTCTTAAAGAAGCTATCAGAAATCGTTATAAATAATGAGTATTTAAACAATGATTCCGTCGCTAAATGTTTCAAAACCATATTTTTCTTATTTCATTCCGTATTTTAAAAGAATATGCAAAATTCGATGTTTAAATAGAATTTCCTAAAAAAGTTATCAGAAATCGTTATAAATAATGATTATTTAAACAATGATTCAGTCGCGAATTTTTTCAAAACCATATTTTTCTTATTTCAAACAGTATTTTTGAAGTGCCTTCAAAATTTGAACTTTAGAAAGAATTTCTTACACAAGTTATCAGAAATCGTTATAAATAATGATTATTTAAACAATGATTCCGTCGCTAAACGTTTCAAAACCATATTTTTCTTATTTCAAACCGTATTTTAAGGGTATGCAAAATTTGATCTTTATAAAGAATTTCCTAAAAAAGTTATCAGAAATCGTTAAAAATAATAATTATTTTAAGAATGATTCCGTCGCGTATTTTTTCAAAACCATATTTTCCTTGTAACCTCCACAACGCAGGGCCGTAGCTCCTTTTGTGGTTTTGTCCTAAATTTAAGGGCCGGGGCACTTTTATTTTAAGTTGCGTCCCTGAGGCTTTCGGGTGGGACCGAGCGGTGGTCTTACTCGTCCTGTATTGTGGTGCGCATGCCCGATTCCAGAGAGAGGGCATGGCGTCACGGCATCAAGAGAGGGGATCAGAGTCGACCTGTTCGAGGAAAATCTCAAGACGAGCACTTCTCGTCCAGCTGTTCGCTGAGAAGTGCCTGGCTTGGAGCCTCCTCTCGATCCCAGTCTCGCCCAGGACTCCCGCTGCGGGATCCTGGCACGACTTCCTTCACTCCTCGCACTAGGTCTCCTCGCTGAGAGGGACTTTGACGATCTCCATTTCCAAGTCTCGCCCAGGACTCCCGCTGAGGGATCCCGGCACGGCTTTCCTAGATCCTCGCACTAGGTATCCTCGCTGAGAGGAACTTGGGCGATCTCGGCGTGTAAATCGCATAAGGAAATTTATTGTTTTCATTTTCATTTGAAAGAATTAGTCCTGTTCCGGACCCCGCTGAGGGCGACGGCTGGACTAATCGGGAAAATCATTCGCGGTAGCGCGATCGCTGAGGCGATCCCGTCGTACTCCAATTTTCCGATCAACGTTTAATTAATTGCTGCTTATCCGGACTTGCAAATTAATTCCACTTAATACTAATCGTTTTCTCTTCTAGATTCCGAGTATTCAAAATCTCATACGCGTAGGTTTAAGTAATCGTAATCATATTAATAGTGTCAGGTTAAGGTCAAGGTCGTATTGAATAAATATTTTGGTTCTATATAAACGACGTATATTATTATTTACAAGACCCTTTCCTCGTGCCGTCTATGTGTGTGTATGTATCGATTTGCAATTGATTAGAGCCTGGAGTATTCGTGAATTCCGAGGAATCGTTCATTCGCAGATTCGATCGTGAATGGACGGATTTCCGAGAATTATAATTAACAACCACACGGGAGAAAACGTGTAGGTTACATCCTTATTTCAAACAATATTTTTAAAGAGTATGCAAAATTGGAAATTTAGAAAGAATTTCCTACACAAGTCATCAGAAATCGTTATAAATAATGATTATTTAAACAATGATTCAGTCGCGAATTTTTTCAAACCCATATTTTTTTTATTTCAAACAGTATTTTTGAAGTGCCTTCAAAATTTGAACTTTAGAAAGAATTACCTACAAAAGTTATCAGAAATCGTTATAAATAATGATTATTTAAACAATGGTTCCGTCGTTAAATGTTTCAGAACCATATTTTTTTTATTTCAAACAGTATTATTGAAGTGTATTCAAAATTTGAACTTTATAAAGAACTTCCTGCACACTTTATACGTATTTTACAGCAATGATTATAAGAAATGATTATTTAAATAAGGATTCAGTGGCGGATTTTTTCAAAACCATATTTTCCTTATTTCAAACAGTATTATTGAAGTGTATTGCAAATTTGAATTTTAGAAAGAATTTCCAGCAAAAGTTATCAGAAATCGTTATAAATAATGATTATTTAAACAATGATTCCGTCGCTAATTCTTTTAAAACCATATTTTCTTTATTTCAATCAGTATTATTGAAGTGTATTCAAAATTTGAACTTTAGAAAGAATTTCCTGCACAAGTTATCAGAAATCGTTATAAATAATGATTATTTAAACAATGATTCCGTCGCTAATTCTTTTAAAACCAGATTTTCTTTATTTCAATCAGTATTTTTGAAGTGTATTCAAAATTTGAACTTTGGAAAGAATTTCCTACAAAAGTTATCAGAAATCGTTATAAATAATGATTATTTAAACAATGATTCCGTCGTTAAATGTTTCAGAACCATATTTTTTTTATTTCAAACAGTATTTTCAAAGAGTATGCAAAATTTGATCTTTATAAAGAACTTCCTGCACACTTTATACGCATTTTACAGCAATGGTTATAAGAAATGATTATTTAAATAATGATTCAGTCGCGGATTTTTTCAAAACCATATTTTCCTTATTTCAAACAGTATTATTGAAGTGCCTTCAAAATTTGAACTTTAGAAAGAATTTCCTACACAAGTTATCAGAAATCGTTATAAATAATGATTATTTAAACAATGATTCCGTCGTTAAATGTTTCAAAACCATATTTTCCTTATTTCAAACATTATTATTGAAGTGTATTCAAAATTTGAACTTTATAAAGAATTTCCTACACAAGTTATCAGAAATCGTTATAAATAATGTTTATTTAAACAATGATTCAGTCGCGAATTCTTTCAAAACCATATTTTCCTTATTTCAAACAGTATTTTTAAAGAATATGCAAAATGTGATCTTTATAAAGAATTTCCTACACAAGTTATCAGAAATCGTTATAAATAATGATTATTTAAACAATGATTCCGTCGCGAATTTTTTGAAAACCATATTTTCCTTATTTCATACAGAATTTTTAAAGTGTATTCAAAATTTGAACTTTGGAAATAATATCCTACAAAAGTTATCAGGAATCGTTATAAATAATGATTATTTAAACAATGATTCCGTCGTTAAATGTTTCAGAACCATATTTTTTTTATTTCAAACAGTATTTTCAAAGAGTATGCAAAATTTCATCTTTATAAAGAATTTCCTGCACACTTTATACGCATTTTACAGCAATGGTTATAAGAAATGATTATTTAAATAATGATTCAGTCTCGGATTTTTTCAAAACCATATTTTCCTTATTTCAAACAGTATTATTGAAGTGTATTCAAAATTTGAACTTTAGAAAGAATTTCCTACACAAGTTATCAGAAATCGTTATAAATAATGTTTATTTAAACAATGATTCCGTCGCGAATTTTTTCAAAACCATATTTTCCTTGTTTCAAACAATATTTTTAAAGAGTATGCAAAATTGGAAATTTAGAAAGAATTTCCTACACAAGTCATCAGAAATCGTTATAAATAATGATTATTTAAACAATGATTCAATCGCGGATTTTTTCAAAACCATATTTTCCTTATTTCAAACAGTATTATTGAAGTGTATTCAAAATTTGAACTTTATAAAGAATTTCCTGCACAAGTTATCAGAAATCGTTATAAATAATGATTATTTAAACAATGACTCCGTCGCTAATTCTTTTAAAACCATATTTTCTTTATTTCAATCAGTATTTTTTAAGTGTATTCAAAATTTGAACTTTAGAAAGAATTTCGTGCACAAGTTATCAGATATCGTTATAAATAATGATTATTTAAACAATGATTCCGTCGCTAATTCTTTCAAAACCATATTTTCTTTATTTCAAACAGTATTTTTTAAGTGTATTCAAAATTAGAACTTTAGAAAGAATTTCCTGCACAAGTTATCAGAAATCGTTATAAATAATGTTTATTTAAACAATGATTCCGTCGCTAATTCTTTTAAAACTATATTTTCTTTATTTCAATCAGTACTATTGTAGTGCCTTCAAAATTTGAACTTTAGAAAGTATTTCCTACACAAGTTATCAGAAGTCGTTATAAATAATGATTATTTAAACAATGATTCCGTCGCTAAATGTTTCAAAACCATATTTTATCTTAATTCAAACCGTATTTTAAAAGAGTATTCAAAATTTGAACTTTAGAAAGAATTTCGTGCACAAGTTATCGGAAATTCTTATAAATAATGATTATTTCATCAATGATTCCGTCGCTAAATGTTTCAAAACCACATTTTCCTTATTTCAAACAGTATTTTTAAAGTGTATTCAAAATTTGAACTTTAGAAAGAATTTCCTACACAAGTTATCAGAAATCGTTATAAATAATGATTATTTAAACAATGATTCCGTCGCTAAATGTTTCAAAACCATATTTTCCTTATTTCAAACAGTATTTTTGAAGTGTATTCAAAATTTGAACTTTAGAAACAATTTCCTACACAAGTTATCGGAAATTCTTATAAATAATGATTATTTAAACAATGATTCCTTCGCGGATTTTTTCAAAACCATATTTTCCTTATTTCAAACAGTATTATTGAAGGAATTTCCTACAAAAGTTATCAGAAATCGTTATAAATAATGATTATTTCAACGATGATTCCGTCGCGAATTTTTTCAAAACAATATTTTCCTAATTTCAAACAGTATTATTGAAGTGCCTTTAAAATTTGAACTTTAGCAAGAATTTCCTACACAAGTTATCAGAAATCGTTATAAATAATGATCATTTAAACAATGGTCCCGTCGTTAAATGTTTCAGAACCATATTTTCCTTACTTCAAACAGTATTATTGAGGTGTATTCAAAATTTGAACTTTAGAAAGAATTTCCTGCACAAGTTATCAGAAATCGTTATAAATAATGATTATTTAAACAATGATTCCGTCGCGAATTTTTTCAAAACCATATTTTCCTTATTTCATACAGAATTTTTGAAGTGTATTCAAAATTTGAACTTTATAAAGAATTTCCTACACAAGTCATCAGAAATCGTTATAAATAATGATTATTTAAACAATGATTCAGTCGCTAATTTTTTCAAAACCATATTTTTCTTATTTCAAACAGTATTTTGAAGTGTATTCAAAATTTGAACTTTATAAAGAATTTCCTTCACAAGTTATCAGAAATGGTTATTAATAATGATTATTTAAACAATGATTCCGTCGCGAATTTTTTCAAAACCATATTTTCCTTATTTCCATCAGTATTTTTTAAGTGTATTCAAAATTTGAACTTTAGAAAGAATTTCCTACACAAGTTATCAGAAATCGTTATAAATAATGTTTATTTAAACAATGATTCCCTCGCGAATTCTTTCAAAACCATATTTTCTTTATTTCAAACAGTATTTTTTAAGTGTATTCAAAATTAGAACTTTAGAAAGAATTTCTTACACAAGTTATCAGAAATCGTTATAAATAATGATTATTTAAACAATGATTCCGTCGCGAATTTTTTCAAAACCATATTTTCCTTATTTCATACAGAATTTTTAAAGTGTATTCAAAATTTGAACTTTGGAAAGAATTTCCTACAAAAGTTATCAGAAATCGTTATAAATAATGATTATTTAAACAATGATTCCGTCGTTAAATGTTTCAGAACCATATTTTTTTATTTCAAACAGTATTTTCAAAGAGTATGCAAAATTTGATCTTTATAAAGAATTTCCTGCACACTTTATATGCATTTTACAGCAATGGTTATTAGAAATGATTATTTAAATAATGATTCAGTCGCGAATTTTTTCAAAACCATATTTTCCTTATTTCAAACAGTATTATTGAAGTGTATTCAAAATTTGAACTTTAGAAAGAATTTCGTGCACAAGTCATCAGAAATCGTTATAAATAATGATTATTTAAACAATGATTCAGTCGCGAATTTTTTCAAAACCATATTTTTCTTATTTCAAACAGTATTTTTGATGTGCCTTCAAAATCTGAACTTGAGAAAGAATTTCCTATACAAGTTATCAGTAATCGTTATAAATAATGATTATTTAAACAATGATTCCGTCGCTAAATGTTTCAAAACCATATTTTCCTTATTTCAAACAGTATTTTTAAAGTGTATTCAAAATTTGAACTTTAGAAATAATTTCTTACACAAGTTATCAGAAATCGTTATAAATAATGATTATTTAAACAATGATTCCGTCGCTAAATGTTTCAAAACCATATTTTCCTTATTTCACACAGTATTTTTGAAGTGTATTCAAAATTTGAACTTTAGAAATAATTTCCTACACAAGTTATCGGAAATTCTTATAAATAATGATTATTTAAACAATGATTCCTTCGTTAAATGTTTCAAAACCATATTTTCCGTATTTCAAACAGTATTTTTAAAGTGTAATCAAAATTTGAAATTTAGAAAGAATTTCTTACACAAGTTATCAGAAATCGTTATAAATAATGATTATTTAAACAATGATTCCGTCACTAAATGTTTCAAAACCATATTTTCCTTATTTCAAACAGTATTTTTGAAGTGTATTCAAAATTTGAACTTTAGAAACAATTTCCTACACAAGTTATCAGAAATTCTTATAAATAATGATTATTTAAACAATGATTCCGTCGCTAATTTTTTCAAAATCATATTTTTCTTATTTAATACAGAATTTTTGTAGTGTATTCAAAATTTGAACTTTATAAAGAATTTCTTACACAAGTTATCAGAAATCGTTATAAATAATGATTATTTAAACAATGATTCCGTCGCAAATTTTTTGAAAACCATATTTTCCTTATTTCATACAGAATTTTTAAAGTGTATTCAAAATTTGAACTTTATAAAGAATTTCCTACACAAGTCATCAGAAATCGTTATAAATAATGATTATTTAAACAATGATTCAGTCGAGAATTTTTTCAAAGCCATATTTTTCTTATTTCAAACAGTATTTTTGAAGTGCCTTCAAAATTTGACCTTGAGAAAGAATTTCCTGTACAAGTTATCAGAAATCGTTATAAATAATGATTATTTACACAATGATTCTGTCATGAATTTTTTCAAAACCATATTTTCCTTATTTCAAACAGTATTTTTAAAGTGTATGCAAAATTTGAACTTTAGAAAGAATTTCCTACACAAGTTATCAGAAATCGTTATAAATAATGATTATTTAAACAATGATTCCGTTGCTAAATGTTTGAAAACCATATTTTACTTATTTCACACAGTATTTTTGAAGTGTATTCAAAATTTGAACTTTAGAAATAATTTCCTACACAAGTTATCAGAAATCGTTATAAATAATGATTATTTAAACAATGATTCCGTCGCGAATTTTTTCAAAACCATATTTTCCTTATTTCAAACAGTATTTTTAAAGTGTATTCAAAATTTGAACTTTATAAAGAATTTCCTACAAAAGTTATCAGAAATCGTTATAAATAATGATTATTTAAACAATGGTTCCGTCGTTAATTGTTTCAGAACCATATTTTTTTTATTTCAAACAGTATTATTGAAGTGTATTCAAAATTAGAACTTTATAAAGAATTTCCTACACAAGTTATCAGAAATCGTTATAAATAATGATTATTTCAACGATGATTCCGTCGCGAATTTTTTCAAAACAATATTTTTCTTATTTCAAACGATATTTTTAAAGAGTATGCAAAATTGGAAATTTAGAAAGAATTTCCTGCACAAGTCATCAGAAATCGTTATAAATAATGATTATTTAAACAATGATTCAGTCGCGAATTTTTTCAAAACCATATTTTTTTTATTTCAAACAGTATTTTCAAAGAGTATGCAAAATTTGAGCTTTATAAAGAATTTCCTGCACACTTTATATCAGAAATCGTTATAAAGAATGATTATTTAAACAATGATTCCGTCGTTAAATGTTTCAAAACCATATTTTCCGTATTTCAAACAGTATTTTTAAAGTGCAATCAAAATTTGAACTTTAGAAAGAATTTCCTACACAAGTTATCAGAAATCGTTATAAATAATGATTATTTAAACAATGATTCCGTCGCTAAATGTTTCAAAACCATATTTTCCTTATTTCAAACAGTATTTTTAAAGTGTAATAAAAATTTGAACTATAGAAAGAATTTCCTACACAAGTTATCAGAAATCGTTATAAATAATGATTATTTAAACAATAATTCCGTCGCTAAATGTTTCAAAACCATATTTTTTTAATTTCAAACAGTATTTTTGAAGTGTATTCAAAATTTGCACTTTAGAAAGAATTTCCTACACTAGTTATCAGAAATCGATATAAATAATGATTAATTAAACAATGATTCCGTCGCTAAATGTTTTAAAACCTTATTTTTCTAATTTCAAACAGTATTTTTAAAGAGTATGCAAAATTTGATCTTTATAAAGAACTTCCTACACAAGTTATCAGAAATCGTTATAAATAATGATTATTTAAACAATGATTCCGTCGCGAATTTTTTCAAAACCATATTTTCCTTATTTCAAACAGTATTTTTGAAGTGTATTCAAAATTTGAACTTTAGAAAGAATTTCCTACACAAGTTATCAGAAATTGTTATAAGCAATGATTTTTCAAACAATGATTCCGTCGCGAAATATTTCAAAACAATATTTTGCTTATTTCAAACAGTATTTTTGAAGTGTATGCAAAATTTTAACTTTATAAAGAATTTCCTGCACGAGTTATCAGAAATCGTTAAAAAAATTATTATTTAAACAATGATTGAGTCGCGAATATTTTCAAAACGATATTTTCCTTATTTCAAACATTATTTTTGAAGTGTATGCAAAATTTTTACTTTATAAAGAATTACCTACAAAAGTTATCAGAAATCGTTATAAATAATGATTATTTCAACGATGATTCCGTCGCGAATTTTTTCAAAACAATATTTTCCTAATTTCAAACAGTATTATTGAAGTGCCTTCAAAATTTGAACTTTATAAAGAATTTCGTGCACAAGTTATCAGATATCGTTATAAATAATGATTATTTAAACAATGATTCCGTCGCTAATTTTTTTAAAACCATATTTTCTTTATTTCAATCCGTATTTTTTAAGTGTATTCAAAATTTGAACTTTAGAAAGAATTTCGTGCACAAGTTATCAGATATCGTTATAAATAATGATTATTTAAACAATGATTCCTTCGCGAATTTTTTCAAAACCATATTCTCCTTATTTCATACAGAATTTTTGAAGTGTATTCAAAATTTGAACTTTAGAAAGAATTTCCAGCACAAGTTATCAGAAATCGTTATAAATAATGATTATTTAAATAATGATTCAGTCGCGGATTTTTTCAAAACCATATTTTCCTTATTTCAAACAGTATTATTGAAGTGCCTTCAAAATTTGAACTTTAGAAAGAATTTCCTGCACAAGTTATCAGAAATCGTTATAAATAATGTTTATTTAAACAATGATTCAGTCGCGAATTTTTTCAAAACCATATTTTTCTTATTTCAAACAGTATTTTTGAAGTGCCTTCAAAATTTGAACTTGAGAAAGAATTTCCTGTACAAGTTATCAGAAATCGTTATAAATAATGATTATTTAAACAATGATTCCGTCGCTAAATGTTTCAAAACCATATTTTCCTTATTTCAAACAGTATTTTTAAAGTGTAATCAAAATTTGAACTTTAGAAAGAATTTCCTACACAAGTTATCAGAAATCGTTATAAATAATGATTATTTAAACAATGATTCCGTCGCTAAATGTTTCAAAACCATATTTTCCGTATTTCAAACAGTATTTTTAAAGTGTAATCAAAATTTGAACTTTAGAAAGAATTTCTTACACAAGTTATCAGAAATCGTTATAAATAACGATTATTTAAACAATGATTCCGTCGCTAAATGTTTCAAAACCATATTTTCCTTATTTCAAACAGTATTTTTGAAGTGTATTCAAAATTTGAACTTTAGAAAGAATTACCTACAAAAGTTATCAGAAATCGTTATAAATAATGATTATTTCAACGATGATTCCGTCGCGAATTTTTTCAAAACAATATTTTCCTAATTTCAAACAGTATTATTGAAGTGCCTTCAAAATTTGAACTTTAGAAAGTATTTCCTACACAAGTTATCAGAAGTCGTTATAAATAATGATTATTTAAACAATGATTCCGTCGCGAATTTTTTCAAAACCATATTTTCCATATTTCAAACAGTATTATTGAAGTGCCTTCAAAATTTGAACTTTAGAAAGTATTTCCTACACAAGTTATCAGAAGTCGTTATAAATAATGATTATTTAAACAATGATTCCGTCGCTAAATGTTTCAAAACCATATTTTATCTTAATTCAAACCGTATTTTAAAAGAGTATGCAAAATTTGATCTTTATAAAGAATTTCCTAAAAAAGTTATCAGAAATCGTTATAAATAATAATTATTTAAAGAACGATTCCGTTGCGAATTTTTTTTAAAACCATATTCTCCTTATTTCAAACGATATTTTTAAAGAGTATGCAAAATTGGAAATTTAGAAAGAATTTCCTACACAAGTCATCAGAAATCGTTATAAATAATGATTATTTAAACAATGATTCAGTCGCGAATTTTTTCAAAACCATATTTTTCTTATTTCAAACAGTATTTTTGAAGTGCCTTCAAAATCTGAACTTGAGAAAGAATTTCCTATACAAGTTATCAGAAATCGTTATAAATAATGATTATTTAAACAATGATTCCGTCGTTAAATGTTTCAGAACCATATTTTTTTTATTTCAAGCAGTATTTTCACAGAGTATGCAAAATTTGATCTTTATAAAGAACTTCCTGCACACTTTATACGCATTTTACAGCAATGGTTATAAGAAATGATTATTTAAATAATGATTCAGTCTCGGATTTTTTCAAAACCATATTTTCCTTATTTCAAACAGTATTATTGAAGTGTATTCAAAAGTTGAACTTTAGAAAGAATTTCCTGCACAAGTTATCAGAAATCGTTATAAATAATGATTATTTAAACAATGATTCAGTCGCGAATTTTTTCAAACCCATATTTTTTTTATTTCAAACAGTATTTTTGAAGTGTATTCAAAATTTGAACTTTATAAAGAATTTCCTACACAAGTTATCAGAAATCGTTATAAATAATGTTTATTTAAACAATGATTCCTTCGCGAATTTTTTCAAAAACATATTTTCCTTATTTCAAACAGTATTTTTGAAGTGCCTTCAAAATCTGAACTTGAGAAAGAATTTCCTATATAAGTTATCAGAAATCGTTATAAATAATGATTATTTCAACGATGATTCCGTCGCGAATTTTTTCAAAACAATATTTTCCTAATTTCAAACAGTATTTTTGAAGTGCCTTCAAAATTTGAACTTTAAAAAGAATTTCCTACAAAAGTTATCAGAAATCGTTATAAATAATGCTTATTTAAACAATGATTCCGTCGTTAAATGTTTCAAAACCATATTTTCATTATTTCAAACATTATTATTGAAGTGTATTCAAAATTTGAACTTTATAAAGAATTTCCTACACAAGTTATCAGAAATCGTTATAAATAATGTTTATTTAAACAATGATTCCCTCGCGAATTCTTTCAAAACCATATTTTCTTTATTTCAAACAGTATTTTTTAAGTGTATTCAAAATTAGAACTTTAGAAAGAATTTCCTACACAGGTTATCAGAAATCGTTATAAATAATGATTATTTAAATAATGATTCCGTCGCTAAATGTTTCAAAACCATATTTTCCTTATTTCAGACAGTATTTTTAAAGTGTATTCAAAATTTGAACTTTAGAAAGAATTTCCTACACAAGTTATCAGAAATCGTTATAAATAATGATTATTTAAACAATGATTCCTTCGCTAAATGTTTCAAAACCATATTTTCCTTATTTCTAACAGTATTTTTAAAGAGTATGCAAAATATGAACTTTAGAAAGAATTTCCTACACAAGTTATCAGAAATCGTTATAAATAATGATTATTTAAACAATACTTCCGTTGCGTATTTTTTGAAATCCATATTTTTCTTATTTCATACAGAATTTTTAAAGTGTATTCAAAATTTGAACTTTAGAAATAATTTCCTACACAAGTTATCAGGAATCGTTATAAATAATGATTATTTAAACAATGATTCCGTCGTTAAATGTTTCAGAACCATATTTTTTTTATTTCAAACAGTATTTTCAAAGAGTATGCAAAATTTGATCTTTATAAAGAATTTCCTGCACACTTTATATGCATTTTACAGCAATCGTTATAAATAATGATTATTTAAACAATGATTCCGTCGCGAATTTTTTCAAAACCATATTTTCCTTATTTCAAACAGTATTATTGAAGTGTATTCAAAATTTCAACTTTAGAAAGAATTTCCTGCACAAGTTATCAGAAATCGTTATAAATAATGATTATTTAAACAATGATTCCGTCGCTAAACGTTTCAAAACCATATTTTTCTTATTTCAAACAGTATTTTCAAAGAGTATGCAAAATTTGATGTTTATAAAGAATTTCCTATACAAGTTATCAGAAATTGTTATAAGCAATGATTTTTCAAACAATGATTCCGTCGCGAAATATTTCAAAACAATATTTTGCTTATTTCAAACCGTATTTTAAAAGAGTATGCAAAATTTGAACTTTGGAAATAATTTCCTACAAAAGTTATCAGAAATCGTTAAAAATAATAATTATTTAAATAATGATTCAGTCTCGGATTTTTTCAAAACCATGTTTTCCTTATTTCAAACAGTATTATTGAAGTGCCTTCAAAATCTGAACTTGAGAAAGAATTTCCTATACAAGTTATCAGAAATCGTTATAAATAATGATTATTTAAACAATGATTCCGTCGTTAAATGTTTCAGAACCATATTTTTTTTATTTCAAACAGTATTTTCAAAGAGTATGCAAAATTTGAGCTTTATAAAGAATTTCCTGCACACTTTATATGCATTTTACAGCAATGGTTATTAGAAATGATTATTTAAATAATGATTCAGTCGCGGATTTTTTCAAAACCATATTTTCCTTATTTCAAACAGTATTATTGAAGTGTATTCAAAATTTGAACTTTAGAAAGAATTTCCTGCACAAGTTATCAGAAATCGTTATAAATAATGATTATTTAAACAATGATTCCGTCGCTAATTGTTTTAAAACCATATTTTTTTTATTTCAAACAGTATTATTAAAGTGTATTCAAAATTTGAACTTTATAAAGAATTTCCTACACAAGTTATCAGAAATCGTTATAAATAATGTTTATTTAAACAATGATTCCTTCGCGAATTTTTTCAAAACCATATTTTCCTTATTTCAAACAGTATTATTGAAGTGCCTTCAAAATTTGAACTTTAGAAAGATTTTCCTACACAAGTTATCAGAAATCGTTATAAATAATGATTATTTAAACAATGATTCCGTCGCTAATTTTTTCAAAACCATATTTTCCTTATTTCAAACAGTATTATTGAAGTGCCTTCAAAATTTGAACTTTAGAAAGAATTTCCTACACAAGTTATCAGAAATCGTTATAAATAATGATTATTTAAACAATGATTCCGTCGCGAATTTTTTCAAAACCATATTTTCCATATTTCAAACAGTATTATTGAAGTGCCTTCAAAATTTGAACTTTAGAAAGTATTTCCTACACAAGTTATCAGAAGTCGTTATAAATAATGATTATTTAAACAATGATTCCGTCGCTAAATGTTTCAAAACCATATTTTCCTAATTTCAAACAGCATTTTTAAAGAGTAAGCAAAATTTGAACTTTATAAAGAATTTCCTACACAAGTTATCAGAAATCATTATAAAGATTGATTATTTAAGCAATAATTCGGTCGCTAGTTGTATCAAGACGATATTTTTCTTATTTCAAACAGTATTTTTGAAGTGTATTCAAAATTTTAACTTCATAAAGAATTTCCTGCACAAGTTATCAGAAGTCGTTATAAATAATGATTATTTAAACAATGATTCCGTCGCTAAATGTTTCAAAACCATATTTTATCTTAATTCAAACCGTATTTTAAAAGAGTATGCAAAATTTGATCTTTATAAAGAATTTCCTAAAAAAGTTATCAGAAATCGTTATAAATAATAATTATTTAAACAATGATTCAGTCGCGAATTTTTTCAAAACCATATTTTTCTTATTTCAAACAGTATTTTTGAAGTGCCTTCAAAATCTGAACTTGAGAAAGAATTTCCTATACAAGTTATCAGAAATCGTTATAAATAATGATTATTTAAACAATGATTCCGTCGCTAATTGTTTTAAAACCATATTTTCTTTATTTCAATCAGTATTTTTTAAGTGTATTCAAAATTTGAACGTTATAAAGAATTTCGTGCACAAGTTATCAGATATCGTTATTAAATAATGATTCCGTCGCAAATTTTTTCAAAACCATATTTTTCTTATTTCAAACAGTATTTTTGAAGTGCCTTCAAAATTTGAACTTTAGAAAGAATTTCCTGCACAAGTTATCAGAAATCGTTATAAATAATGATTATTTAAACAATGATTCCGTCGCGAATTTTTTCAAAACCATATTTTCCTTATTTCATACAGAATTTTTGAAGTGTATTCAAAATTTGAACTTTGGAAAGAATTTCCTACAAAAGTTATCAGAAATCGTTATAAATAATGATTATTTAAACAATGATTCCGTCGTTAAATGTTTCAGAACCATATTTTTTTTATTTCAAACAGTATTATTGAAGTGTATTAAAAATTTGAACTTTATAAAGAATTTCCTACACAAGTTATTAGAAATCGTTATAAATAATGATTATTTAAACAATGATTCCGTCGCTAAACGTTTCAAAACCATATTTTTCTTATTTCAAACAGTATTTTTAAAGAGTATGCAAAATTTGATCTTTATAAAGAATTTCCTGCACACTTTATACGCATTTTAAAGCAATGGTTATAAGAAATGATTATTTAAATAATGATTCAGTTGCGAATTTTTTCAAAACCATATTTTCCTTATTTCAAATAGTATTATTGAAGTGGATTAAAAATTTGAACTTTAGAAAGAATTTCTGACACAAGTTATCAGAAATCGTAATAAATAATGATTATTCAAACAATGATTCCGTCGTTAAATGTTTCAAAACCATATTTTCCTTATTTCAAACATTATTATTGAAGTGTATTGAAAATTTGAACTTTAGAAAGAATTTCCTACACAAGTTATCAGAAATCGTTATAAATAATGATTATTTAAATAATGATTCCGTCGCTAAACGTTTCAAAACCATATTTTTCTTATTTCAAACAGCATTTTTGAAGTGTATGCAAAATTTGAACTTTAGAAAGAATTTCCTGCACAAGTTATCAGAAATCGTTATAAATAATGATTATTTAAACAATGATTCCGTCGCGAATTTTTTCAAAACCATATTTTCCTTATTTCATACAGAATTTTTGAAGTGTATTCAAAATTTGAACTTTGGAAAGAATTTCCTACAAAAGTTATCAGAAATCGTTATAAATAATGATTATTTAAACAATGATTCCGTCGCTAATTCTTTTAAAACCATATTTTCCTTATTTCAAACAGTATTATTGAAGTGCCTTCAAAATTTGAACTTTAGAAAGAATTTCCTGCACAAGTTATCAGAAATCGTTATAAATAATGTTTATTTAAACAATGATTCAGTCGCGGATTTTTTCAAAACCATATTTTCCTTATTTCAAACAGTATTGTTGAAGTGCCTTCAAAATTTGAACTTTATAAAGAATTTCCTACACAAGTCATCAGAAATCGTTATAAATAATGATTATTTAAACAATGATTCAGTCGCGAATTTTTTCAAACCCATATTTTTCTTATTTCAAACAGTATTTTTGAAGTGCCTTCAAAATTTGAACTTGAGAAAGAATTTCCTGTACAAGTTATCAGAAATCGTTATAAATAATGATTATTTAAACAATGATTCCGTCGTTAAATGTTTCAGAACCATATTTTTTTTATTTCAAACAGTATTTTCAAAGAGTATGCAAAATTTGAGCTTTATAAAGAATTTCCTGCACACTTTATATGCATTTTACAGCAATGGTTATTAGAAATGATTATTTAAACAATGATTCCGTCGCGAATTTTTTGAAAACCATATTTTCCTTATTTCATACAGAATTTTTAAAGTGTATTCAAAATTTGAACTTTGGAAATAATATCCTACAAAAGTTATCAGGAATCGTTATAAATAATGATTATTTAAACAATGATTCCGTCGCGAATTTTTTCAAAACAATATTTTCCTAATTTCAAACAGTATTATTGAAGTGCCTTCAAAATTTGAACTTTATAAAGAATTTCCTACACAAGTTATCAGAAATCGTTATAAATAATGTTTATTTAAATAATGATTCCTTCGCGAATTTTTTCAAAACCATATTTTCCTTATTTCAAACAGTATTATTGAAGTGCCTTCAAAATTTGAACTTTATAAAGAATTTCGTGCACAAGTTATCAGATATCGTTATAAATAATGATTATTTAAACAATGATTGCGACGCGAATAGTTTCAAAACGATATTTTTCTTATTTCAGAGAGTATTTTTGAAGTGTGTGCAAAATTTTATCTTTATAAAGAATTTCCTGCACAAGTTATCAGAAATCGTTGAAAAGATTAATGATTCAAACAATGATTGCGTCGCGAATAGTTTCAAAACGATATTTTCATTATTTCAGAAAGTATTTTTGGAGAGTATGCAAAATTTTGACTTTATAAAGAATTTTCTGCACAAGCTATCAGAAATCGTTATAAAGAATGATTATTTAAACAAAAATTCCGTCGCGAATTTTTTCAAAACCATATTTTTCTTATTTCATACAGAATTTTTAAAGTGTATTCAAAATTTGAACTTTGGAAAGAATTTCCTACAAAAGTTATCAGAAATCGTTATAAATAATGATTATTTAAACAATGATTCCGTCGTTAAATGTTTCAGAACCATATTTTTTTTATTTCAAACAGTATTTTCAAAGAGTATGCAAAATTTGAGCTTTATAAAGAATTTCCTGCACACTTTATATGCATTTTACAGCAATGGTTATTAGAAATGATTATTTAAATAATGATTCAGTCGCGGATTTTTTCAAAACCATATTTTCCTTATTTCAAACAGTATTATTGAAGTGTATTCAAAATTTGAACTTTGGAAAGAATTTCCTACACAAGTTATCAGAAATCGTTATAAATAATGATTATTTAAACAATGATTCCGTCGCTAATTCTTTTAAAACCATATTTTCCTTATTTCAAACAGTATTATTGAAGTGTATTCAAAATTTGAACTTTAGAAAGAATTTCCTGCACAAGTTATCAGAAATCGTTATAAATAATGATTATTTAAACAATGATTCCGTCGCGAATTTTTTCAAAACCATATTTTCCTTATTTCATACAGAATTTTTGAAGTGTATTCAAAATTTGAACTTTGGAAAGAATTTCCTACAAAAGTTATCAGAAATCGTTATAAATAATGATTATTTCAACGATGATTCCGTCGCGAATTTTTTCAAAACAATATTTTCCTAATTTCAAACAGTATTATTGAAGTGCCTTCAAAATTTGAACTTTAGAAAGAATTTCCTACAAAAGTTATCAGAAATCGTTATAAATAATGATTATTTAAACAATGATTCCGTCGCTAATTCTTTTAAAACCATATTTTCTTTATTTCAATCAGTATTTCTGAAGTGTATTCAAAATTTGAACTTTGGAAAGAATTTCCTACAAAAGTTATCAGAAATCGTTATAAATAATAATTATTTAAAGAACGATTCCGTTGCGAATTTTTTTTAAAACCATATTCTCCTTATTTCAAACGATATTTTTAAAGAGTATGCAAAATTGGAAATTTAGAAAGAATTTCCTACACAAGTCATCAGAAATCGTTATAAATAATGATTATTTAAACAATGATTCAGTCGCGAATTTTTTCAAAACCATATTTTTCTTATTTCAAACAGTATTTTTGAAGTGCCTTCAAAATCTGAACTTGAGAAAGAATTTCCTATACAAGTTATCAGAAATCGTTATAAATAATGATTATTTAAACAATGATTCCGTCGTTAAATGTTTCAGAACCATATTTTTTTTATTTCAAGCAGTATTTTCACAGAGTATGCAAAATTTGATCTTTATAAAGAACTTCCTGCACACTTTATACGCATTTTACAGCAATGGTTATAAGAAATGATTATTTAAATAATGATTCAGTCTCGGATTTTTTCAAAACCATATTTTCCTTATTTCAAACAGTATTATTGAAGTGTATTCAAAATTTGAACTTTAGAAAGAATTTCCTGCACAAGTTATCAGAAATCGTTATAAATAATGATTATTTAAACAATGATTCCGTCGCGAATTTTTTCAAAACCATATTTTCTTTATTTCAAACAGTATTTTTTAAGTGTATTCAAAATTTGAACTTTAGAAAGAATTTCCTACACAGGTTATCAGAAATCGTTATAAATAATGATTATTTAAACAATGATTCCGTCGTTAAATGTTTCAGAACCATATTTTTTTTATTTCAAACAGTATTTTCAAAGAGTATGCAAAATTTCATCTTTATAAAGAACTTCCTGCACACTTTATATGCATTTTACAGCAATGGTTATAAGAAATGATTATTTAAATAATGATTCAGTGGCGGATTTTTTCAAAACCATATTTTCCTTATTTCAAACAGTATTATTGAAGTGTATTGAAAATTTGAACTTTAGAAAGAATTTCCTACACAAGTTATCAGAAATCGTTATAAATAATGATTATTTAAACAATGATTCCGTCGCTAATTCTTTTAAAACCATATTTTCTTTATTTCAATCAGTATTTTTTAAGTGTATTCAAAATTTGAACTTTAGAAAGAATTTCGTGCACAAGTTATCAGATATCGTTATAAATAATGATTATTTAAACAATGATTCCGTCGCTAATTCTTTTAAAACCAGATTTTCTTTATTTCAATCAGTATTTTTGAAGTGTATTCAAAATTTGAACTTTGGAAAGAATTTCCTACAAAAGTTATCAGAAATCGTTATAAATAATGATTATTTAAATAATGATTCAGTCTCGGATTTTTTCAAAACCATATTTTCTTTATTTCAATCCGTATTTTTTAAGTGTATTCAAAATTTGAACTTTAGAAAGAATTTCGTGCACAAGTTATCAGATATCGTTATAAATAATGATTATTTAAACAATGATTCCTTCGCGAATTTTTTCAAAACCATATTTTCCTTATTTCAAACAGTATTATTGAAGTGCCTTCAAAATCTGAACTTGAGAAAGAATTTCCTATACAAGTTATCAGAAATCGTTATAAATAATGATTATTTAAACAATGGTTCCGTCGTTAAATGTTTCAGAACCATATTTTTTTTATTTCAAACAGTATTATTGAAGTGTATTCAAAATTAGAACTTTATAAAGAATTTCCTACACAAGTTATCAGAAATCGTTATAAATAATGTTTATTTAAATAATGATTCCTTCGCAAATTCTTTTAAAACCATATTTTCCTTATTTCAAACAGTATTATTGAAGTGTATTCAAAATTTGAACTTTATAAAGAATTTCCTACACAAGTCATCAGAAATCGTTATAAATAATGATTATTTAAACAATGATTCAGTCGCGAATTTTTTCAAAACCATATTTTTCTTATTTCAAACAGTATTTTTGAAGTGCCTTCAAAATCTGAACTTGAGAAAGAATTTCCTATACAAGTTATCAGAAATCGTTATAAATAATGATTATTTAAACAATGATTCCGTCGTTAAATGTTTCAGAACCATATTTTTTTTATTGCAAGCAGTATTTTCACAGAGTATGCAAAATTTGATCTTTATAAAGAACTTCCTGCACACTTTATATGCATTTTACAGCAATGGTTATTAGAAATGATTATTTAAATAATGATTCAGTCGCGAATTTTTTCAAAACCATATTTTCCTTATTTCAAACAGTATTATTGAAGTGTATTCAAAATTTGAACTTTAGAAAGAATTTCCTGCACAAGTTATCAGAAATCGTTATAAATAATGTTTATTTAAACAATGATTCCGTCGCTAATTGTTTTAAAACCATATTTTCTTTATTTCAATCAGTATTTTTTAAGTGTATTCAAAATTTGAACTTTAGAAAGAATTTCGTGCACAAGTTATCAGATATCGTTATAAATAATGATTATTTAAACAATGGTTCCGTCGTTAAATGTTTCAGAACCATATTTTTTTTATTTCAAACAGTATTATTGAAGTGTATTCAAAATTTGAACTTTATAAAGAATTTCCTACACAAGTTATCAGAAATCGTTATAAATAATGTTTATTTAAACAATGATTCCTTCGCGAATTTTTTCAAAACCATATTTTCCTTATTTCAAACAGTATTATTGAAGTGCCTTCAAAATTTGAACTTTAGAAAGTATTTCCTACACAAGTTATCAGAAGTCGTTATAAATAATGATTATTTAAACAATGATTCCGTCGCTAAATGTTTCAAAACCATATTTTATCTTAATTCAAACTGTATTTTAAAAGAGTATTCAAAATTTGAACTTTAGAAAGAATTTCGTGCACAAGTTATCAGATATCGTTATAAATAATGATTATTTAAACAATGATTCCGTCGCTAATTCTTTTAAAACCACATTTTCTTTATTTCAATCAGTGTTTTTGAAGTGTATTCAAAATTTGAACTTTGGAAAGAATTTCCTGCACAAGTTAACAGAAATCGTTATAAATAATGTTTATTTAAACAATGATTCCGTCGCTAATTCATTTAAAACCATATTTTCCTTATTTCAAACAGTATTATTGAAGTGTATTCAAAATTTGAACTTTAGAAAGAATTTCCTACACAAGTTATCAGAAATCGTTATAAATAATGTTTATTTAAACAATGATTCCTTCGCGAATTTTTTCAAAACCATATTCTCCTTATTTCAAACGATATTTTTAAAGAGTATGCAAAATTGGAAATTTAGAAAGAATTTCCTGCACAAGTCATCAGAAATCGTTATAAATAATGATTATTTAAACAATGATTCAGTCGCGAATTTTTTCAAAACCATATTTTTCTTATTTCAAACAGTATTTTTGAAGTGCCTTCAAAATCTGAACTTGAGAAAGAATTTCCTATACAAGTTATCAGAAATCGTTATAAATAATGATTATTTAAACAATGATTCCGTCGTTAAATGTTTCAGAACCATATTTTTTTTATTGCAAGCAGTATTTTCACAGAGTATGCAAAATTTGATCTTTATAAAGAACTTCCTGCACACTTTATACGCATTTTACAGCAATGGTTATAAGAAATGATTATTTAAATAATGATTCAGTCTCGGATTTTTTCAAAACCATATTTTCCTTATTTCAAACAGTATTATTGAAGTGTATTCAAAATTTGAACTTTAGAAAGAATTTCCTGCACAAGTTATCAGAAATCGTTATAAATAATGTTTATTTAAACAATGATTCCGTCGCTAATTGTTTTAAAACCATATTTTCTTTATTTCAATCAGTATTTTTTAAGTGTATTCAAAATTTGAACTTTATAAAGAATTTCGTGCACAAGTTATCAGATATCGTTATAAATAATGATTATTTAAACAATGATTCCGTCGCTAATTCTTTTAAAACCATATTTTCTTTATTTCAATCCGTATTTTTTAAGTGTATTCAAAATTTGAACTTTAGAAAGAATTTCGTGCACAAGTTATCAGATATCGTTATAAATAATGATTATTTAAACAATGATTCCGTCGCTAATTCTTTTAAAACCACATTTTCTTTATTTCAATCAGTGTTTTTGAAGTGTATTCAAAATTTGATCTTTGGAAAGAATTACCTACAAAAGTTATCAGAAATCGTTATAAATAATGATTATTTCAACGATGATTCCGTCGCGAATTTTTTCAAAACAATATTTTCCTAATTTCAAACAGTATTATTGAAGTGCCTTCAAAATTTGAACTTTAGAAAGAATTTCCTACAAAAGTTATCAGAAATCGTTATAAATAATGATTATTTAAACAATGGTTCCGTCGTTAAATGTTTCAGAACCATATTTTTTTTATTTCAAACAGTATTATTGAAGTGTATTCAAAATTTGAACTTTATAAAGAATTTCCTACACAAGTTATCAGAAATCGTTATAAATAATGTTTATTTAAACAATGATTCCTTCGCGAATTTTTTCAAAACCATATTTTCCTTATTTCAAACAGTATTATTGAAGTGCCTTCAAAATTTGAACTTTAGAAAGTATTTCCTACACAAGTTATCAGAAGTCGTTATAAATAATGATTATTTAAACAATGATTCCTTCGCGAATTTTTTCAAATCAATATTTTCCTTATTTCAAACAGTATTATTGAAGTGCCTTCAAAATTTGAACTTTAGAAAGAATTTCCTAGACAAGTTATCAGAAATCGTGATAAATAATGATTATTTAAACAATAATTCCGTCGCTAATTCTTTTAAAACCATATTTTCTTTATTTCAATCAGTATTTCTGAAGTGTATTCAAAATTTGAACTTTGGAAAGAATTTCCTACAAAAGTTATCAGAAATCGTTATAAATAATGATTATTTAAACAATGATTCCGTCGTTAAATGTTTCAGAACCATATTTTTTTTTATTTCAAACAGTATTTTCAAAGAGTATGCAAAATTTGATCTTTATAAAGAATTTCCTGCACACTTTATATGCATTTTACAGCAATGGTTATTAGAAATGATTATTTAAATAATGATTCAGTCGCGAATTTTTTCAAAACAATATTTTCCTAATTTCAAACAGTATTATTGAAGTGCCTTCAAAATTTGAACTTTAGAAAGAATTTCCTGCACAAGTTATCAGAAATCGTTATAAATAATGTTTATTTAAACAATGATTCCGTCGCTAATTCTTTTAAAACCATATTTTCTTTATTTCAATCAGTATTTTTTAAGTGTATTCAAAATTTGAACTTTATAAAGAATTTCCTACACAAGTTATCAGAAATCGTTATAAATAATGATTATTTAAACAATGATTCCGTCGCTAATTCTTTTAAAACCATATTTTCTTTATTTCAATCAGTATTTTTGAAGTGTATTCAAAATTTGAACTTTAGAAAGAATTTCCTACACAAGTTATCAGAAGTCGTTATAAATAATGATTATTTAAACAATGATTCAGTCGCGAATTTTTTCAAAACCATATTTTCCTTATTTCATACAGAATTTTTGAAGTGTATTCAAAATTTGAACTTTGGAAAGAATTTCCTAAAAAAGTTATCAGAAATCGTTATAAATAATAATTATTTAACGAACGATTCCGTCGCTAAATGTTTCAAAACCATATTTTTCTTATTTCAAACAGTATTTTAAAAGAGTATGCAAAATTTGATCTTTAAATAGAATTTCCTAAAAAAGTTATCAGAAATCGTTATAAATAATGATTATTTAAAGAATGATTCCGTCGCGAATTTTTTCAAAACCATATTTTCCTTATTTCAAACGATATTTTTAAAGAGTATGCAAAATTGGAAATTTAGAAAGAATTTCCTGCACAAGTTATATCAGAAATCGTTATAAATAATGATTATTTAAATAATGATTCAGTCGCAAATTTTTTCAAAACCATATTTTTCTTATTTCAAACAGTATTTTTGAAGTGGCTTCAAAATTTGAACTTTAGAAAGAATTTCTTACACAAGTTATCAGAAATCGTTATAAATAATGATTATTTAAACAATGATTCCGTCGTTAAATGTTTCAGAACCATATTTTTTTTATTTCAAACAGTATTTTCAAAGAGTATGCAAAATTTCATCTTTATAAAGAACTTCCTGCACACTTTATATGCATTTTACAGCAATGGTTATAAGAAATGATTATTTAAACAATGATTCCGTCGCGAATTTTTGCAAAACCATATTTTCCTTATTTCATACAGAATTTTTGAAGTGTATTCAAAATTTGAACTTTGGAAAGAATTACCTACAAAAGTTATCAGAAATCGTTATAAATAATGATTATTTCAACGTTGATTCCGTCGCGAATTTTTTCAAAACAATATTTTCCTAATTTCAAACAGTATTATTGAAGTGCCTTCAAAATTTGAACTTTAGAAAGAATTTCCTACAAAAGTTATCAGAAATCGTTATAAATAATGATTATTTAAACAATGGTTCCGTCGTTAAATGTTTCAGAACCATATTTTTTTTATTTCAAACAGTATTATTGAAGTGTATTCAAAATTTGAACTTTATAAAGAATTTCCTACACAAGTTATCAGAAATCGTTATAAATAATGTTTATTTAAACAATGATTCCTTCGCGAATTTTTTCAAAACCATATTTTCCTTATTTCAAACAGTATTATTGAAGTGCCTTCAAAATTTGAACTTTAGAAAGTATTTCCTACACAAGTTATCAGAAGTCGTTATAAATAATGATTATTTAAACAATGATTCCGTCGCTAAATGTTTCAAAACCATATTTTATCTTAATTCAAACCGTATTTTAAAAGAGTATGCAAAATTTGATCTTTATAAAGAATTTCCTAAAAAAGTTATCAGAAATCGTTATGAATAATAATTATTTAAAGAACGATTCCGTTGCTAATTCTTTTAAAACCACATTTTCTTTATTTCAATCAGTGTTTTTGAAGTGTATTCAAAATTTGAACTTTGGAAAGAATTACCTACAAAAGTTATCAGAAATCGTTATAAATAATGATTATTTCAACGATGATTCCGTCGGGAATTTTTTCAAAACAATATTTTCCTAATTTCAAACAGTATTTTAAAAGAATATGCAAAATTCGATGTTTAAATAGAATTTTCTAAAAAAGTTATCAGAAATCGTTATAAAGAATGATTATTTAAAGAATGATTCCGTCGCGAATTTTTTAAAAACCATATTTTCCTTATTTCAAACGATATTTTTAAAGAGTATGAAAAATTGGAAATTTAGAAAGAATTTCCTGCACAAATTATACGCATTTTACAGCAATAGTTATAGAGAATGATTATTTAAATAATGATTCAGTCGCGAATTTTTTCAAAACCATATTTTTCTTATTTCAAACAGTATTTTTGAAGTGCCTTCAAAATCTGAACTTGAGAAAGAATTTCCTATACAAGTTATCAGAAATCGTTATAAATAATGATTATTTAAACAATGATTCCGTCGTTAAATGTTTCAGAACCATATTTTTTTTATTTCAAGCAGTATTTTCACAGAGTATGCAAAATTTGATCTTTATAAAGAACTTCCTGCACACTTTATACGCATTTTACAGCAATGGTTATAAGAAATGATTATTTAAATAATGATTCAGTCTCGGATTTTTTCAAAACCATATTTTCCTTATTTCAAACAGTATTATTGAAGTGTATTCAAAATTTGAACTTTAGAAAGAATTTCCTGCACAAGTTATCAGAAATCGTTATAAATAATGTTTATTTAAACAATGATTCCGTCGCTAAATGTTTCAAAACCATATTTTATCTTAATTCAAACCGTATTTTAAAAGAGTATGCAAAATTTGATCTTTATAAAGAATTTCCTACACAAGTCATCAGAAATCGTTATAAATAATGATTATTTAAACAATGATTCCGTCGCGAATTTTTTCAAACCCATATTTTTCTTATTTCAAACAGTATTTTTGAAGTGCCTTCAAAAATTGACCTTGAGAAAGAATTTCCTGTACAAGTTATCAGAAATCGTTATAAATAATGATTATTTAAACAATGATTCTGTCGTTAAATGTTTCAGAACCATATTTTTTTTATTTCAAACAGTATTTTCAAAGAGTATGCAAAATTTGATCTTTATAAAGAACTTCCTGCACACTTTATACGCATTTTACAGCAATGGTTATAAGAAATGATTATTTAAATAATGATTCAGTCGCGGATTTTTTCAAAACCATATTTTCCTTATTTCAAACAGTATTATTGAAGTGTATTCAAAATTTGAACTTTGGAAAGATTTTCCTGCAAAAGTTATCAGAAATCGTGATAAATAATGATTATTTAAACAATAATTCCGTCGCTAATTCTTTTAAAACCATATTTTCTTTATTTCAATCAGTATTTCTGAAGTGTATTCAAAATTTGAACTTTGGAAAGAATTTCCTACAAAAGTTATCAGAAATCGTTATAAATAATGATTATTTAAACAATGATTCCGTCGTTAAATGTTTCAGAACCATATTTTTTTTTATTTCAAACAGTATTTTCAAAGAGTATGCAAAATTTGATCTTTATAAAGAATTTCCTGCAAACTTTATATGCATTTTACAGCAATGGTTATTAGAAATGATTAATAACTTCCGGTTGCGAGGTGAGTGGGAATAGACGTAGTCGATTTATAGCGAAAGCGATTTTGGGTACTGTAAAGGATTGCCCTTCGGGGAGCTTCAGTTACAGGGACGAGAGTCGTAAAATCTGAGCTGAGCGCATTTTACAGCTCGTTTTCAGTGGTCTGGAAGAGCAGGTGAGAAAAGGTCATCAGCCGGTGCGAACCTAACCTCAAACTGTCACGGGAAGAAGTTGGAGAAAGAGAAGGAAAGCAAAGGAGAGAAAGAAGAAGACAGCTGAGGGAAGAAGAGGCGGCGGCGGTGAGCATTTTTATCGGATCTATATTGGTAAATCAATTTGGGAGAAAAGAAGAAACACGTGCAGAGAGGCAAGGTGCGCAAGCGCAGGACGGCCGCATCTGACGTGTACTTCCGAATCTAGACTCAAGTGCGAGCCGCTAGGTGGCGTGTGTGAACGTAGGTGAGTCCACCGAACTTCAGCATAAACGCTAGGGACGGAGTAGGAAAAGTAGTGAATGGGGGAGAGTGGGGAAAAGTACGTGCGCCAAGACCTAGCAGAGGCAGACGCGAAGAAACGTACGGCAGAGTGGGTAGTGAAAGTGGGGGATATCTTGGAGAGAGTGAATAGCGCGAGTAAAGACGAAGACGCGTTTAAGAAAGTAGAGGGGAGCCGACACGTTGACGTAGGAGAAGACGATAGAGAGAAGGTGGTCGAGGAGAAGAGAGGAAGAGGGAGACCAACAAACGTGGAACGGTTAAGGCGAAATAGAAGCGCGAGTTCAAGCGTAAGTTCGTGGCTGTCAAAAAGATCGAGAGCAAGTGACTCAGAAGACGAAGGAAACTGGAAGCTAGAGGAAAATAAAAAGCGAAAGACAAGGAATAATAAATTTACTGAAAAAGAAGAGAAAGGGGAAACAGACAAAATGAATGAAGATATGCTGAGAAGACTGTTAAAAGAAAGTAATGAAGAGTTAACGAAGAAAATTGGGGGAATAGAAGAAAAGATAGAAGATAAGTTTGAAAAACTAAGAGAAGATAATAGAAAGAATGAAGAAGCCTTGAAAGTAATTGTAGCCGAATTAAGAAATGAAATAAAAGATCTGAAGAAAGAGATGGCAGAACAGGAAAGAAAGCTTGAGAGTAGAATAAGAATGCTGGAGATGAAGAGTGAAGATATGGAGAGAAGAAAAAGAAGATGTAATATAGTCATAAGAGGAGTGAGTGTAGAGGGGGGGAATGAGAAAGGGGCGGTTAAAACGGCATTAGAATTGATTGGGGAAACGGTCGATAAAGTAGAAGTGAAAGATGCATTTAGAGTAGGAAATAGAGAAGGGGAGGGGATTATTATTGCCAAACTAGGAAACTTAGATGAGAAGCGTATGGTAATGAAAAATAAAAAGAAGTTAATAGGGACAAAAATCTATATAGATGACGACTTAACAAAGAGTGAAAGAGAAATGCAAGCAACTATACGTATGAGTGCGAAAAGAGAAAAAGATAAAGGCGCGAGGGTGAAAGTTATGTATGGAAGGATGATAGTAGATGGTAATGAGTTTAGATGGGATTATGAGAATAAGAGTCTGAAAAGAGGGAATGCGAGTGTGAATGTGAGAGGGAGAAACATAGAAACGATTAATATGCAATTGGGATCAGAATAGCGAAGTATAAGCAAGGTGAGTAGGAAGGAAAAGGGAAAGAGGGAAAAAATGGAGATAAAGGGGAAAATTAAAGGAATTTTTTGGAATATAGCTGGGATTAAAAATAAAGATGTTGAATTTTGGGAATATATTAAGAGTTTTGATGTGATAGGAATGGTAGAGACATGGGTAGACGAAGGGGATTGGGAGAAGATGAAAGACAAATTACCAAGAGAGTGGACATGGAAATGTCAGGTGGCAAGCAGAACGAAAAAAAAGGGAAGAGCTATGGGGGGGATAATATCAGGAATTAGGAAAGAGTTGTTAGAATATGAGGTAACAAAGGAAGAGAGGGAGGGGTATCAAGAGAGAGCTGTGATGATAGATGGAGAGAAATGGAGAATATTATTCGTGTATAATAGGGAAGGGAGGAGTGAAGGATTAGACGAATTAAGAGAAGCAATAAAGGAGGGGGAAGAAGAAAATTTATTAGTTTTAGGAGATTTTAATGCTAGAATTGGGAGGGAAGGTAGTTTTTCGTGTATGGATAACGAAGAAGTTTTAAAAGATATGAGGAAGTCTGAAGATATAATAGTGAATAAGCAAGGAAGAGAATTAATAGAGTTGATAGAAGAAAGAGGTTGGTTACTGTTAAATGGGGAAAAATTAGGGGATGAAAAGGGGGAATGGACATACGAGAAGGCGGAAGGGAAATCGGTGATTGATTATGGACTAACAAATTGGGAAGCGTGGGAAAAAATAACCAGTTTTATAGTAGACTGTAGGACAGAGTCGGATCATCAGCCGTTAGTGTTAGAGATAGAGGGGGTAGAGTTAAAGAAGAAAGGGCAGACGATAGAGAAAGTGAGAGTGCAGGATTGGTCAGAGGAAGGTATCAGGGAATTTAGAGATAGGATAAAGAGAGTAGAATGGAAAGAGGTGGGGGTGGAGGAAGGGTGGAGAGAATTAGAAGAAGTAGTGAAAAAAGCAGTGAAAATAAAAGAATGGACGATAAAAGAAGAAATAGGTAGGTGTGCATGGTGGGACTCTGAATGTAAAGAAAAAAAAAGAGAGGTGCGTAAAGCCAAGAGAAGATATGTAAGAAATAGGGATGATATGCTGAAAAAAGAGTATGCGAAAAAGCGAAGAGAGTACAGAGAATTATGTGAAAGGAAATTAGAAGAAAGCAGGAAAAGAGAGGAAGAAGAAATAAGTAAGATCAATACAGAAGCTCAGGCATGGAAATTCATTAAAAAAGGTAGAAAAAGAACGAAAGAGATTAGTAAAGAAATAACAACAGAAGATTGGGTTAAACATTTCGTAGAGACGTTGGGAGGGGTAGAAACGAAAGACGAAATGAGAGAAAAATTTAGGAGAGAAAGAGATACAGAGAGAGAGATTAGTGCAGAAGAATTAGACAGGGAAGTGAAAAAATTGAAGAAAGGTAAGGCCGCAGGCGTGGATAGCATAAAGAATGAAGTATGGATATATGGGGGTAGAAAGATGAAAGAAAAGCTAGGTGACATAATGAATAGAGTGTGGAGGGGAGAGGGGTTCCCAGAGGGATGGAAAGAAGGGACTGTGATACCCATATGGAAGAAAGGAGAGAAAAATGACGTTCGAAATTATAGAGGAATTACTCTAACGAATACGGCGTATAAAATGTATGCGAGCGTATTAAATGAAAGAATAGTAAATGAGTTGGATAAGAAAGGCGGGTGGAGTCGAACGCAGTCGGGATTTAGAAGGGGTAGAGGGACGATTGAAAACGTGAAAATATTAAAACATGTAGTGGGAAATAGACTAGCGAAAGGGAAGAAAACATGGACATTCTTTTTAGATTTAAAAGCAGCCTTTGACAGACTGGATAGAGAAGTGCTGTGGAAAACGATGAAGAAAAGAGGTATTAGGGAAAGCTTAATTGAAAGAGTCAAAGAGATTTACGATGAAACGAAGTGTAGAGTAAGAATAGGGGGTATGGAGTCGAATGAATTTTGGGTTGAGAAAGGAGTGAGGCAGGGCTGTCCACTTAGCCCGACACTATTCAACATATACATCGCGGATTTGGAGGATGAGTTGAGAAAAAGCAGTTGGGGAGGGGTTAGAATAGGTAAAGAAAAGATATGGTCTTTGGAATATGCTGACGATATCGTAGTGTTAGCAGAGAAAGAAGAAGGGATGTTGGAGATGCTGAGAGGTTTGAGAAAATACTTGGAGGGGAAGAACTTAGTACTGAGCGTAGAAAAATCTAAGATTATGGTATTTGAAAAGGGAAGGAGTAGAAGGAGAGAAAGGTTCTGGTGGTGGGGGAAAGAAAGGGTAGAAGAAGTGATAGAATATAAGTATCTAGGATATGTGTTAGAAAAGGGAGGGGGTAACTCAAAACATGTGAAAGAGAGAGTAAGAAGAGCGAGAGTAGCCATGGGTTGGTTATGGAGTTACGGGCAACGAAAATTTAGTGGGGATATTAAATGGAGGTTAAAATTGTTTGATAGCATTGTGAAGGGGATTTTATTGTATGGAGTGGAGATTTGGGGTTTTAGGGAATGGAAAGAGGTAGAAGGTTTACAGGAAAAATATCTAAGATGGATTTTAGGTTTAGATAGGTATACTCCGGGGTATTTGGTAAGAGAAGAGTTGAAACGAGATAAAATGAAGATTGAAACAGGGGTAAGAGCGGGTATGTTTGAAGAGAGGTTAGAAGAGGGACAGTACAGTGAGATAGGAAAAGTATGTATGAGTGAAAAAAGAAAGTATGAGAAAGTAGAATGGGTGGGAGAATGGTCGAGTGAGAGCAAAGAGAGAATGTATTATTTACGGAGATGTGGAATGAGTGAAGAAGCTCTAAAGGTGCTAAATGAGAATAAATGGAAGTATGTGAGAGAAAGGGATAGAGAGGTAGATGGACAAGAAAGATATTGTAGGCTAAATAATTCAAGATCTTGTGGAAATTATGAAAGGGTAGTAGGGATTGGGTGGCCGAAGTACATAAGAGATTGCAAAAGAAACGAGGGAGGGAAACTAAGTACAATAGCACGATGGAGATGCGGAAATGAAGAATTAGGGAATAGATATTGGATGAAAGATGAAGAAAAATTATGTCGGTTGTGTAAGAGTGGTAGAGAAGATTTAGATCACATTGTAAATGATTGCAGGGCGAGTAATAGAAAAGGAGTGAGTGAGGCAGAGATAAAGAGTGAACAGGGAAAATGCTATGAATGGATGAAATCGATCGAAAAGATGAGAAAAGAGATTGAGAGAGAGAGAGAGAGAGAGAGAGAGAGAGAGAGAGAGAGTGCGAACCGGAAGTCCAGAATAGGTCCAGAATAGGTAGAGACCGGAGACATAGTATGTGAATGAGGCAGTTTGGCCTAAACTACAGCGATACACCGTCGGGAAATTCGCTGCGGCGGAAACCATGTAGGTGTATCGTTGGTAAGACACATTGTAGACAGAATTGGTTACAATAAAAGTAATGCAATGCAATTAGAAATGATTATTTAAATAATGATTCAGTCGCGAATTTTTTCAAAACAATATTTTCCTAATTTCAAACAATATTATTGAAGTGCCTTCAAAATTTGAACGTTAGAAAGAATTTCCTGCACAAGTTATCAGAAATCGTTATAAATAATGTTTATTTAAACAATGATTCCGTCGCTAATTCTTTTAAAACTATATTTTCTTTATTTCAATCAGTATTTTTTAAGTGTATTCAAAATTTGAACTTTATAAAGAATTTCCTACACAAGTTATCAGAAATCGTTATAAATAATGATTATTTAAACAATGATTCCGTCGCTAATTCTTTTAAAACCATATTTTCTTTATTTCAATCATTATTTTTTAAGAGTATTCAAAATTTGAACTTTATAAAGAATTTCCTGCACAAGTTATCAGAAATCGTTATAAATAATGATTATTTAAACAATGATTCCGTCGCGAATTTTTTCAAAACCATATTTTCCTTATTTCATACAGAATTTTTGAAGTGCCTTCAAAATTTGAACTTGAGAAAGAATTTCCTGTACAAGTTATCAGAAATCGTTATAAATAATGATTATTTAAACAATGATTCCGTCGCTAAATGTTTCAAAACCATATTTTTCTTATTTCATTCCGTATTTTAAAAGAATATGCAAAATTCGATGTTTAAATAGAATTTTCTAAAAAAGTTATCAGAAATCGTTATAAAGAATGATTATTTAAAGAATGATTCCGTCGCGAATTTTTTAAAAACCATATTTTCCTTATTTCAAACGATATTTTTAAAGAGTATGAAAAATTGGAAATTTAGAAAGAATTTCCTGCACAAATTATACGCATTTTACAGCAATAGTTATAGAGAATGATTATTTAAATAATGATTCAGTCGCAAATTTTTTCAAAACCATATTTTTCTTATTTCAAACAGTATTTTTGAAGTGGCTTCAAAATTTGAACTTTAGAAAGAATTTCTTACACAAGTAATCAGAAATCGTTATAAATAATGATTATTTAAACAATGATTCCGTCGTTAAATGTTTCAGAACCATATTTTTTTTATTTCAAACAGTATTTTTGAAGTGGCTTCAAAATTTGAACTTTAGAAAGAATTTCTTACACAAGTAATCAGAAATCGTTATAAATAATGATTATTTAAACAATGATTCCGTCGTTAAATGTTTCAGAACCATATTTTTTTTATTTCAAACAGTATTATTGAAGTGCCTTCAAAATTTGAACTTTAGAAAGAATTTCCTACAAAAGTTATCAGAAATCGTTATAAATAATGATTATTTAAACAATGGTTCCGTCGTTAAATGTTTCAGAACCATATTTTTTTTATTTCAAACAGTATTATTGAAGTGCCTTCAAAATTTGAACTTTAGAAAGAATTTCCTACAAAAGTTATCAGAAGTCGTTATAAATAATGATTATTTAAACAATGATTCCGTCGCTAAACGTTTCAAAACCATATTTTTCTTATTTCAAACCGTATTTTAAAAGAGTATGCAAAATTTGATCTTTATAAAGAATTTCCTAAAAAAGTTATCAGAAATCGTTAAAAATAATAATTATTTAAAGAATGATTCCGTCGCGTATTTTTTCAAAACCATATTTTCCTTGTAACCTCCACAACGAAGGGCCGTAGCTCCTTTTGTTGTTTTGTCCTAAATTTAAGGGCCGGGGCACTTTTATTTTAAGTTGCGTCCCTGAGGCTTTCGGGTGGGACCGAGCGGTGGTCTTACTCGTCCTGTATTGTGGTGCGCATGCCCGATTCCAGAGAGAGGGCATGACGTCACGGCATCAAGAGAGGGGATCAGAGTCGACCTGTTCGAGGAAAATCTCAAGACGAGCACTTCTCGTCCAGCTGTTCGCTGAGAAGTGCCTGGCTTGGAGCCTCCTCTCGATCCCAGTCTCGCCCAGGACTCCCGCTGAGGGATCCTGGCACGACTTCCTTCATTCCTCGCACTAGGTCTCCTCGCTGAGAGGGACTTTGACGATCTCCATTTCCAAGTCTCGCCCAGGACTCCCGCTGAGGGATCCCGGCACGGCTCTCCTAGATCCTCGCACTAGGTATCCTCGCTGAGAGGAACTTGGGCGATCTCGGCGTGTAAATCGCATAAGGAAATTTATTGTTTTCATTTTCATTTGAAAGAATTAGTCCTGTTCCGGACCCCGCTGAGGGCGACGGCTGGACTAATCGGGAAAATCATTCGCGGTAGCGCGATCGCTGAGGCGATCCCGTCGTACTCCAATTTTCCGATCAACGTTTAATTAATTGCTGCTTATCCGGACTTGCAAATTAATTCCACTTAATACTAATCGTTTTCTCTTCTAGATTCCGAGTATTCAAAATCTCATACGCGTAGGTTTAAGTAATCGTAATCATATTAATAGTGTCGGGTTAAGGTCAAGGTCGTATTGAATAAATATTTTGGTTCTATATAAACGACGTATATTATTATTTACAAGACCCTTTCCTCGTGCCGTCTATGTGTGTGTATGTATCGATTTGCAATTGATCAGAGCCTGGAGTATTCGTGAATTCCGAGGAATCGTTCATTCGCAGATTCGATCGTGAATGGACGGATTTCCGAGAATTATAATTAACAACCACACGGGAGAAAACGTGTAGGTTACATCCTTATTTCAAACAATATTTTTAAAGAGTATGCAAAATTGGAAATTTAGAAAGAATTTCCTACACAAGTCATCAGAAATCGTTATAAATAATGATTATTTAAACAATGATTCAGTCGCGAATTTTTTCAAAACCATATTTTTCTTATTTCAAACAGTATTTTTGAAGTGCCTTCAAAATTTGAACTTTAGAAAGAATTTCTTACACAAGTTATCAGAAATCGTTATAAATAATGATTATTTAAACAATGATTCCGTCGCTAAACGTTTCAAAACCATATTTTTCTTGTTTCAAACTGCATTTTTAAAGAGTTTGCAAAATTTGATATTTATAAACAACTTCCTGTACAAATTATGCGCATTTTACATCAATACCTATAAAGAATGATTATTTAAACAAAAATTCCGTCGCGAATATTTTCAAAACCATATTTTCCTTATTTCAAACAATATTTTTAAAGAGTATGCAAAATTGGAAATTTAGAAAGAATTTCCTACACAAGTCATCAGAAATCGTTATAAATAATGATTATTTAAACAATGATTCAGTCGCGAATTTTTTCAAAACCATATTTTTCTTATTTCAAACAGTATTTTTGAAGTGCCTTCAAAATTTGAACTTTAGAAAGAATTTCGTGCACAAGTTATCAGATATCGTTATAAATAATGATTATTTAAACAATGATTCCGTCGCTAATTCTTTTAAAACCACATTTTCTTTATTTCAATCAGTATTTTTGAAGTGTATTCAAAATTTGAACTTTGGAAAGAATTTCCTACAAAAGTTATCAGAAATCGTTATAAATAATGATTATTTAAACAATGATTCCGTCGTTAAATGTTTCAGAACCATATTTTTTTTTATTTCAAACAGTATTTTAAAGAGTATGCAAAATTTGATCTTTATAAAGAACTTCCTGCACACTTTATACGCATTTTACAGCAATGGTTATAAGAAATGATTATTTAAATAATGATTCAGTCGCGGATTTTTTCAAAACCATATTTTTCTTATTTCAAACAGTATTTTTGAAGGGCCTTCAAAATTGGAACTTTAGAAATAATTTCTTATACAAGTTATCAGAAATCGTTATAAATAATGATTATTCAAACAATGATTCCGTCGTTAAATGTTTCAAAACCATATTTTCATTATTTCAAACATTATTATTGAAGTGTATTCAAAATTTGAACTTTATAAAGAATTTCCTACACAAGTTATCAGAAATCGTTATAAATAATGTTTATTTAAACAATGATTCCCTCGCGAATTCTTTCAAAACCATATTTTTCTTATTTCATACAGCATTTTTAAAGAGTATGCAAAATTTGATATTTATAAACAACTTCCTGTACAAATTATGCGCATTTTACAGCAATAGTTATAAAGAATGATTATTTAAATAATGATTCCGTCGCGAATTTTTTCAAAACAATATTTTCCTAATTTCAAACAGTATTATTGAAGTGTATTCAAAATTTGAACTTTGGAAATAATTTCCTACAAAAGTTATCAGAAATCGTTATAAATAATGATTATTTAAATAATGATTCCGTCGTTAAATGTTTCAGAACCATATTTTTTTTATTTCAAACAGTATTTTCAAAGAGTATGCAAAATTTCATCTTTATAAAGAACTTCCTGCACACTTTATATGCATTTTACAGCAATGGTTATAAATAATGATTATTTAAATAATGATTCCGTCGCTAAATGTTTCAAAACCATATTTTTCTTATTTCAAACCGTATTTTAAAAGAGTATGCAAAATTTGATCTTTATAAAGAATTTCCTAAAAAAGTTATGAGAAATCGTTAAAAATAATAATTATTTAAAGAATGATTCCGTCGCGAATTTTTTCAAAACCATATTTTCCTTGTTTCAAACAATATTTTTAAAGAGTATGCAAAATTGGAAATTTAGAAAGAATTTCCTACACAAGTCATCAGAAATCGTTATAAATAATGATTATTTAAACAATGATTCAGTCGCGGATTTTTTCAAAACCATATTTTCCTTATTTCAAACAGTATTATTGAAGTGTATTCAAAATTTGAACTTTATAAAGAATTTCCTGCACAAGTTATCAGAAATCGTTATAAATAATGATTATTTAAACAATGATTCCGTCGCTAATTCTTTTAAAACCATATTTTCTTTATTTCAATCATTATTTTTTAAGAGTATTCAAAATTTGAACTTTATAAAGAATTTCCTGCACAAGTTATCAGAAATCGTTATAAATAATGATTATTTAAACAATGATTCCGTCGCGAATTTTTTCAAAACCATATTTTCCTTATTTCATACAGAATTTTTGAAGTGTATTCAAAATTTGAACTTTGGAAAGAATTTCTGATCTTTGGAATATTTTTCTTATTTCAAACAGTATTTTTGCAGTGCCTTCAAAATTTGAACTTTAGCAAGAATTTCCTACACAAGTTATCAGAAGTCGTTATAAATAATGTTTATTTAAACAATGATTCCTTCGCGAATTTTTTCAAATCAATATTTTCCTTATTTCAAACAGTATTATTGAAGTGCCTTCAAAATTTGAACTTTAGAAAGAATTTCCTAGACAAGTTATCAGAAGTCGTTATAAATAATGATTATTTAAACAATGATTCCGTCACTAAATGTTTCAAAACCATATTTTATCTTATTTCAAACCGTATTTTAAAAGAGTATGCAAAATTTGATCTTTATAATGAACTTCCTGCACACATTATACGCATTTTACAGCAATAGTTATAAAGAATGATTATTTAAATAATGATTCCGTCACAAATTTTTTCAAAACCATATTTTCCTTATTTCAAACAGTATTTTTAAAGTGTATTCAATATTTGATCTTTATAAAGAATTTCCTAAAGAAGCTATCAGAAATCGTTATAAATAATGAGTATTTAAACAATGATTCCGTCGCTAAATGTTTCAAAACCATATTTTCCTTATTTCAAACATTATTATTGAAGTGTATACAAAATTTGAACTTTATAAAGAATTTCCTACACAAGTTATCAGAAATCGTTATAAATAATGTTTATTTAAACAATGATTCCCTCGCGAATTCTTTCAAAACAATATTTTCCTTATTTCAAACAGTATTATTGAAGTGTATTAAAAATTGTAATAAAAAAGTTATCAGAAATCGTTATAAATAATAATTATTTAAAGAACGATTCCGTTGCGAATTTTTTTTAAAACCATATTCTCCTTATTTCATACAGTATTATTGAAGTACCTTCAAAATTTGAACTTTAGAAAGAATTTCCTACACAAGTTATCAGAAATGGTTATAAATAATGATTATTTCAATAATGATTCCGTCGTGAATTTTTTCAAAACCATATTTTCCTTATTTCAAACAGTATTTTCAAAGAGTATGCAAAATTTGATCTTTATAATGAACTTCCTGCACACATTATACGCATTTTACAGCAATAGTTATAAATAATGATTATTTATATAATGATTCCGTCACAAATTTTTTCAAAACCATATTTTCCTTATTTCAAACAGTATTTTTAAAGTGTATTCAATATTTGATCTTCATAAAGAATTTCCTAAAGAAGCTATCAGAAATCGTTATAAATAATGAGTATTTAAACAATGATTCCGTCGCTAAATGATTCAAAACCATATTTTTCTTATTTCATTCCGTATTTTAAAAGAATATGCAAAATTCGATGTTTAAATAGAATTTCCTAAAAAAGTTATCAGAAATCGTTATAAAGAATGATTATTTAAAGAATGATTCCATCGCGAATTTTTTCAAAACCATATTTTCCTTATTTCAAACAGTATTATTGAAGTGTATTCAAAATTTGAACTTTGGAAAGAATTTCCTGTACAAGTTATCAGAAATCGTTATAAATAATGATTATTTAAACAATGATTCCGTCGCTAATTCTTTTAAAACCATATTTTCTTTATTTCAATCATTATTTTTTAAGTGTATTCAAAACTTGAACTTTATAAAGAATTTCCTACACAAGTTATCAGAAATCGTTCTAAATAATGATTATTTAAACAATGATTCCGTCGAGAATTTTTTCAAAACCATATTTTCCTTATTTCAAACAGTATTATTGAAGTGTTTTCAAAATTTGAACTTTAGAAAGAATTTCCTGCGCAAGTTATCAGAAATCGTTATAAATAATGATTATTTAAACAATGATTCCGTCGTTAAATGTTTCAGAACCATATTTTTTTTATTTCAAACAGTATTTTCAAAGAGTATGCAAAATTTCATCTTTATAAAGAATTTCCTGCACACTTTATATGCATTTTACAGCAATGGTTATTAGAAATGATTATTTAAATAATGATTCAGTCGCAAATTTTTTCAAAACAATATTTTCCTAATTGCAAACAGTATTATTGAAGTGCCTTCAAAATTTGAACTTTATAAAGAATTTCCTAAAAAAGTTATCAGAAATCGTTATAAATAATAATTATTTAAAGAACGATTCCGTTGCGAATTTTTTTTAAAACCATATTCTCCTTATTTCAAACAATATTTTTAAAGAGTATGCACAAATTATGCGCATTTTACAGCAATAGTTATAAAGAATGATTATTTAAATAATGATTCAGTCGCGAATTTTTTCAAAACCATATTTTTCTTATTTCAAACAGTATTTTTGAAGTGCCTTCAAAATTTGAACTTAAGAAAGAATTTCTTACACAAGTTATCAGAAATCGTTATAAATAATGATTATTTAAATAAAAATTCCGTCGCGAATTTTTTCAAAACCATATTTTCCTTATTTCACACAGAATTTTTAAAGTGTATTAAAAATTTGAACTTTAGAAATAATTTCTTATACAAGTTATCAGAAATCGTTATAAATAATGATTATTCAAACAATGATTCCGTCGTTAAATGTTTCAAAACCATATTTTCCTTATTTCAAACATTATTATTGAAGTGTATTCAAAATTTGAACTTTATAAAGAATTTCCTACACAAGTTATCAGAAATCGTTATAAATAATGTTTATTTAAACAATGATTCCCTCGCTAAACGTTTCAAAACCATATTTTTCTTATTTCAAACAGCATTTTTAAAGAGTATGCAAAATTTGATATTTATAAACAACTTCCTGTACAAATTATGCGCATTTTACAGCAATAGTTATGAAGAATGATTATTTAAATAATGATTCCGTCGCGAATTTTTTCAAAACAATATTTTCCTAATTTCAAACAGTATTATTGAAGTGCCTTCAAAATTTGAACTTTAGAAAGAATTTCTTACACAAGTTATCAGAAATCGTTATAAATAATGATTATTTAAACAATGATTCCGTCGCTAAACGTTTCAAAACCATATTTTTCTTGTTTCAAACTGCATTTTTAAAGAGTTTGCAAAATTTGATATTTATAAACAACTTCCTGTACAAATTATGCGCATTTTACATCAATACCTATAAAGAATGATTATTTAAACAAAAATTCCGTCGCGAATTTTTTCAAAACCATATTTTCCTTATTTCATACAGAATTTTTAAAGTGTATTCAAAATTTGAACTTTGGAAAGAATTTCCTACAAAAGTTATCAGAAATCGTTAAAAATAATAATTATTTAAAGAATGATTCCGTCGCGAATTTTTTCAAAACCATATTTTCCTTATTTCAAACAATATTTTTAAAGAGTATGCAAAATTGGAAATTTAGAAAGAATTTCCTACACAAGTCATCAGAAATCGTTATAAATAATGATTATTTAAACAATGATTCAGTCGCTAGTTGTATCAAGACGATATTTTCCTTATTTCAAACAGTATTATTGAAGTGTATTGAAAATTTGAACTTTAGAAAGAATTTCCTGCACAAGTTATCAGAAATCGTTATAAATAATGATTATTTAAACAATGATTCCGTCGCTAAATGTTTCAAAACCATATTTTTCTTATTTCAAACCGTATTTTAAAAGAGTATGCAAAATTTGATCTTTATAAAGAATTTCCTAAAAAAGTTATCAGAAATCGTCATAAATAATGATTATTTCAACGATGATTCCGTCGCGAATTTTTTCAAAACAATATTTTCCTAATTTCAAACAGTATTATTGAAGTGCCTTCAAAATTTGAACTTTAGAAATAATTTCCTACAAAAGTTATCAGAAATCGTTATAAATAATGATTATTTAAACAATGATTCCGTCGTTAAATGTTTCAGAACCATATTTTTTTTATTTCAAACAGTATTTTCAAAGAGTATGCAAAATTTCATCTTTATAAAGAATTTCCTAAAAAAGTTATGAGAAATCGTTAAAAATAATAATTATTTAAAGAATGATTCCGTCGCGAATTCTTTTAAAACCATATTTTCTTTATTTCAATCAGTATTATTGAAGTGTATTCAAAATTTGAACTTTGGAAAGATTTTCCTGCAAAAGTTATCAGAAATCGTGATAAATAATGATTATTTAAACAATAATTCCGTCGTTAAATCTTTTAAAACCATATTTTTTTTATTTCAAACAGTATTTTCAAAGAGTATGCAAAATTTCATCTTTATAAAGAACTTCCTGCACACTTTATATGCATTTTACAGCAATCGTTATAAATAATGATTATTTAAACAACGATTCCGTCGCTAAATGTTTCAAAACCATATTTTCCTTATTTCACACAGAATTTTTAAAGTGTATTAAAAATTTGAACTTTAGAAATAATTTCTTATACAAGTTATCAGAAATCGTTATAAATAATGATTATTCAAACAATGATTCCGTCGTTAAATGTTTCAAAACCATATTTTCCTTATTTCAAACAGTATTTTTAAAGTGTATTCAATATTTGATCTTCATAAAGAATTTCCTAAAGAAGCTATCAGAAATCGTTATAAATAATGAGTATTTAAACAATGATTCCGTCGCTAAATGTTTCAAAACCATATTTTTCTTATTTCATTCCGTATTTTAAAAGAATATGCAAAATTCGATGTTTAAATAGAATTTTCTAAAAAAGTTATCAGAAATCGTTATAAAGAATGATTATTTAAAGAATGATTCCGTCGCGAATTTTTTAAAAACCATATTTTATCTTATTTCAAACCGTATTTTAAAAGAGTATGCAAAATTTGATCTTTATAAAGAATTTCATAAAAAAGTTATCAGAAATCGTTATAAATAATGATTATTTAAATAATGATTCCGTCGTTAAATGTTTCAGAACCATATTTTTTTTATTTCAAACAGTATTTTCAAAGAGTATGCAAAATTTCATCTTTATAAAGAACTTCCTGCACACTTTATATGCATTTTACAGCAATCGTTATAAATAATGATTATTTAAACAATGATTCCGTCGCTAAATGTTTCAAAACCATATTTTATCTTATTTCAAACCGTATTTTAAAAGAGTATGCAAAATTTGATCTTTATAAAGAATTTCCTAAAAAAGTTATCAGAAATCGTTAAAAATAATAATTATTTAAAGAATGATTCCGTCGCGAATTTTTTCAAAACCATATTTTCCTTATTTCAAACAATATTTTTAAAGAGTATGCAAAATTGGAAATTTAGAAAGAATTTCCTACACAAGTCATCAGAAATCGTTATAAATAATGATTATTTAAACAATGATTCAGTCGCGAATTTTTTCAAAACCATATTTTTCTTATTTCAAACAGTATTTTTGAAGTGCCTTCAAAATTTGAACTTTAGAAAGAATTTCGTGCACAAGTTATCAGAAATCGTTATAAATAATGATTATTTAAACAACGATTCCGTCGCTAAATGTTTCAAAACCATATTTTATCTTATTTCAAACTGCATTTTTTAAGAGTATTCAAAATTTGAACTTTATAAAGAATTTCCTGCACAAGTTATCAGAAATCGTTATAAATAATGATTATTTAAACAATGATTCCGTCGCGAATTTTTTCAAAACCATATTTTCCTTATTTCAAACAGTATTTTTGAAGTGTATTCAAAATTTGAACTTTAGAAAGAATTTTCTAAAAAAGTTATCAGAAATCGTTATAAAGAATGATTATTTAAATAAAAATTCAGTCGCGAATTTTTTCAAAACCATATTTTTCTTATTTCAAACCGTATTTTAAAAGAGTATGCAAAATTTGATCTTTATAAAGAATTTCCTAAAAAAGTTATCAGAAATCGTTATAAATAATGATTATTTAAACAATGATTCCGTCGTTAAATGTTTCAGAACCATATTTTTTTTATTTCAAACAGTATTTTCAAAGAGTATGCAAAATTTGATCTTTATAAAGAATTTCCTGCACACTTTATACGCATTTTAAAGCAATGGTTATAAGAAATGATTATTTAAATAATGATTCCGTCGCGAATTTTTTCAAAACAATATGTTCCTAATTTCAAACAGTATTATTGAAGTGCCTTCAAAATTTGAACTTTAGAAAGAATTTCTTACACAAGTTATCATAAATCGTTATAAATAATGATTATTTAAACAATGATTCCGTCGCTAAACGTTTCAAAACCATATTTTTCTTGTTTCAAACTGCATTTTTAAAGAGTTTGCAAAATTTGATATTTATAAACAACTTCCTGTACAAATTATGCAGAAGTCGTTATAAAGAATGATTATTTAAATAAAAATTCCGTCGCGAATTTTTTCAATACCATATTTTCCTTATTTCATACAGAATTTTTAAAGTGTATTCAAAATTTGAACTTTAGAAAGAATTTCCTGCACAAGTTATCAGAAATCGTTATAAATAATGATTATTTAAACAATGATTCCGTCGCTAATTCTTTTAAAACCATATTTTCTTTATTTCAATCAGTATTTTTGAAGTGTATTCAAAATTGGAACTTTACAAAGAATTTCCTTCATAAGTTGTCAGAAATCGTTATAAATAATGATTATTTCAACGGTGATTCCGTCGCGAATTTTTTCAAAACAATATTTTCCTTATTTCAAACAATATTTTTAAAGAGTATGCAAAGTTTGAAATTTAAAAAGAATTTCCTACACAAGTTGTCAGAAATCGTTATAAATAATGATTATTTCAATAATGATTCCGTCGCGAATTTTTTCAAAACCATATTTTCCTTATTTCAAACAGTATTTTTAAAGTGTATTAAAAATTTGAACTTTAGAAAGAATTTCTGACACAAGTTATCAGAAATCGTAATAAATAATGATTATTTGAACAATGATTCCGTCGCTAATTCTTTTAAAACCATAATTTCTTTATTTCAATCAGTATTTTTTAAGTGTATTAAAAATTTGAACTTTATAAAGAATTTCCTACACAAGTTATCAGAAATCGTTATAAATAATGATTATTTAAACAATGATTTCGTCGAGAATTTTTTCAAAACCATATTTTCCTTATTTCAAACAGTATTATTGAAGTGTGTTCAAAATTTGAACTTTAGAAAGAATTTCCTGCACAAGTTATCAGAAATCGTTATAAATAATGATTATTTAAACAATGATTCCGTCGTTAAATGTTTCAAAACCATATTTTTTTTATTTCAAACAGTATTTTCAAAGAGTATGCAAAATTTCATCTTTATAAAGAACTTCCTGCACACTTTATATGCATTTTACAGCAATGGTTATAAGAATTGATTATTTAAATAATGATTCAGTGGCGGATTTTTTCAAAACCATATTTTCCTTATTTCAAACAGTATTATTGAAGTGTATTCAAAATTTGAACTTTGGAAAGAATTTCCTACAAAAGTTATCAGAAATCATTATAAATAATGATTATTTCAACGATGATTCCGTCGCGAATTTTTTCAAAACAATATTTTCCTAATTTCAAACAGTATTATTGAAGTGCCTTCAAAATTTGAACTTTAAAAAGAATTTCCTACAAAAGTTATCAGAAATCGTTATAAATAATGATTATTTAAACAATGGTTCCGTCGTTAAATGTTTCAGAACCATATTTTTTTTATTTGAAACAGTATTAATGAAGTGTATTCAAAATTTGAACTATATATAGAATTTCCTACACAAGTGATCAGAAATCGTTATGAATAATGTTTATTTAAACAATGATTCTTTCGCGAATTTTTTCAAAACCATATTTTCCTTATTTCAAACAGTATTATTGAAGTGCCTTCAAAATTTGAACTTTATAAAGAATTTCCTAAAAAAGTTATCAGAAATCGTTATAAATAATAATTATTTAAAGAACGATTCCGTAGCGAATTTTTTTTAAAACCATATTCTCCTTATTTCAAACAATATTTTTAAAGAGTATGCACAAATTATGCGCATTTTACAGCAATAGTTATAAAGAATGATTATTTAAATAATGATTCCGTCGCAAATTTTTTCAAAACCATATTTTTCTTATTTCAAACAGTATTTTTGAAGTGCCTTCAAAATTTGAACTTTAGAAAGAATTTCTTACACAAGTTAACAGAAATCGTTATAAATAATGATTATTTAAACAATGATTCCGTCGCTAAACGTTTCAAAACCATATTTTTCTTATTTCATACTGCATTTTTAAAGAGTTTGCAAAATTTGAATTTTATAAACAACTTCCTGTACAAATTATGCGCATTTTACATCAATACTTATAAAGAATGATTATTTAAATAAAAATTCAGTCGCGAATTTTTTCAAAACCATATTTTCCTTATTTCATACAGAATTTTTAAAGTGTATTAAAAATTTGAACTTTAGAAAGAATTTCTGACACAAGTTATCAGAAATCGTAATAAATAATGATTATTTGAACAATGATTCCGTCGCTAATTCTTTTAAAACCATAATTTCTTTATTTCAATCAGTATTTTTTAAGTGTATTCAAAATTTGAACTTTATAATGAATTTCCTACACAAGTTATCAGAAATCGTTATAAATAATGATTATTTAAACAATGATTCCGTCGAGAATTTTTTCAAAACCATATTTTCCTTATTTCAAACAGTATTATTGAAGTGTATTCAAAATTTGAACTTTAGAAAGAATTTCCTGCACAAGTTATCAGAAATCGTTATAAATAATGATTATTTAAACAATGATTCAGTCGCGAATTTTTTCAAAACCATATTTTCCTTATTTCAAACAGTATTATTGAAGTGTATTCAAAATTTGAACTTTGGAAAGAATTTCCTACAAAAGTTATTAGAAATCGTTATAAATAATGATTATTTATACAATGATTCCGTCGTTAAATGTTTCAGAACCATATTTTTTTTATTTCAAACAGTATTTTCAAAGAGTATGCAAAATTTCATCTTTATAAAGAACTTCCTGCACACTTTATATGCATTTTACAGCAATGATTATAAGAAATGATTATTTAAATAATGATTCAGTGGCGGATTTTTTCAAAACCATATTTTCCTTATTTCATACAGAATTTTTGAAGTGTATTCAAAATTTGAACTTTGGAAAGAATTTCCTACAAAAGTTATCAGAAATCGTTATAAATAATGATTATTTAAACAATGATTCCGTCGCTAAATGTTTCAAAACCATATTTTATCTTATTTCAAACCTTATTTTAAAAGAGTATGCAAAATTTGATCTTTATAAAGAATTTCCTAAAAAAGTTATCAGAAATCGTTATAAATAATAATTATTTAAAGAACGATTCCGTTGCGAATTTTTTTTAAAACCATATTTTCCTTATTTCAAACAATATTTTTAAAGAGTATGCAAAATTGGAAATTTAGAAAGAATTTCCTACACAAGTCATCAGAAATCGTTATAAATAATGATTATTTAAACAATGATTCAGTCGCGAATTTTTTCAAAACCATATTTTTCTTATTTCAAACAGTATTTTTGCAGTGCCTTCAAAATTTGAACTTTAGCAAGAATTTCCTACACAAGTTATCAGAAGTCGTTATAAATAATGTTTATTTAAACAATGATTCCTTCGAGAATTTTTTCAAAACCATATTTTCCTTATTTCAAACAGTATTATTGCAGTGCCTTCAAAATTTCAACTTTAGAAAGAATTTCCTACACAAGTTATCAGAAGTCGTTATAAATAATGATTATTTAAACAATGATTCCGTCACTAAATGTTTCAAAACCATATTTTATCTTATTTCAAACCGTATTTTAAAAGAGTATGCAAAATTTGATCTTTATAAAGAATTTCCTAAAAAAGTTATCAGAAATCGTTAAAAATAATAATTATTTAAAGAATGATTCCGTCGCGAATTTTTTCAAAACCATATTTTCCTTATTTCAAACAGTATTTTTAAAGAGTATTCAATATTTGATCTTTATAAAGAATTTCCTAAAGAAGCTATCAGAAATCGTTATAAATAATGAGTATTTAAACAATGATTCCGTCGCTAAATGTTTCAAAACCATATTTTTCTTATTTCATTCCGTATTTTAAAAGAATATGCAAAATTCGATGTTTAAATAGAATTTCCTAAAAAAGTTATCAGAAATCGTTATAAAGTATGATTATTTAAAGAATGATTCCGTCGCGAATTTTTTAAAAACCATATTTTCCTTATTTCAAACGATATTTTTAAAGAGTATGAAAAATTGGAAATTTAGAAAGAATTTCCTGCACAAATTATACGCATTTTACAGCAATAGTTATAAAGAATGATTATTTAAATAATGATTCCGTCGCAAATTTTTTCAAAACCATATTTTTCTTATTTCAAACAGTATTTTTGAAGTGCCTTCAAAATTTGAACTTTAGAAAGAATTTCTTACACAAGTTATCAGAAATCGTTATAAATAATGATTATTTAAACAATGATTCCGTCGCTAAACGTTTCAAAACCATATTTTTCTTATTTCATACTGCATTTTTAAAGAGTTTGCAAAATTTGATCTTTATAAAGAATTTCCTAAAAAAGTTATCAGAAATCGTTATAAATAATGATTATTTAAACAATGATTCCGTCGTTAAATGTTTCAGAACCATATTTTTTTTATTTCAAACAGTATTTTCAAAGAGTATGCAAAATTTGATCTTTATAAAGAATTTCCTGCACACTTTATACGCATTTTAAAGCAATGGTTATAAGAAATGATTATTTAAATAATGATTCCGTCGCGAATTTTTTCAAAACAATATGTTCCTAATTTCAAACAGTATTATTGAAGTGCCTTCAAAATTTGAACTTTAGAAAGAATTTCTTACACAAGTTATCATAAATCGTTATAAATAATGATTATTTAAACAATGATTCCGTCGCTAAACGTTTCAAAACCATATTTTTCTTGTTTCAAACTGCATTTTTAAAGAGTTTGCAAAATTTGATATTTATAAACAACTTCCTGTACAAATTATGCGCATTTTACATCAATACTTATAAAGAATGATTATTTAAATAAAAATTCCGTCGCGAATTTTTTCAATACCATATTTTCCTTATTTCATACAGAATTTTTAAAGTGTATTCAAAATTTGAACTTTAGAAAGAATTTCCTGCACAAGTTATCAGAAATCGTTATAAATAATGATTATTTAAACAATGATTCCGTCGCTAATTCTTTTAAAACCATATTTTCTTTATTTCAATCAGTATTTTTGAAGTGTATTCAAAATTGGAACTTTACAAAGAATTTCCTTCATAAGTTGTCAGAAATCGTTATAAATAATGATTATTTCAACGGTGATTCCGTCGCGAATTTTTTCAAAACAATATTTTCCTTATTTCAAACAATATTTTTAAAGAGTATGCAAAGTTTGAAATTTAAAAAGAATTTCCTACACAAGTTGTCAGAAATCGTTATAAATAATGATTATTTCAATAATGATTCCGTCGCGAATTTTTTCAAAACCATATTTTCCTTATTTCAAACAGTATTTTTAAAGTGTATTAAAAATTTGAACTTTAGAAAGAATTTCTGACACAAGTTATCAGAAATCGTAATAAATAATGATTATTTGAACAATGATTCCGTCGCTAATTCTTTTAAAACCATAATTTCTTTATTTCAATCAGTATTTTTTAAGTGTATTAAAAATTTGAACTTTATAAAGAATTTCCTACACAAGTTATCAGAAATCGTTATAAATAATGATTATTTAAACAATGATTTCGTCGAGAATTTTTTCAAAACCATATTTTCCTTATTTCAAACAGTATTATTGAAGTGTGTTCAAAATTTGAACTTTAGAAAGAATTTCCTGCACAAGTTATCAGAAATCGTTATAAATAATGATTATTTAAACAATGATTCCGTCGTTAAATGTTTCAAAACCATATTTTTTTTATTTCAAACAGTATTTTCAAAGAGTATGCAAAATTTCATCTTTATAAAGAACTTCCTGCACACTTTATATGCATTTTACAGCAATGGTTATAAGAATTGATTATTTAAATAATGATTCAGTGGCGGATTTTTTCAAAACCATATTTTCCTTATTTCAAACAGTATTATTGAAGTGTATTCAAAATTTGAACTTTGGAAAGAATTTCCTACAAAAGTTATCAGAAATCATTATAAATAATGATTATTTCAACGATGATTCCGTCGCGAATTTTTTCAAAACAATATTTTCCTAATTTCAAACAGTATTATTGAAGTGCCTTCAAAATTTGAACTTTAAAAAGAATTTCCTACAAAAGTTATCAGAAATCGTTATAAATAATGATTATTTAAACAATGGTTCCGTCGTTAAATGTTTCAGAACCATATTTTTTTTATTTGAAACAGTATTAATGAAGTGTATTCAAAATTTGAAATTTAAAAAGAATTTCCTACAAAAGTTATCAGAAATCGTTATAAATAATGATTATTTCAACGATGATTCCGTCGCGAATTTTTTCAAAACAATATTTTCCTAATTTCAAACAGTATTATTGAAGTGCCTTCAAAATTTGAACTTTATAAAGAATTTCCTACACAAGTCATCAGAAATCGTTATAAATAATGATTATTTAAACAATGATTCAGTCGAGAATTTTTTCAAAGCCATATTTTTCTTATTTCAAACAGTATTTTTGAAGTGCCTTCAAAATTTGACCTTGAGAAAGAATTTCTTACACAAGTTATCAGAAATCGTTATAAATAATGATTATTTAAACAATGATTCCGTCGCTAAACGTTTCAAAACCATATTTTTCTTATTTCATACTGCATTTTTAAAGAGTTTGCAAAATTTGAATTTTATAAACAACTTCCTGTACAAATTATGCGCATTTTACATCAATACTTATAAAGAATGATTATTTAAATAAAAATTCAGTCGCGAATTTTTTCAAAACCATATTTTCCTTATTTCATACAGAATTTTTAAAGTGTATTAAAAATTTGAACTTTAGAAAGAATTTCTGACACAAGTTATCAGAAATCGTAATAAATAATGATTATTTGAACAATGATTCCGTCGCTAATTCTTTTAAAACCATAATTTCTTTATTTCAATCAGTATTTTTTAAGTGTATTCAAAATTTGAACTTTATAATGAATTTCCTACACAAGTTATCAGAAATCGTTATAAATAATGATTATTTAAACAATGATTCCGTCGTTAAATGTTTCAAAACCATATTTTTTTTATTTCCAACAGTATTTTCAAAGAGTATGCAAAATTTCATCTTTATAAAGAACTTCCTGCACACTTTATATGCATTTTACAGCAATGGTTATAAGAATTGATTATTTAAATAATGATTCAGTGGCGGATTTTTTCAAAACCATATTTTCCTTATTTCAAACAGTATTATTGAAGTGTATTCAAAATTTGAACTTTGGAAAGAATTTCCTACAAAAGTTATTAGAAATCGTTATAAATAATGATTATTTATACAATGATTCCGTCGTTAAATGTTTCAGAACCATATTTTTTTTATTTCAAACAGTATTTTCAAAGAGTATGCAAAATTTCATCTTTATAAAGAACTTCCTGCACACTTTATATGCATTTTACAGCAATGATTATAAGAAATGATTATTTAAATAATGATTCAGTGGCGGATTTTTTCAAAACCATATTTTCCTTATTTCATACAGAATTTTTGAAGTGTATTCAAAATTTGAACTTTGGAAAGAATTTCCTACAAAAGTTATCAGAAATCGTTATAAATAATGATTATTTAAACAATGATTCCGTCGCTAAATGTTTCAAAACCATATTTTATCTTATTTCAAACCTTATTTTAAAAGAGTATGCAAAATTTGATCTTTATAAAGAATTTCCTAAAAAAGTTATCAGAAATCGTTATAAATAATAATTATTTAAAGAACGATTCCGTTGCGAATTTTTTTTAAAACCATATTTTCCTTATTTCAAACAATATTTTTAAAGAGTATGCAAAATTGGAAATTTAGAAAGAATTTCCTACACAAGTCATCAGAAATCGTTATAAATAATGATTATTTAAACAATGATTCAGTCGCGAATTTTTTCAAAACCATATTTTTCTTATTTCAAACAGTATTTTTGCAGTGCCTTCAAAATTTGAACTTTAGCAAGAATTTCCTACACAAGTTATCAGAAGTCGTTATAAATAATGTTTATTTAAACAATGATTCCTTCGCGAATTTTTTCAAAACCATATTTTCCTTATTTCAAACAGTATTATTGCAGTGCCTTCAAAATTTGAACTTTAGAAAGAATTTCCTACACAAGTTATCAGAAGTCGTTATAAATAATGATTATTTAAACAATGATTCCGTCACTAAATGTTTCAAAACCATATTTTATCTTATTTCAAACCGTATTTTAAAAGAGTATGCAAAATTTGATCTTTATAAAGAATTTCCTAAAAAAGTTATCAGAAATCGTTAAAAATAATAATTATTTAAAGAATGATTCCGTCGCGAATTTTTTCAAAACCATATTTTCCTTATTTCAAACAGTATTTTTAAAGTGTATTCAATATTTGATCTTTATAAAGAATTTCCTAAAGAAGCTATCAGAAATCGTTATAAATAATGAGTATTTAAACAATGATTCCGTCGCTAAATGTTTCAAAACCATATTTTTCTTATTTCATTCCGTATTTTAAAAGAATATGCAAAATTCGATGTTTAAATAGAATTTTCTAAAAAAGTTATCAGAAATCGTTATAAAGAATGATTATTTAAAGAATGATTCCGTCGCGAATTTTTTAAAAACCATATTTTCCTTATTTCAAACGATATTTTTAAAGAGTATGAAAAATTGGAAATTTAGAAAGAATTTCCTGCACAAATTATACGCATTTTACAGCAATAGTTATAAAGAATGATTATTTAAATAATGATTCCGTCGCAAATTTTTTCAAAACCATATTTTTCTTATTTCAAACAGTATTTTTGAAGTGTATTCAAAATTTGAACTTTAGAAAGAATTTCCTGCACAAGTTATCAGAAATCGTTATAAATAATGATTATTTAAACAATGATTCCGTCGCTAAATGTTTCAAAACCATATTTTATCTTAATTCAAACCGTATTTTAAAAGAGTATGCAAAATTTGATCTTTATAAAGAATTTCCTAAAAAAGTTATCAGAAATCGTTATAAATAATGATTATTTAAACAATGATTCCGTCGTTAAATGTTTCAGAACCATATTTTTTTTATTTCAAACAGTATTTTCAAAGAGTATGCAAAATTTGATCTTTATAAAGAATTTCCTGCACACTTTATACGCATTTTAAAGCAATGGTTATAAGAAATGATTATTTAAATAATGATTCCGTCGCGAATTTTTTCAAAACAATATGTTCCTAATTTCAAACAGTATTATTGAAGTGCCTTCAAAATTTGAACTTTAGAAAGAATTTCTTACACAAGTTATCATAAATCGTTATAAATAATGATTATTTAAACAATGATTCCGTCGCTAAACGTTTCAAAACCATATTTTTCTTGTTTCAAACTGCATTTTTAAAGAGTTTGCAAAATTTGATATTTATAAACAACTTCCTGTACAAATTATGCGCATTTTACATCAATACTTATAAAGAATGATTATTTAAATAAAAATTCCGTCGCGAATTTTTTCAATACCATATTTTCCTTATTTCATACAGAATTTTTAAAGTGTATTCAAAATTTGAACTTTAGAAAGAATTTCCTGCACAAGTTATCAGAAATCGTTATAAATAATGATTATTTAAACAATGATTCCGTCGCTAATTCTTTTAAAACCATATTTTCTTTATTTCAATCAGTATTTTTGAAGTGTATTCAAAATTGGAACTTTACAAAGAATTTCCTTCATAAGTTGTCAGAAATCGTTATAAATAATGATTATTTCAATAATGATTCCGTCGCTAATTCTTTTAAAACCATATTTTCCTTATTTCAAACAGTATTTTTAAAGTGTATTAAAAATTTGAACTTTAGAAAGAATTTCTGACACAAGTTATCAGAAATCGTAATAAATAATGATTATTTGAACAATGATTCCGTCGCTAATTCTTTTAAAACCATAATTTCTTTATTTCAATCAGTATTTTTTAAGTGTATTCAAAATTTGAACTTTATAAAGAATTTCCTACACAAGTTATCAGAAATCGTTATAAATAATGATTATTTAAACAATGATTCCGTCGAGAATTTTTTCAAAACCATATTTTCCTTATTTCAAACAGTATTATTGAAGTGTGTTCAAAATTTGAACTTTAGAAAGAATTTCCTGCACAAGTTATCAGAAATCGTTATAAATAATGATTATTTAAACAATGATTCCGTCGTTAAATGTTTCAAAACCATATTTTTTTTATTTCAAACAGTATTTTCAAAGAGTATGCAAAATTTCATCTTTATAAAGAACTTCCTGCACACTTTATATGCATTTTACAGCAATGGTTATAAGAATTGATTATTTAAATAATGATTCAGTGGCGGATTTTTTCAAAACCATATTTTCCTTATTTCAAACAGTATTATTGAAGTGTATTCAAAATTTGAACTTTGGAAAGAATTTCCTACAAAAGTTATCAGAAATCATTATAAATAATGATTATTTCAACGATGATTCCGTCGCGAATTTTTTCAAAACAATATTTTCCTAATTTCAAACAGTATTATTGAAGTGCCTTCAAAATTTGAACTTTAAAAAGAATTTCCTACAAAAGTTATCAGAAATCGTTATAAATAATGATTATTTAAACAATGGTTCCGTCGTTAAATGTTTCAGAACCATATTTTTTTTATTTGAAACAGTATTAATGAAGTGTATTCAAAATTTGAACTATATATAGAATTTCCTACACAAGTGATCAGAAATCGTTATGAATAATGTTTATTTAAACAATGATTCTTTCGCGAATTTTTTCAAAACCATATTTTCCTTATTTCAAACAGTATTATTGAAGTGCCTTCAAAATTTGAACTTTATAAAGAATTTCCTAAAAAAGTTATCAGAAATCGTTATAAATAATAATTATTTAAAGAACGATTCCGTTGCGAATTTTTTTTAAAACCATATTCTCCTTATTTCAAACGATATTTTTAAAGAGTATGCACAAGAATTTCCTGCGCATTTTACAGCAATAGTTATAAAGAATGATTATTTAAATAATGATTCCGTCGCAAATTTTTTCAAAACCATATTTTTCTTATTTCAAACAGTATTTTTGAAGTGCCTTCAAAATTTGAACTTTAGAAAGAATTTCTTACACAAGTTATCAGAAATCGTTATAAATAATGATTATTTAAACAATGATTCCGTCGCTAAACGTTTCAAAACCATATTTTTCTTATTTCATACTGCATTTTTAAAGAGTTTGCAAAATTTGAAATTTATAAACAACTTCCTGTACAAATTATGCGCATTTTACATCAATACTTATAAAGAATGATTATTTAAATAAAAATTCAGTCGCGAATTTTTTCAAAACCATATTTTTCTTATTTCAAACCGTATTTTAAAAGAGTATGCAAAATTTGATCTTTATAAAGAATTTCCTAAAAAAGTTATCAGAAATCGTTATAAATAATGATTATTTGAACAATGATTCCGTCGCTAATTCTTTTAAAACCATAATTTCTTTATTTCAATCAGTATTTTTTAAGTGTATTCAAAATTTGAACTTTATAAAGAATTTCCTACACAAGTTATCAGAAATCGTTATAAATAATGATTATTTAAAGAATGATTCCGTCGCGAATTTTTTAAAAACCATATTTTCCTTATTTCAAACGATATTTTTAAAGAGTATGAAAAATTGGAAATTTAGAAAGAATTTCCTGCACAAGTTATCAGAAATCGTTATAAATAATGATTATTTCAACGATGATTCCGTCGCGAATTTTTTCAAAACAATATTTTCCTAATTTCAAACAGTATTATTGAAGTGCCTTCAAAATTTGAACTTTGGAAATAATTTCCTACAAAAGTTATCAGAAATCGTTATAAATAATGATTATTTAAACAATGATTCCGTCGTTAAATGTTTCAGAACCATATTTTTTTTATTTCAAACAGTATTTTCAAAGAGTATGCAAAATTTGATCTTTATAAAGAATTTCCTAAAAAAGTTATCAGAAATCGTTATAAATAATAATTATTTAAAGAACGATTCCGTTGCGAATTTTTTTTAAAACCATATTCTCCTTTTTTTCAAACGATATTTTTAAAGAGTATGCAAAATTGGAAATTTAGAAAGAATTTCCTACACAAGTCATCAGAAATCGTTATAAATAATGATTATTTAAACAATGATTCAGTCGCGAATTTTTTCAAAACCATATTTTTCGTATTTCAAACAGTATTTTTGAAATGCCTTCAAAATTTGAACTTTAGAAAGAATTTCCTGCACAAGTTATCAGAAATCGTTATAAATAATGATTATTTAAACAATGATTCCGTCGCTAATTCTTTTAAAACCACATTTTCTTTATTTCAATCAGTATTTTTCAAGTGTATTCAAAATTTGATCTTTATAAAGAACTTCCTGCACACTTTATACGCATTTTACAGCAATGGTTATAAGAAATGATTATTTAAATAATGATTCAGTCTCGGATTTTTTCAAAACCATATTTTCCTTATTTCAAACAGTATTATTGAAGTGTATTCAAAATTTGAACTTTAGAAAGAATTTCCTACACAGGTTATCAGAAATCGTTATAAATAATGATTATTTAAACAATGATTCCGTCGCTAAATGTTTCAAAACCATATTTTATTTTAATTCAAACCGTATTTTAAAAGAGTATGCAAAATTTGATCTTTATAAAGAATTTCCTACAAAAGTTATCAGAAATCGTTATCAATAATGATTATTTAAACAATGGTTCCGTCGTTAAATGTTTCAGAACCATATTTTCCTTATTTCAAACAGTATTATTGAAGTGTATTCAAAATTTGAACTTTAGAAAGAATTTCCTGCACAAGTTATCAGAAATCGTTATAAATAATGTTTATTTAAACAATGATTCAGTCTCGGATTTTTTCAAAACCATATTTTCTTTATTTCAATCAGTGATTTTGAAGTGTATTCAAAATTTAAACTTTGGAAAGAATTTCCTACAAAAGTTATCAGAAATCGTTATAAATAATGATTATTTCAACGATGATTCCGTCGCGAATTTTTTCAAAACAATATTTTCCTAATTTCAAACAGTATTATTGAAGTGCCTTCAAAATTTGAACTTGAGAAAGAATTTCCTGTACAAGTTATCAGAAATCGTTATAAATAATGATTATTTAAACAATGATTCTGTCGTTAAATGTTTCAGAACCATATTTTTTTTTATTTCAAACAGTATTTTCAAAGAGTATGCAAAATTTGATCTTTATAAAGAACTTCCTGCACACTTTATACGCATTTTACAGCAATGGTTATAAGAAATGATTATTTAAATAATGATTCAGTCGCGGATTTTTTCAAAACCATATTTTCCTTATTTCAAACAGTATTATTGAAGTGTATTCAAAATTTGAACTTTGGAAAGAATTTCCTGCACAAGTTATCAGAAATCGTTATAAATAATGATTATTTAAACAATGATTCCGTCGCTAAATGTTTCAAAACCATATTTTTCTTATTTCAAACCGTATTTTAAAAGAGTATGCAAAATTTGAACTTTATAAAGAATTTCCTACACAAGTTATCAGAAATCGTTATAAATAATGATTATTTAAAGAATGATTCCGTCGCGAATTTTTTAAAAACCATATTTTCCTTATTTCAAACGATATTTTTAAAGAGTATGAAAAATTGGAAATTTAGAAAGAATTTCCTGCACAAATTATACGCATTTTACAGCAATAGTTATAAAGAATGATTATTTAAATAAAAATTCAGTCGCGAATTTTTTCAAAACCATATTTTTCTTATTTCAAACAGTATTATTGAAGTGCCTTCAAAATTTGAACTTTAGAAAGAATTTCGTGCACAAGTTATCAGAAATCGTTATAAATAATGATTATTTAAACAATGATTCCGTCGCTAAATGTTTCAAAACCATATTTTATCTTATTTCAAACCGTATTTTAAAAGAGTATGCAAAATTTGATCTTTATAAAGAATTTCCTAAAAAAGTTATCAGAAATCGTTATAAATAATAATTATTTAAAGAACGATTCCGTTGCGAATTCTTTTTAAAACCATATTTTCCTTATTTCAAACAGTATTTTTAAAGTGTAATAAAAATTTGAACTTTAGAAAGAATTTCCTACACAAGATATCAGAAATCGTTATAAATAATGATTATTTAAATAATGATTCCGTCGCTAAATGTTTCAAAACCATATTTTCCTTATTTCAGACAGTATTTTTAAAGTGTATTCAAAATTTGAACTTTAGAAAGAATTTCCTACACAAGTTATCAGAAATCGTTATAAATAATGATTATTTAAACAATGATTCCGTCGTTAAATGTTTCAGATCCATATTTTTTTTATTGCATGCAGTATTTTCACAGAGTTTGCAAAATTTGATCTTTATAAAGAACTTCCTGCACACTTTATACGCATTTTACAGCAATGGTTATAAGAAATGATTATTTAAATAATGATTCGGTCGCGGATTTTTTCAAAACCATATTTTCCTTATTTCAAACAGTATTATTGAAGTATATTCAAAATTTGACGTTTGGAAAGAATTTGTTAAAAAAGTTATCAGAAATAGTTATAAATAATGATTATTTAAACAATGATTCCATTGCTAAATGTTTCGAAACCATATTTTTCTTATTGGAAACAGAATTTTTAAAGTGTATACAAAATTTGATCTTTATAAAGAATTTCCTACACAAGTTATCAGAAATCGTTATAAATAATGATTATTTAAACAATGATTCCGTCGCGAATTTTTTCAAAACAATATTTTCCTTATTTCAAACAGTATTTTTAAAGAGTATGCAAAATTTGAACTTTTTAAAGCAATTCTTGCGCTGATTATACGCATTTTATAGCAATAGTTATAAAGAATGATTATTTAGATAATGATTCAGTCACGAATTCTTTCAAAACGATATTTTCCTTATTTCAAACAGTATTTTTACAAAGTATAAAAAATTTGAACGTTATAAAGAATTTCCTACACAAGTTATCAGAAATCGTTATAAATAATGATTATTTAAACAATGATTCAGTCGCGAATTTTTTCAAAACCATATTTTCCTTATTTCATACAGAATTTTTGAAGTGTATTCAAAATTTGAACTTTGGAAAGAATTTCCTAAAAAAGTTATCAGAAATTGTTATAAATAATAATTATTTAAAGAACGATTCCGTTGCGAATTTTTTTTAAAACCATATTTTCCTTATTTCAAACAATATTTTTAAAGAGTATGCAAAATTGGAAATTTAGAAAGAATTTCCTACACAAGTCATCAGAAATCGTTATAAATAATGATTATTTAAACAATGATTCAGTCGCGAATTTTTTCAAACCCATATTTTTCTTATTTCAAACAGTATTTTTGAAGTGCCTTCAAAATTTGAACTTGAGAAAGAATTTCCTGTACAAGTTATCAGAAATCGTTATAAATAATGATTATTTAAACAATGATTCCGTCGTTAAATATTTCAGAACCATATTTTTTTTATTTCAAGCAGTATTTTCACAGAGTATGCAAAATTTGATCTTTATAAAGAACTTCCTGCACACTTTATACGCATTTTACAGCAATAGTTATAAAGAATGATTATTTAAATAATGATTCAGTCGCGAATTTTTTCAAAACCATATTTTCCTTATTTCAAACAGTATTATTTGAGTGTATTCAAAATTTGAACTTTGGAAAGAATTTCTTACAAAAGTTATCAGAAGTCGTTATAAATAATGATTATTTAAACAATGATTCCGTCGCTAAATGTTTCAAAACCATATTTTATCTTAATTCAAACCGTATTTTAAAAGAGTATGCAAAATTTGATCTTTAAAAAGAATTTCCTAAAAAAGTTATCAGAAATCGTTATAAAGAATGATTATTTAAAGAATGATTCCGTCGCGAATTTTTTAAAAACCATATTTTCCTTATTTCAAACGATATTTTTAAAGAGTATGCAAAATTGGAAATTTAGAAAGAATTTCCTGCACAAATTATGCGCATTTTACAGCAATAGTTATAAAGAATGATTATTTAAATAATGATTCCGTCGCAAATTTTTTCAAAACCATATTTTCTTTATTTCAAACAGTATTTTTTAAGTGTATTCAAAATTAGAACTTTAGAAAGAATTTCCTACACAGGTTATCAGAAATCGTTATAAATAATGATTATTTAAACAATGATTCCGTCGCTAAATGTTTCAAAACCATATTTTTCTTATTTCAAACAGCATTTTTAATGTGTATTCAAAATTTGAACTTTGGAAATAATTTCCTACAAAAGTTATCAGAAAACGTTATAAATAATGATTATTTAAACAATGATTCCGTCGTTAAATGTTTCAGAACCATATTTTTTTTATTTCAAACAGTATTTTCAAAGAGTATGCAAAATTTCATCTTTATAAAGAATTTCCTACAAAAGTTATCAGAAATCGTTATAAATAATGATTATTTAAACAATGGTTCCGTCGCGAATTTTTTCAAAACCATATTTTCCCCCCCCCCCACCCCCCCCCCCCCCCACCCCCCCCCCCCCCCACCCCCCCCCCCCCCCACCCCCCCCCCCCCCCACCCCCCCCCCCCCCCACCCCCCCCCCCCCCCACCCCCCCCCCCCCCCACCCCCCCCCCCCCCCACCCCCCCCCCCCCCCACCCCCCCCCCCCCCCACCCCCCCCCCCCCCCACCCCCCCCCCCCCCCACCCCCCCCCCCCCCCACCCCCCCCCCCCCCCACCCCCCCCCCCCCCCACCCCCCCCCCCCCCCACCCCCCCCCCCCCCCACCCCCCCCCCCCCCCACCCCCCCCCCCCCCCACCCCCCCCCCCCCCCACCCCCCCCCCCCCCCACCCCCCCCCCCCCCCACCCCCCCCCCCCCCCACCCCCCCCCCCCCCCACCCCCCCCCCCCCCCACCCCCCCCCCCCCCCACCCCCCCCCCCCCCCACCCCCCCCCCCCCCCACCCCCCCCCCCCCCCACCCCCCCCCCCCCCCACCCCCCCAATAACTTTTGTAGGTAATTCTTTCCAAAGTTCAAATTTTGAATACACTTCAAAAATTCTGTATGAAATAAGGAAAATATGGTTTTGCAAAAATTCGCGACGGAATCATTGTTTAAATAATCATTTCTTATAACCATTGCTGTAAAATGCATATAAAGTGTGCAGGAAGTTCTTTATAAAGATGAAATTTTGCATACTCTTTGAAAATACTGTTTGAAATAAAAAAAATATGGTTCTGAAACATTTAACGACGGAATCATTGTTTAAATAATCATTATTTATAACGATTTCTGATAACTTTTGTAGGAAATTATTTCCAAAGTTCAAATTTTGCATACTCTTTTAAAATACGGTTTGAATTAAAATAAAATATGGTTTTGAAACATTTAGCGACGGAATCATTGTTTAAATAATCATTATTTATAACGATTTCTGATAACCTGTGTAGGAAATTCTTTCTAAAGTTCAAATTTTGAATACACTTCAATAATACTGTTTGAAATAAGGAAAATATGGTTCTGAAATATTTATCGACGGAATCATTGTTTAAATAATCATTATTTATAACGATTTCCGATAACTTGTATAGGAAATTCTTTCTCAAGTTCAGATTTTGAAGGCATTTCAAAAATACTGTTTGAAATAAGAAAAATATGGTTTTGAAAAAATTCGCGACTGAATCATTGTTTAAATAATCATTATTTATAACGATTTCTGATGACTTGTGTAGGAAATTCTTTCTAAATTTCCAATTTTGCATACTCTTTAAAAATATCGTTTGAAAAAAGGAGAATATGGTTTTAAAAAAAATTCGCAACGGAATCGTTCTTTAAATAATTATTATTTATAACGATTTCTGATAACTTTTTTAGGAAATTCTTTATAAAGATCCAATTTTGCATACTCTTTGAAAATACTGTTTGAAATAAAAAAAATATGGTTCTGAAACATTTAACGACGGAATCATTGTTTAAATAATCATTATTTATAACGATTTCTGATAACTTTTGTAGGAAATTATTTCCAAAGTTCAAATTTTGCATACTCTTTTAAAATACGGTTTGAATTAAAATAAAATATGGTTTTGAAACATTTAGCGACGGAATCATTGTTTAAATAATCATTATTTATAACGATTTCTGATAACCTGTGTAGGAAATTCTTTCTAAAGTTCTAATTTTGAATACACTTAAAAAATACTGTTTGAAATAAAGAAAATATGGTTTTGAAAAAATTTGCGACGGAATCATTATTTAAATAATCATTCTTTATAACTATTGCTGTAAAATGCGTATAATGTGTGCAGGAAGTTTTTATAAAGTTCAAATTTTTAATACACTTCAATAATACTGTTTCAAATAAGGAAAATATGGTTTTGAAAGAATTCGCGAGGGAATCATTGTTTAAATAAACATTATTTGTAACGATTTCTGATAACTTGTGTAGGAAATTCTTTATAAAGTTCAAATTATGAATACACTTCAATAATAATGTTTGAAATAAGGAAAATATGGTTTTGAAACATTTAACGACGGAATCATTGTTTGAATAATCATTATTTATAACGATTTCTGATAACTTGTATAAGAAATTATTTCTAAAGCTCAAATTTTGAAGGCCCTTCAAAAATACTGTTTGAAATAAGAAAAATATGGTTTTGAAAAAATTCGCGACTGAATCATTATTTAAATAATCATTCTTTATAACTATTGCTGTAAAATGCGCATAATTTGTGCAGGAAATTCTTTCTAAATTTCCAATTTTGCATACTCTTTAAAAATATCGTTTGAAATAAGGAAAATATGGTTTTTAAAAAATTCGCGACGGAATCATTCTTTAAATAATCATTTCTTATAACCATTGCTGTAAAATGCGTATAAAGTGTGCAGGAAGTTCTTTATAAAGATCAAATTTTGCATACTCTGTGAAAATACTGCTTGAAATAAAAAAAATATGGTTCTGAAATATTTAACGACGGAATCATTGTTTAAATAATCATTATTTATAACGATTTCTGATAACTTGTATAGGAAATTCTTTCTCAAGTTCAGATTTTGAAGGCATTTCAAAAATACTGTATGAAATAAGAAAAATATGGTTTTGAAAAAATTCGCGACTGAATCATTGTTTAAATAAACATTATTTGTAACGATTTCTGATAACTTGTGTAGGAAATTCTTTATAAAGTTCAAATTATGAATACACTTCAATAATAATGTTTGAAATAAGGAAAATATGGTGTCACGTCCAGCGAAAAAGGACTACGTTGTGAGGAAAACAACGAATGATTAAAAATTGAATCCGTCCCTCTTACCTTGGGACGACCGGGTTAGGGAAAAATTGTGGAATAAAACAATTGGAAAATTATTTCTATTCAAACAACAATATATTTATTTTTATGATAATAATTATAATTTCAGTTGATTATGAGTTCGTTGGGAGGACGACTTAAGAAATGGAGAAAAGTTGGAAGGCATTAATATTGGAGACGACCTCTTAGTGGTACCTCGGACATTATCCGGCATCCACGGTCAGAGATCGTTGGAAAGAAGAGTTGTAAGGATTTAAAGAGGAAAACGATCTCCTAGTGGTACCTCGGATATTGTCCGGCATCCACGGTCAGAGATCGTTGGAAAGAAAAGTGGTAAAGGATTTAAAGAGGAAAACGATCTCCTAGTGGTACCTCGGATATTGTCCGGCATCCACGGTCAGAGATCGTTGGAAAGAAAAGTTGTAAAGGATTTAAAGAGGAAAACGGTCTCCTAGTGGTACCTCGGATATTGTCCGGCATCCACGGTCAGAGATCGTTGGAAAGTAAAATAAGGTTTGGAAGAGGAAAAGAAGAAAGGCAGTTCTCTTTGAAGAATGAAATATAAAATTTGTCTTACCGAATTTTAGAATTTTTAGTTGAAAATAGAGAAGAGACGAGTAAAGAAGAACTGGCTTTTCTTTTCCAGGGCTCAAACTCGTCGACTCGGTTGCGAGTTCGAGTTTTCCCCTTCTTTACATTTTAAGGTTTTACATTGGTGGAGGTGGAAGAACTGTGTCTTAGATTGGATAAATGGGAAGAAAATGGGCGGACCTAATGCCCTAGGAAAATGAAAGGAAAGATAGCTCTGTCATTCCTCCCACCTAACGATCTCCGATTTGTTATTAATAACTACATCTGTAATAAATGATAATTGTAGACGCACTGGTCGCAAATATTATTATATGTAAAAATAAGAAAGTAATATTATTAATAATTCTAATTATAATTCTATTTGAATTAACGCAGCGCAACGCTCGCAAGTATTATAGTAATATATATGTAAAATAGGATAATATTATTAATATAATTTGTTGAGTTAGTAATTCTGATTATAATTCCATTCCAATTAACACAGCGCAACGCTCGCAAAATATTGTAGTAATATATATGTATAATAGGATAATATTATTAATATAATTTGTTGAGTCAATAATTCTAGTTATAATTCCATTCAAATTAACTCAGCGCAACGCTCGCAAATATTATAGTATATAATTAGGTGACTTGATAAACCTAATTATAATTCCAGGCAGCGCAACGCTCGCAAATATATTATAGTAATATATATATATATATATATATATGTGTGTGTATAACAGGATAATATTATTTTTATAATTAGTTGAATTAAGAATCCTAATTATGGTTTCATACGAATTAACGCGGCGCATATATTATATTAACAATTTCGTTTTCTTTCTTTGATCTTCGAGAAGTTTATTTTAAGTTTTAAACGATAGCTATGACGCCAAGGGTTCTTTGTCGCTTGGTCTAGTCCGTCTTAATCGGTACTAGTATCATAAACTTCTCGTTTTTCTATGTGGGAAAGTCCAACATGGGCTGCTGGTGTAAATAGAACGTGTGTTTTATGGTTGCATGTGTGTCTAGCTGAAACATTGCAGATGTCGAAAACAAGTTTACCAGCCCATGTTACACCTCCCCCCTTTAAGATTGATTTCGGGGAAGTTATTTACCAGAAATAAATCTCGAATATAAGCTAGACTGTACTAATGTAGCAATTTCGTTTGTTTTATTATTTAAAAATTAATTTATTAATAGTTTTGGAACAATTAGTGGTACTAAAATTATTTATAACTAATTCTTATGGTTATTACGCTACAGATTATCTTATAGTCCGTTATTCATGTTACCCGGTGCACCTTAGCCTTTCTTGACTGTGCCATTAATTAGTCACTCACTTGCTAGTCCACTCACTGTGTTTATATTCACTCTAATTATCATAACTTTAGTCAATTAAAATGTGAAGTTCTTTATTAACCATCTTACGAAAGTCCATATGGTCTGGATATTTCCGACGCGGGGGTAGCGGCAGATTGTATAATTACCCCATCTAACTGATCACTTGGATATAAAGCTCTGGTTTCTTCCCTTGGTTCCTTAGGAGCTGTGGAATCGGTTTCTCTTGTTTTGGATGATGATCGTAGATGTAATAGAACGTTGGATACTGAATCCATGACAGCACCCAATAAGTATAGAGACCAACCAAACGCCCTTTGCAAAGCGAATAAATGTATCGCGGTATCTATTAAGAATTTTAGGATCTTGGCAATTAAGATGATGCCTAAAAAGCCGGCGCTGTAAGTTCCGAAGTTACTGAAACCTAACCAAAGACGGTTCCAGGTTGAGTCTGCTATTCGTTGCAACGTTTCCGTATCCAATAGACCTCCAACTGATAACCCTGCCGAGTTATCGCCTTCGCCCCTGACGGTACGTATCAGATGATTCACGATGGCCGGTTGTTCAAAAGGACTCATAATGTAGTCCCTTAATCTATCTAAATCTTCCGAAGTGTATATTCCTTGGCGAGCGAGATTTCCAGGGCTCTGGTATTTCCACGTGTCTCTAGATTGCGGAGACATGATGTGTGGGGCTCGACTTTCAACTAACGTTGGGAATACCTTGAACCACAGTCCTTCTAGTTGAAACATTTGTGGTAATACATTGTTGCAAGGCACTTCATACCCTACGGATTTTAGAATATGAGTTCGTGGGGTGCGGAACATTAAAGTTTCTCCCTTATACACTGGTAACTCGTTATAACACTTTTCTGTCGTAGCGCGTCTAACTTCGACCACTACGCATTTAATGAGTCGGATGACTTCTCCGGTGGTTATTGCCATGTATCCTGGCCCCCTTTTATATGTGTAGGCAAACTCCTCAGGTTTAACGATTGCAAGTGCTTGAGCGTTCCTTAGAAGATCTTGTTCTAGGGCACAACGGTGCAGCAAGATGTCTCGGTAAAGATTAGTCACTTGAGTTTTTACGTGTTTTTCTACATATATAAATTTACTATTTACATATGCGAAAAGATCCATGTCGTGAGTTCGCGGTGGAGCAGGAGAGTTAAAGAATCGTTCCTTTTGTCCTTCTAAGATGAACAATTTAGGATGCTCTGTTTTTATTATATTATAACCGCATAGTGTTTTTGAACCGCCCACTGCTAATGCGAAAGTAAGATCTTGACTGATAACAGTGTATATGGTTTCCGCGAAAGTATTGGACACGTCCACCAGTTTAGAGGCGGGACCCTGATATAAAACTCCGTATCTGTTGAATTTACAAGAGTCCGTGGGAATGTTGTCCCAAAATGCTGTGCTACCAAAAGAGTCTAGACACATTCCACGATCAATAGGACATCGAGTGCCGGTGTTCAATATCACTTGATTTGACTGTAGATGCGTTTGAGCATCGTAATCAGAGAGGGTGATTTTAACCCGAGCTTGTACGATGACATCGTCCCAAGAACCGTATGGATCGGTATAATGAGTACCCTGGCATTTTGCGTCGAAACCAACTCGACCTGCGAGACCAGTGCTGAATCCAGTAGTACCATTTTTCTTCAGTCCGTCCAAGATGGTGGAACCAAAGACGAGACGTCCACTTTCATGCATTCGGTTGCATTCTTCACGACTAACATCTTTCACGTATTCAGCGATACCCTGGGCTACGGCGGAACTGTGACTGTGCATCCCGCAGTGAGTGACTTCACGAAATACGTCTATTCTACAAGTTCTGATGTGGACGTTCCCATAGTTGAGAATTTGTAGTAATTGTATATAGACGGCGGTTTTATCCACCCGAGGTTCAGGTATATCGCAGTCTCCAATTTGAGTCAGCGATATTACCGTCATGTTAGCATTAGGCGTGCCACAATCGTATGCTATTAATCCGTGGACACGAGGATTCATTACCACGATGAGTGAGCTGACTAAAATTGGCAAGAAAGACATTGTTGATGTTCTTGAAGATCTCTTGATCGACTGGTTTCGCATTGTGCACTAAAAGATACAATTTTCTATTTGCTACGTAACAACAAGGAATTACATATACATATATTTAATCTAAATTTATAAATGGTGAAAAATACGTAAATATAACAACTAAACATTCGAGTGATATAATAATCTTAATGAATACGTACGTCTGTCTGTTAGTGTTATTAATCGTCATTTTGAAGTCATATATATGTCTAATGTTATCAATTAATTCGTAAGTGCGTTGTATCTTGTATGTCTCTTTATCCATAATTATTCCGATCTATGCAAGCTTCCTTCGAATAGGCTTTTAGTCAGGTGATATTTAATTTAGTCGGTGACCGCACTTGGGGCAGAATTTGCAATCTTTGTCTATCTCGTATACTAGGGACATACCGAATCCGCAGGCGGGACAAAATTTTGGAATGAAATCCGCGTGAACGGGAGGCAGAGGGCGTTGTTCCGAAAGGCTATTCATTGAAGAGGTTCTGGAGCTACTTTTGCTCAAAAACTGTCGAACCCTTTGGTATCTTTTTCTCGCTTTTCCAGTTAGACGCATTTTTGGTGATAATTCCTTTGGTTTCACGTTCTTTCCCACATCGTTACTGATGGTTTTAAGAAGATGGTCTATAGTTCTTACAACATCATTGTTGGATATACTATTGTGACCCGAGGCTTCTGATCCATGTTCGTCGATCGATAGTGAGTCTTCCGACATCTGATGATCAGATATCATGGATAAGTCTTTCACATCGGTGATTGGCATCGACGGTTGGAACTCAACGATTTCACTCGTAGGGGTTGGATTTCGTTTTTCTTCGATGCCCAATGTGGCTCCAATGTTCTTCTCGATTTCTGAGTCCTTGCTAGTATCGGACACCCAATTTGACCTTTCTAAAACAATGTATTGTTTCGCACAACCAACTATCTCTATGGAGTCACGCGTAGATGACGGTTCGTTTTCCAATGAAATGGGCATACGAGGCGGCGTTGACATTGGAATGGTACATGCATCTCCTTGCATGCTCGCAGTTTCCCAAGGTTCTTCTGGAAAGGGTAGAGGTGGTGGTCTTGGTGGCGCATGATCACGCAATTGTTCTGGTCGCATATTTTTCAATCCAAAATATGGATCTTTCAGGTCAACGTAGAGAGTTGCCCGTTTACATTTCCTCAAGTCCCCTCTAGTCGGTAGTGAGGGATCTTCTACAGTATCATCATAAACTGGTACGTTTGAGCGTCGTAAATAGCTGGAATCTTTCGGGATGGCCCCGGTATCCTTTAGTTTCAGATGTGAGATTTCATTCTCTTTGTGTTCAGGAAGCGGAGATCTTTTGTCCTTCCGCGTTCGATGAGGACTGTAACCGGATGCATTCCGCTTATCGGATCCTGAATTGATTTCCCTTAGTGGAATAGCTTTTCTGCGAGGATGCTTTTTACGTCCGTCTCCTTTTGCGGGCAACTGCCCGGTAGTCCTGCGTTGTGGTTGGCTACGTGCATAGGAAGGTTCCGGATTGTCTTCATATAGATCGGCTAAAACCTGATCTCTTGCAGCGACTTCGTTCCTCCTAGAACGGCATTTTTGCTCCCGTACTCCCTTTTTTCCTGGCCTTGGGCCCCTGGCCCTTAAGGTGGGGAATTCTCCACCTATGAAGTTGTGCGTCTAAGCGCGACGCCGGGGGTTCATCTCCTGCGGCGTATATGATGTGCCCTTTATCTTCCATATTTCTCTCGTCTGTTTTCTTTTTATAATATATCTAGATATATTTATACAAATATTGGTATGTACAAATGTATAAGTATCTTTACGTATACACTTACGCACGTATATACATGCAATTACTCAGTATGTGTCTATATATAGATATATGTAGAAAAAAAAAATCGACGATCAATAAGTTCAATTCTCCTTTTTTCTTTCACTAAACAAACAACAAAGGAATAAAACTAGATTAGTATCAAATCAATGTTGAACATTAGGGAGCCGTGAGTCGGGCTCTCGGGCGGCGGATGGTATAAGACGATCAGCTGACACGATCTTTTCCTTCCTTCCGATTTTTAATTTGATATTCTTATCATTAAACACTTCGAGAATTCGATAAGGTCCCTCTTGCAAGTCACCCAATTTTCCGAATTTGATACCCTTCCTTAAAAATACGTAATCTCCGGCAACAAATTCGACAGGATGTAATTTCTTGTCATAATATAGTTTTGATCTTCCTTTTGCTATTTGAAGATTTTCGCGTGCCTCTTTGTGAAGGGCGTCTAATCTAACGAGTAACCTTACTAGATAATTATCATATGTTTCTATTCGCTCATACTGGGGAAGGGGTCGATCAGAGGGGATTATCGGATTTTTCGCGTATACTAATTCGAAAGGTGTTCTCTTGGTTCCTTCGTGGACGCTGGAATTGTATGAGAACATCGCAAGTTCCACCCAGTTATCCCATTCATAATCCTTATCTATAAATTGACGTAGGTATTCCACGAGCGTAGTGTGGGATCGTTCTAAAGATCCATTAGTTTGAGGATGAAAAGCGGTGGTCCTTAATTGTCGAATGCGAAGTCGTTTGGCTAATATTTTAATCAGATTTGATAAAAAATTTTTACCTTGATCAGTTAAAACTATTTTTGGGGGCCAAATACACATACGAGTCGTTTTAGAAACGCGTCCGCTACAGTGGGGGCGGTTGCGTCGGGTAACGCTACTCCTATAAAGTATTTCGTAAGCAGGCATTGCATTGTCAAAATCCACCGATTTCCGTTATCGATAGGTGGAAAGGGTCCGACTAGATCTAGTGCTACCTTTTCGAATGCGGTGCCGGGAGTATCTGTTATAGCCATAGGCATGCGAGTTTTTACGCGAACTAATTTTTTTAATTTGCACTGGAGGCATTGTCCTATGTAGACTTGTATATCCTCCTTCATATTTTCCCAATAATAATTTCTTCTTAATAGATGGTAGGTTTTAGTCACTCCCTTGTGACCCCCTATTACTGAATTATGCATTTCCTTGATGAGGTCAAATCGCTCTGAAATCTGAGGTTGTTTTACTAACCCTAAACATATGTAAATTTTAGTGTCAATTGATTTAAGACGCGATATTAAGATTTCTTGGGCTTTGTGCCAATCTGCTCGGTTGGGGAAATCGATGCAAGGGATGCTTAAGCTTTGAATTTTGTACGATTCCAGGAATTCAGTTAGTCTTTTGCTGCACCTGAGAAATGCAGCTAGGAACTTGTTCATGTCCAGATTGGGGTTGAGAGCTGGCAAATAGAAGCCGAAATGTTGTTTGGTGCCTAACCTTAAGGGTTTTATGGTACTAATTACTCCGGGACCGAAATCGCTTAGATCTCGTTTCCTTGTGTATTCTTGGGTACCGGAGCCAATCGGCTTTCCGGCTTCATCAAAAAAAAATACAGAATTGTCTTTACGTATCATCAAACTATCTCGTGTTTCAAAAATGTTTTGGCTTGATATGAGCTTCTCTATCGTGTCTAATTCACCATCGTCTTCACTTTCTTGATCCGTACAATTTCTTGTCTTGTCACTTAATTCGTCCTCCGAATGGTGGAGGTGGTTATTTTCCTTTTCACCATTTATGAGGTGGTATTCAGAACCAATTTCCTCAATGTCGGCAGCATTGATTTCGGTAGCTGGGACATCGGTTTCTATTTGTGGTCGTCCGCAATTTGGACCACAGTCCGGCGTGAGAATAGCTTCAGAAGGTGGATCTACAACATCAATATCTTTACTATTTTTACTGGCCGAATTAGTTGGCAGTGTTTCCTTGTTAGCCTTTTTTATGGCTTTTTCCTTCTTTTGGTCGATACTCTTTCGATACTGTTGTCCGATTATTGAAGGTTTACTGATCCTTTTAGAACGCCTAGTTGGCAAATCCTGACGTATGGTTTTTATTTTCTCAGTTGTTTTACGTTCATTCGCCACATTTGAGTGAGGAAATGCATCGTCGAGCCCTAGCATTTCCGAGGGGATGGTAGAGATCGTTTCAACTACTGGGTTGCGTGATAAGGCGTCAGCATTTACGTTTCTTTTTCCCGCTTTATATTTTATATCAAATTCATATTCTTCTAGTTTGAGTCGCCATCGCGTGAGGCGAGACGTGGGATCTCTAGAGGTTCGCATCCATACTAGCGGCTGATGGTCGGTTACGATAGTAAATTTCTGGCCGTAAAGATAGGGTCTGAAATGTTGGACGCAAAACATTATTGCTAAAGCTTCTTTTTCGTAAGTTGAATAGTTAAGTTCAGCTGCGTTTAGCACCCTTGACGCATACGCGCAAGGACGATCTGAGCCTATGGGTCCTTGACTAAGAATTCCACCGATTGCATACCCGCTCGCATCGGTGGTAACTACAAAAGGTTTTTCAAAGTCTGGATATCGGAGTACAGGCTCTTCGCACAATTTCTGACGAAGTGTGTCGAAAGCCAATTGTTGAGTTTCCGTCCATTCAAACAGTCGATCCTTTTCCAATAGTTTAGTTAGTGGTTTTGAAATTCTGGCGTATTTATCGATAAATCGTCGATAATAACCTGTGAGACCTAGAAACTCTCGAATGCCCTTGACGTTTTTGGGAGTTGGAAATTTTGCAACTGCTTCGATTTTTTTGTGATCTGGTTTAAGTCCTTCTTGGGTGATTAAATGACCAAGATATGTAACTTCGTGCCTCAAGAATTCGCATTTATCTGCTTGTAGTTGCAGATTTGCTTCCCGTAATCTGTGTACAAGATTCAAGAACTTTTTGCGGTGTTCTTGCAGAGTCTTGGCATATATTACAATATCGTCCAAGTATACAAATAACTCTATTCCTTGTAGTCCGGTCAATACTACGTTCATTAAATTCATAAACGTGGCCGGAGCATTTTTTAAACCGAAAGGCATTCTTGCGAATTCCCAATGACCGAGGTCAGTGGAAAATGCAGTTTTATGTTGATCCCTTTTGCTCATTGGAATTTGGTGGAAACCGGATGCAAGATCAAATATTGAGAAGTATTGGGCTCCTCCTAGTTGATCCAATATTTCTGAGATATTAGGTAACGGATATGCGTTACCGATAGTCTTCTCGTTTAGTGCTCGGAAATCCAATACTAATCGCCATCTTTTGTTTCCTTTGCTATCCTCTTTTTTTGGAACAATCCAAATAGGAGTATTGTAGGGCGATTGTGACGGTTGGATTATATTGTTCATCAGTAAATCTTCAACTTGGCGATTAATTTCCTCTCGCAAATTTCTAGGGAAACGGTATTGGCGTTTGTAAATAGGTACTTCGTCGGTTGTACGAATTTCGTGTTGTGTTAGATGCGTTGAAGGTAGAGACTCTCCTGGTATGTAGAATCTGTCTGCGCTTTGGGTTAGTAAGATGTCTATTTCTTCACGTTCTTCTTGATTCAAATGATCCAAACGCAGCAGTTCCTTAATTTTCTGTTGGCGGGATACAGGTTGTATTTTGAGTATCCTAGTAGATGATATTTTTAGTCTAGCCCTTTTTCTACGACGAGTGACACGTTTCCGTTTGGTAAGTTTTGTTTCGTTACATTCTATTTTACTTACTTCCTCTAGTGTGATCCGAACGGGTAAGTAAGAAAAGGGCACGTCCGTTGTGTTGATTAATGGTGCATAAGCTTTTCCATTCCGGTTTTCTACTATCGCATTTCCCATAAATATTCCCTTAGGCAAGTTTATTAAAGGCATATAACCATGCGTTATCTCGCTGTTTGCTACTCGTGTGTAAACAATCTGTCTAGATCGTGAAGGTATAACAAAGGCAGGAGGTGGGGTAAAAAATGGGTACTCGTAATTGCCGAGCTCTAAGCATTTTTTTTCCCAGTTAATCTTAGCCTTGTGTTGGGATAAAAACGATGTCCCTATGATTCCGTCTTGATAAATTGGAAAGTCGTCTGATACCACATGAAATTCTACTTGGTAATCAAATATGGTTAAGAATGTTTGTCCCTTGGTAGGTACATATTGTGGTGAGATCCCGAGTAATTTAAGTACATGAGTTTGATCGATTGTTTTTGGATTGATAAATCTTTGCTTAATTATACATGGGCCAGCTCCCGAATCTAATAATAGTACTATTGGATCGGGACAGTTTATCCTTATAGATGGAGATTCTCGATCTATGGTTAGCTTCACTGGTTGTATTATTCCTGTTCCATGGGATATTCGATCATCCGAATGTTGGCACGCGGCGATGTTTGAGGTTGCATGGCCTCCCGACGAGGGAGGCTTGGAAAGTTTCCCGAGTTTCGTGGGCCGTTGTTAGAGACTTTGGTTTGCCGATTTCGCGCAAAACATGATTCTATAGTATGGCCAGGTTTCTTGCAATAACTGCAGGCTTCTCGGATCCCTTGTCGTTTGGATATTTGGGAACATTGGTTTGCCGTATGTCCACTCTGATTGCAGTACTGACAGCGCGGTAATTGTTGTTCTGATATTCGTGGGCAATTTTTCGCAGAGTGTCCTTGTTGCATACAATATTGACAAGGTGGGCTTACCCTACAATAATTTGAAGTGTGACCAAGTTTCCCGCAAACTTGACAACTGGGTTGTAAAATTCTGACTGGAGTTCCGTAATTACAGTCACGAGCTAAATGTCCGGTGCGCCGGCATAGGTCGCAGACTTGATTTGAAAGTCGCTTGCGACATACTCTAGCTTCGTGGCCTAGTTGGTTACAATATTGACATCTTTTTCCTTGGGTTCGGCAGTCACGGGCTAAATGTCCATTTTTGTTGCATAATTGACATGTGTCGCGTTTTCCCTGAGTTTCGAGATTTTCTCGATTTCCGGACTTCTCACGTTTCTGGCAAGTCTTGGCTGTATGCTGTGTGCTGTCGCATAGTTGACAGTGACTTGGTTCCTTAACTAAAATTGGACATTGCATAGTTTGATGTAAGTTACTATTACAGATATTGCAGTCCATGTTTACGGTAGTCGCTTGTGGAATTAGTCGTTTGCGGTTTTCAATTTGAATTTCTATTTGTATAGCCTGGGGCCCGGCTTCGTTTAAGTCATCACGCGTTGTCATTCGATTATTAATTTCAGGTTTCAATCCTAAAATAAAAGCTTTACAGCAGGCAAGCTCTAGTTCTGCGATTTTTTCGGTTGATAATTCCGTAGAATCTTGTCTGTAGGCTTCTTTCAATCTGTAGCCGATTGCTCGGGCACGATTAAAGTAACTTGCAGCAGGTTCCGAATTTCCTTGGCATAAAAGAGCTAGTTCTCCGTATACCTCTATTGTAGAAATGTGGGATCCATGAATCCCTTTTAGAATATTCAACATCTCGGATATAGTATCGGGATCTTTGCCAAGCATGGTGCGATATGCTTCACCTTTTAATCTAGTAAGAGTTAGTTTGGTGAGCGCGCGTTCTGCTGCGTTAGGTATCATTTTTAAGGCGTTACTACAAGCTGTCGCGAATTCCGTATAAGTGTATCCATCTCTAGACCCGGAGAATACAGGTATTGTATCGGCTGCATCTCGGATGCTTAAATATTGGTTACTTGCCATTGCGGAGGCGTTAAACTCGTATTTACCCGTAGATGCTGAATAAAGTGAAAACGAGGACTGGTTTAAATTTTCCAGATCTTCACTGGAATTATCCGATTGATTTCCAAATAGAGTTAGTTCTACGACAGACTCAGGAACCGGATTTGAGTTTTGTTCGGAATATGCAGGTTTCGCAGGAGAATATGATAACGTCCTGGAAGCTTGAAATGGGTCTATATGTTCACTTTCGATACTGTTTAAGTTTCGCTGATTCACCTGAGGTAATCCATCTACTAGCGCGGTTTTTCTCTCTTCTTCGCTAAGATTTTTATATTTATTGCGAGTGAGTTTACCGTCTTCACTCATTTATCACGCTTTAAGAAGAGAAAAAAAAAAATGGGTTGTACTCGCAGTGGGCATAACGATTTCTCGAAGTTACAATTAAATTTGCACATGTAAATAGTTATATATATATACATATATATATATGTATGTATGTAAAGCTTGAAACGCGTTGCAACCTGCTTGGGGATTTTTGATAATAGTTTTAAGAAATAGGTTTGCGGAACTGACCGTTCTTTTTGTTAAATGTATAGCTTATAATTACGCATTCATAAGTTTACTAAGAAGCTGAAATTAACTTTAATTTTCCTATTCCCTATCATTAGTTATTACACGACTTCGCGAGACTTCGTGTTTTAATTTATTTTTTTTTTTTTTATTATCACCATTATCACATCTAATACAATATAATGTAAGTTTTGTTCGATCGGCGACGGCTTCGTTCTTTCGGCGACTTCGCGTTTATATTATTTTACGCGGAAAATTTAAACCTTTTTAATAATTTAATATTCGTACTTCGATCGCGTGTGCGCGACGACTTCGCTCTGCGGCGGCTTCGCTCTTACGGCGGCTTCGCGATTTATTATTTTAACGCGGGAAATTAACTTTTTGACAATTTAATATTTGTGATTCGAACGCGTGTGCGCGACGACTTCGCTCGGCGGCGGCTTCGTTCTTTTGGCGGCTTCGCGTTTTTTTATTTTTGCGCGGAAAATTTAAACCTTTTTAATAATTTAATATTCGTACTTCGATCGCGTGTGCGCGACGACTTCGCTCTGCGGCGGCTTCGCTCTTACGGCGGCTTCGCGATTTATTATTTTAGCGCGGAAATTAAAACTTCGTAACAATTTAATATTGGTACTTCGATCGCGTGTGCGCGTCGACTTTACTCAGCGGCGGTTTTGCTCTTGGCAGCTTCGCGATTTATTATATTATTTTACGCGAAATAGTATATTAGCACTTGAACACTGGCTATGTCGAATAGCTAAAACACCCTTTTTTTTTCACTGTAATTTGTCTGAAAGGGAAAAAACTTTATTATACATATAATATTAATTAGCAGGTTGCAACTACATTATATTCCTGTAAGAAATTATAAGATTAGAACATATTATTCGATTCATCCACAATTTTTCAAAACCGGTCCTACCGACTGCGCCAAAATTAAGTCTTTTGTCACGTCCAGCGAAAAAGGACTACGTTGTGAGGAAAACAACGAATGATTAAAAATTGAATCCGTCCCTCTTACCTTGGGACGACCGGGTTAGGGAAAAATTGTGGAATAAAACAATTGGAAAATTATTTCTATTCAAACAACAATATATTTATTTTTATGATAATAATTATAATTTCAGTTGATTATGAGTTCGTTGGGAGGACGACTTAAGAAATGGAGAAAAGTTGGAAGGCATTAATATTGGAGACGACCTCTTAGTGGTACCTCGGACATTATCCGGCATCCACGGTCAGAGATCGTTGGAAAGAAGAGTTGTAAGGATTTAAAGAGGAAAACGATCTCCTAGTGGTACCTCGGATATTGTCCGGCATCCACGGTCAGAGATCGTTGGAAAGAAAAGTGGTAAAGGATTTAAAGAGGAAAACGATCTCCTAGTGGTTCCTCGGATATTTTTCGGCATTCACGGTCAGAGATCGTTGGAAAGAAAAGTTGTAAAGGATTTAAAGAGGAAAACGGTCTCCTAGTGGTACCTCGGATATTGTCCGGCATCCACGGTCAGAGATCGTTGGAAAGTAAAATAAGGTTTGGAAGAGGAAAAGAAGAAAGGCAGTTCTCTTTGAAGAATGAAATATAAAATTTGTCTTACCGAATTTTAGAATTTTTAGTTGAAAATAGAGAAGAGACGAGTAAAGAAGAACTGGCTTTTCTTTTCCAGGGCTCAAACTCGTCGACTCGGTTGCGAGTTCGAGTTTTCCCTTCTTTACATTTTAAGGTTTTACATTGGTGGAGGTGGAAGAACTGTGTCTTAGATTGGATAAATTGGGAAGAAAATGGGCGGACCTAATGCCCTAGGAAAATGAAAGGAAGATAGCTCTGTCATTCCCTCCCACCTAACGATCTCCGATTTGTTTATTAATAACTACATCTGTAATAAATGATAATTGTAGACGCACTGGGTCGCAAATATTATTATATGTAAAAATAAGAAAGTAATATTATTAATAATTCTAATTATAATTCTATTTGAATTAACGCAGCGCAACGCTCGCAAGTATTTCTAGTAATATATATGTAAAATAGGATAATATTATTAATATAATTTGTTGAGTTAGTAATTCTGATTATAATTCCATTCCAATTAACACAGCGCAACGCTCGCAAAATATTGTAGTAATATATATGTATAATAGGATAATATTATTAATATAATTTGTTGAGTCAATAATTCTAGTTTATAATTCCATTCAAATTAACTCAGCGCAACGCTCGCTAATAATTATAGTATATAATTATGTGACTTGATAAAACCTTAATATAATTCCAGGCAGCGCAACGCTCGCAAATAAATTATATGTAATATATATATATATATATAAAAATATATGTGTGTGTGTATAACAGGATAATATAATTTTTTATAATTAGTTGAATTAAGAATCCTAATTATGGTTTCATACTAATTAAACGCGGCGCATATATTAATATTAAACAATTATCGTTTTCTTTCTTTGATCTTCGAGAAGTTTATTTTAAGTTTTAAAACGATAGCCTATGACGCCAAGGGTTTCTTTGTCGCTTGGTCTAGTCGTCTTAATCGGAACTAGTAACATAAAACATCGTCGATTTATCTATGTGGGCGCCAACAAAGTCCAACATGGGCCTGCTGGTGTAAATAGAAACGTAGTGTTTAATATGGTTTATGTGTGTCCTAGCTGAAACATTTCAGAAGACTCAAACAAGTTTACCAGCCCATGTTACAGGATTAAAACTTCCCCCACCCCCCCCCCCCCCCACCCCCCCCCCCCCCCACCCCCCCCCCCCCCCACCCCCCCCCCCCCCCACCCCCCCCCCCCCCCACCCCCCCCCCCCCCCACCCCCCCCCCCCCCCACCCCCCCCCCCCCCCACCCCCCCCCCCCCCCACCCCCCCCCCCCCCCACCCCCCCCCCCCCCCACCCCCCCCCCCCCCCACCCCCCCCCCCCCCCACCCCCCCCCCCCCCCACCCCCCCCCCCCCCCACCCCCCCCCCCCCCCACCCCCCCCCCCCCCCACCCCCCCCCCCCCCCACCCCCCCCCCCCCCCACCCCCCCCCCCCCCCACCCCCCCCCCCCCCCACCCCCCCCCCCCCCCACCCCCCCCCCCCCCCACCCCCCCCCCCCCCCACCCCCCCCCCCCCCCACCCCCCCCCCCCCCCACCCCCCCCCCCCCCCACCCCCCCCCCCCCCCACCCCCCCCCCCCCCCACCCCCCCCCCCCCCCACCCCCCCCCCCCCACATATTTTTGATCCCAAAGAACATTCGTGAAAGTTTTAAGAACATCAAATATACCTGCTATTATTTATATCGATTTTATTCAGATTAAAGTATCTTCCGGCAATCTATTGAATAGTTTGTCACACTAGAAATTTTTGTTTTTAAATTTAAAAGATATTCGTGAAGGTTTCAAGAACATCAAATATCTCTGCTATTATTTATATCGATTTTATTCAGATTAATGTATCTTCCGGCGGTCTATTGAATAGTCTGCTACACCAGAAATTCATATTTTTGGTTCCTAAGGACATTCGTGAAGGTTTTAAGAACATCAAATATTCCTGCTATTATTTACGTCAATTTTATGCCGATTAAACCATCTCCCGACAATCTATTGAATAGTCTATTACAGTAGAAATACATATTTTTATTCCAAAAGTCATTCTCGAAAATTTCAAGAACATCAAATATCTCTGCTATTATTTATATCGATTTTATTCAGATTAATGTATCTTCCGGCGGTCTATTGAATAGTCTGTCTCACTAGAAATTTATGTTCTTCATTTTGAAACACATTCGTGAAGGTTTCAATCACATCTAATATCCCTGCTCTTATTTATATGGATTTTATTCTGATTAAAGTAAATTCCGGTAGTCTATTGTATAGTCTGCCACACTAGAAATTTATGTTTTTTAATTTAAAAGATATTCGTGAAGGTTTCAAGAATACCAAATATCTCTGCTATTATTTATATCGATTTTATTCAGATTTAAGTATCTCACGACAATCTATTGAATAGTCTATTACAGTAGAAATACATATTTTTAATTCCAAAAGTCATTCTCGAAAATTTCAAGAACATCAAATATCTCTGCTATTATTTATATCGATTTTATTCAGATTAAAGTATCTTCCGGCGGTCTATTGAATAGTCTGTCTCACTAGAAATTTATGTTTTTTCATTTTGAAACACATTCGTGAAGGTTTCAAGAACATCTAATATCCCTGCTCTTATTTATATCGATTTTCTTCTGATTAAAGTAAATTCCGGCAGTCTATTGAATAGTCTGCTACACCAGAAATTTATATTTTTGGTACCAAAGAACATTCCTGAAGGTTTTAAGAACATCAAATATACCGGCTATTATTTATATCGATTTTAATCAGATTAAACTACTTTCCGGTAGTCTATTGTATAGTCTGCCACACTAGAAATTTATGTTTTTAAATTTAAAAGATATTCGTGAAGGTTTCAAGAACATCTAATATCTCTGCTATTATTTATAACGATTTTATTCAAATTTAAATGTCTTCCGGCAGTCTATCCAATAGTCTAGAACAGTAGAAATTCATATGTTGAATAATAAAATATTCGTGGAAGTTTTAAGAACATCAAATATTCCTGCTATTATTTACGTCAATTTTATCCCGATTAAGCCATCTTCCGGCAGTCTATTGAATAGTCTATTACAGTAGAAATACATATTTTTATTCCAAAAGTCATTCTCGAAAATTTCAAGAACATCAAATATCTCTGCTATTATTTATATCGATTTTATTCAGATTAATGTATCTTCCGGCGGTCTATTGAATATTCTGTCTAACTAGAAATTTATGTTTTTCATTTTGAAACACATTCGTGAAGGTTTTAAGAACATCTAATATCCCGGCTCTTATTTATATCGATTTTATTCAGATTAAAATAAATTCCGGCAGTCTATTGAATAGTCTGCTACACCAGAAATTCATATTTTTGGTTCCAAAGAACATTCGTGAAGGTTTTAAGAACATCAAATATACCGGATATTATTTACATCGATTTTAATCAGATTAAACTATTTTCCGGTAGTCTATTGTATAGTCTGCCACACTAGAAATTTATGTTTTTAAATTTAAAAGATATTCGTGAAGGTTTCAAGAACATCTAATATCTCTGCTATTATTTATAACGATTTTATTCAGATTTAAGTGTCTTCCGGCAGTCTATTGAATAGTCTAGAACAGTAGAAATTCATATGTTGAATAATAAAATATTCGTGGAAGTTTTAAGAACATCAAATATTCCTGCTATTATTTACGTCAATTTTATCCCGATTAAGCCATCTTCCGGCAGTCTATTGAATAGTCTAGTACAGTAGAAATACATATTTTTATTCCAAAAGTCATTCTCGAAAATTTCAAGAACATCAAATATCTCTGCTATTATTTATATCGATTTTATTCAGATTAATGTATCTTCCCTTGGTCTATTGAATAGTCTGTCTAACTAGAAATTTATGTTTTTCATTTTGAAACATATTCGTGAAGGTTTCAAGAACATCTAATATCCCTGCTCTTATTTATATCGATTTTATTCTGATTAAAGTAAATTCCGGCAGTCTATTGAATAGTCTGCTACACCAGAAATTCATATTTTTGGTTCCTAAGGACATTCGTGAAGGTTTTAAGAACATCAAATATTCCTGCTATTATTTACGTCAATTTTATGCCGATTAAACCATCTCCCGACAATCTATTGAATAGTCTATTACAGTAGAAATACATATTATTAATACCAAAAGTCATTCGCGAAAATTTCAAGAACATCAAATATTCCTGCTATTATTTATGTCGATTTTATTCAGATTAAAGTATCTTCCGGCAGTCTATTGAATAGTCTGTCTCACTAGAAATTTATGTTTTTTGAAGAACATTCGTGAAGGTTTCAAGAACATCTAATATGTCTGCTATTATGTGTAACGATTTTATTCAAATTTAAATGTGTTCCGGCAGTCTATTGAATAGTCTAGAACAGTAGAAATTTATGTTTTTTAATTTAAAAGATATTCGTGAAGGTTTCAAGAATACCACATATCTCTGCTATTATTTATATCGATTTTATTCAGATTTAAGTATCTCACGACAATCTATTGAATAGTCTATTACAGTAGAAATACATATTTTTAATTCCAAAAGTCATTCGCGAAAATTTCAAGAACATCAAATATCACTGCTATTACTTACATCGATTTTATTCAGATTAAAGTATCTTTCGACGGTCTATTGAATAGTCTGTCACACTATAAATTTATGTTTTTCATTTTGAAACACATTCGTGAAGGTTTCAAGAACATCTAATATCCCTGCTCTTATTTATATCGATTTTCTTCTGATTAAAGTAAATTCCGGCAGTCTATTGAATAGTCTGCTACACCAGAAATTTATATTTTTGGTACCAAAGAACATTCGTGAAGGTTTTAAGAAAATCAAATATACCGGATATTATTTATATCGATTTTAATCAGATTAAACTACTTTCCGGTAGTCTATTGTATAGTCTGCCACACTAGAAAGTTATGTTTTTAAATTTAAAAGATATTCGTGAAGGTTTCAAGAACATCTAATATCTCTGCAATTATTTATAACGATTTTATTCAGATTTAAGTGTCTTCCGGCAGTCTATTGAATAGTCTATTACAGTAGAAATACATATTTTTAATTCCAAAAGTCATTCTCGAAAATTTCAAGAACTTCAAATATCTCTGCTATTATTTATATCGATTTTATTCAGATTAAAGTATCTTCCGGCGGTCTATTGAATAGTCTGTCTCACTAGAAATTTATGTTTTTCATTTTGAAACACATTCGTGAAGGTTTCAAGAACATCTAATATCCCTGCTCTTATTTATATCGATTTTCTTCTGATTAAAGTGAATTGCGGCATTCTATTGAATAGTCTGCTACACCAGAAATTCATATTTTCGGTCCCAAAGAACATTGGTGAAGGTTTTAAGAACATCAAATATACCGGCTATTATTTATATCGATTTTAATCAGATTAAACTACTTTCCGGTAGTCTATTGTATAGTCTGCCACACTAGAAATTTATGTTTTTAAATTTAAAAGATATTCGTGAAGGTTTCAAGAACATCTAATATCTCTGCTATTATTTATATCGATTTTATTCAGATTTAAGTGTCTTCCGGCAGTCTATTGAATAGTCTAGAACAGTAGAAATTCATATGTTGAATAATAAAATATTCGTGGAAGTTTTAAGAACATCAAATATTCCTGCTATTATTTACGTCAATTTTATCCCGATTAAACCATCTTCCGACAGTCTATTGAATAGTCTATTACAGTAGAAATACATATTATTAATTCCAAAAGTCATTCTCGAAAATTTCAAGAACATCAAATATCTCTGCTATTATTTATATCGATTTTATTCAGATTAAAGTATCTTCCGGCGGTCTATTGAATAGTCTGTCTCACTAGAAATTTATGTTTTTTCATTTTGAAACACATTCGTGAAGGTTTCAAGAACATCTAATATCCCTGCTCTTATTTATATCGATTTTCTTCTGATTAAAGTAAATTCCGGCAGTCTATTGAATAGTCTGCTACACCAGAAATTCATATTTTTGGTACCAAAGGACATTCGTGAAGGTTTTAAGAACATCAAATATTCCTGCTATTATTTACGTCAATTTTATGCCGATTAAACCATCTCCCGACAATCTATTGAATAGTCTATTACAGTAGAAATACATATTATTAATACCAAAAGTCATTCGCGAAAATTTCAAGAACATCAAATATTCCTGCTATTATTTATGTCGATTTTATTCAGATTAAAGTATCTTCCGTCGGTCTATTGAATAGTCTGTCTCACTAGAAATTTATGTTTTTTTCATTTTGAAACACATTCGTGAAGGTTTCAAGAACATCTAATATCCCTGCTCTTATTTATATCGATTTTCTTCTGATTAAAGTAAATTCCGGCAGTCTATTGAATAGTCTGCTACACCAGAAATTTATATTTTTGGTACCAAAGGACATTCGTGAAGGTTTTAAGAACATCAAATATACCGGCTATTAATTATATCGATTTTATTCAGATTTAAGTGTCTTCCGGCAGTCTATTGAATAGTCTAGTACAGTAGAAATACATATTTTTATTCCAAAAGTCATTCTCGAAAATTTCAAGATCATCAAATATCTCTGCTATTATTTATATCGATTTTATTCAGATTAAAGTATATTCCGGCAGTCTATTGAATAGTTTGCTACACCAGAAATTCATATTTTTGGCCCCAAAGAACATTGGTGGAGGTTTTAAGAACATCAAATATACCTGCTATTTTTTATATCGATTTTATTCAGATTAAAGTATCTTCCGGCAGTCTATTGAAAAGTTTGCCTCACTAGAAATTTATGTTTTTTAATTTAAAAGATATTCGTGAAGGTTTCAAGAATACCACATATCTCTGCTATTATTTATATCGATTTTATTCAGATTTAAGTATCTCACGACAATCTATTGAATAGTCTATTACAGTAGAAATACATATTTTTAATTCCAAAAGTCATTCTCGAAAATTTCAAGAACATCTAATATCCCTGCTCTTATTTATATCGATTTAATTCTGATTAAAGTAAATTCCGGCAGTCTATTGAATAGTTTGCTACACCAGAAATTCATATTTTTGGTACCAAAGGACATTCATCAAGCTTTTAAGAACATCAAATATTCCTGCTATTATTTATGTCGTATTCATTCAGATTTAAGTATCTTGCGGCAGTCTATTGAATAGTCTGTCACACTAGAAATTTATGTTTTTAAATTTAAAAGATATTCGTGAAGGTTTCAAGAACATCTAATATCTCTGCTATTATTTATATCGATTTTATTCAGATTAAAGTAAATTCCGGCAGTCTATTGAATAGTCTGCTACACCAGAAATTCATATTTTTGGTTCCAAAGGACATTCGTGAAGGTTTTAAGAACATCAAATATTCCTGCTATTATTTACGTCAATTTTATGCCGATTAAACCATCTTCCGACAGTCTATTGAATAGTCTATTACAGTAGAAATACATACTTTTAATTCCAAAAGTCATTCTCGAAAATTTCAAGAACATCTAATATCCCTGCTCTTATTTATATCGATTTTATTCTGATTAAAGTAAATTCCGGCAGTCTATTGAATAGTCTGCTACACCAGAAATTCATATTTTTGGTACCAAAGGACATTCATGAAGGTTTTAAGAACATCAAATATTCCTGCTATTATTTATGTCGATTTTATTCAGATTTAAGTGTCTTCCGGCAGTCTATTGAATCGTCCAGTTCAGTAAAAATTCACATGTTAAATAATAAAATATTCGTGGAAGTTTTAAGAACATCAAATATTCCTGCTATTATTTACGTCAATTTTATCCCGATTAAACCATCTTCCGACAGTCTATTGAATAGTCTATTACAGTAGAAATACATATTTTTAATTCCAAAAGTCATTCTCGAAAATTTCAAGAACATCAAATATCTCTGCTATTATTTATATCGATTTTATTCAGATTAAAGTATCTTCCGGCGGTCTATTGAATAGTCTGTCTCACTAGAAATTTATGTTTTTCATGTTGAATCACATTCGTGAAGGTTAAAAGAACATCTAATATCCCTGCTCTTATTTATATCGATTTTATTCTGATTAAAGTAAATTCCGGCATTCTATTGAATAGTCTGCTACACCAGAAATTCATATTTTTGGTATCAATGGACATTCGTGAAGGTTTTAAGAACATCAAATATACCGGCTATTATTTATATCGATTTTAATCAGATTAAACTATTTTCCGGTAGTATATTGTGTAGTCTGCCACACTAGAAATTTATGTTTTTAAATTTAAAAGATATTCGTGAAGGTTTCAAGTACATCTAATATATCTGCTATTATTTATATCGATTTTATTCAGATTTAAGTGTCTTCCGGCAGTCTATTGAATAGTCTAGAACAGTAGAAATTCATATGTTGAATAATAAAATATTCGTGGAAGTTTTAAGAACATCAAATATTCCTGCTATTATTTACGACAATTTTATCCCGATTAAACCATCTTCCGGCAGTCTATTGAATAGTCTATTACAGTAGAAATACATATTTTTATTCCAAAAGTCATTCTCGAAAATTTCAAGAACATCAAATATCTCTGCTATTATTTATATCGATTTTATTCAGATTAATGTATCTTCCCGCGGTCTATTGAATAGTCTGTCTAACTAGAAATTTATGTTTTTCATTTTGAAACATATTCGTGAAGGTTTCAAGAACATCTAATATCCCTGCTCTTATTTATATCGATTTTATTCTGATTAAAGTAAATTCCGGCAGTCTATTGAATAGTCTGCTACACCAGAAATTCATATTTTTGGTACCAAAGGACATTCGTGAAGGTTTTAAGAACATCAAATATTGCTGCTATTATTTACGTCAATTTTATGCCGATTAAACCATCTCCCGACAGTCTATTGAATAGTCTATTACAGTAGAAATATATATTTTTAATTCAAAAAGTCATTCGCGAAAATTTTAAGAACATCAAATATTCCTGCTATTATTTATATCGATTTTATTCAGATTAAAGTATATTCCGGCAGTCTATTGAATAGTTTGCTACACCAGAAATTCATATTTTTGGCCCCAAAGAACATTGGTGGAGGTTTTAAGAACATCAAATATACCTGCTATTTTTTATATCGATTTTATTCAGATTAAAGTATCTTCCGGCAGTCTATTGAAAAGTTTGCCTCACTAGAAATTCATGTTTTTCATTTTAAAACACATTCCTGAAGGTTTCAAGAACATCTAATATTCCTGCTCTTATTTACATCAATTTTATCCCGATTAAACCATCTTTCGACAGTCTATTGAATAGTCTATTACAGTAGAAATACATATTATTAATTCCAAAAGTCATTCTCGAAAATTTCAAGAACATCAAATATCTCTGCTATTATTTATATCGATTTTATTCAGATTAAAGTATCTTCCGGCGGTCTATTGAATAGTCTGTCTCACTAGATATTTATGTTTTTTCATTTTGAAACACATTCGTGAAGGTTTCAAGAACATCTAATATCCCTGCCCTTATTTATATCGATTTTCTTATGATTAAAGTAAATTCCGGCAGTCTATTGAATAGCCTGCTACACCAGAAATTTATATTTTTGGTACCAAAGAACATTCGTGAAGGTTTTAAGAACATCAAATATACCGGCTATTATTTATATCGATTTTAATCAGATTAAACTACTTTCCGGTAGTCTATTGTATAGTCTTCCACACTAGAAATTTATGTTTTTAAATTTAAAAGATATTCGTGAAGGTTTCAAGAACATCTAATATCTCTGCTATTATTTATGTCGATTTTATTCAAATTTAAATGTCTTCCGGCAGTCTATTGAATAGTCTAGAACAGTAGAAATTCATATGTTGAATAATAAAATATTCGTGGAAGTTTTAAGAACATCAAATATCACTGCTATTACTTACATCGATTTTATTCAGATTAAAGTATCTTTCGACGGTCTATTGAATAGTCTGTCACACTATAAATTTATGTTTTTCATTTTAAAACACATTCCTGAAGGTTTCAAGAACATCTAATATCCCTGCTCTTATTTATATCGATTTAATTCTGATTAAAGTAAATTCCGGCAGTCTATTGAATAGTCTGCTATACCAGAAATTCATATTTTTGGTACCAAAGAACATTCGTGAAGGTTTTAAGAACATCAAATATACCGGCTATTTTTTATATCGATTTTAATCAGATTAAACTACTTTCCAGTAGTCTATTGTATAGTCTTCCACACTAGAAATTTATGTTTTTAAATTTAAAAGATATTCGTGAAGGTTTCAAGAACATCTAATATCTCTGCTATTATTTATAACGATTTTATTCAAATTTAAGTGTCTTCCGGCAGTCTATTGAATAGTCTAGAACAGTAGAAATTCATATGTTGAATAATAAAATATTCGTGGAAGTTTTAAGAACATCAAATATTCCTGCTATTATTTACGTCAATTTTATCCCGATTAAGCCATCTTCCGGCAGTCTATTGAATAGTCTATTACAGTAGAAATACATATTTTTATTCCAAAAGTCATTCTCGAAAATTTCAAGAACATCAAATATCTCTGCTATTATTTATATCGATTTTATTCAGATTAATGTATCTTCCGGCGGTCTATTGAATAGTCTGTCTAACTAGAAATTTATGTTTTTCATTTTGAAACATATTCGTGAAGGTTTCAAGAACATCTAATATCCCTGCTCTTATTTATATCGATTTTATTCTGATTAAAGTAAATTCCGGCATTCTATTGAATAGTCTGCTACACCAGAAATTCATATTTTTGGTACCAAAGGACATTCGTGAAGGTTTTAAGAACATCAAATATACCGGCTATTATTTATATCGATTTTAATCAGATTAAACTATTTTCCGGTAGTATATTGTGTAGTCTGCCACACTAGAAATTTATGTTTTTAAATTTCAAAGATATTCGTGAAGGTTTCAAGAACATCTAATATCTCTGCTATTATTTATATCGATTTTATTCAGATTTAAGTGTCTTCCGGCAGTCTATTGAATAGTCTAGTACAGTAGAAATTCATATGTTGAATTATAAAATATTCGTGGAAGTTTTAAGAACATCAAATATTCCTGCTATTATTTACGTCAATTTTATGCCGATTAAACCATCTTCCGACAGTCTATTGAATAGTCTATTACTGTAGAAATACATATTTTTAATTCCAAAAGTCATTCTCGAAAATTTCAAGAACATCAAATATCTCTGCTATTATTTATATCGATTTTATTCAGATTAAAGTATCTTCCGGCGGTCTATTGAATAGTCTGTCTCACTAGAAATTTATGTTTTTCATTTTGAAACACATTCGTGAAGGTTTAAAGAACATCTAATATCCCTGCTCTTATTTATATCGATTTTATTCTGATTAAAGTAAATTCCGGCAGTCTATTGAATAGTCTGCTACACCCGAAATTCATATTTTTGGTACCAAAGAACATTCGTGAAGGTTTTAACAACATCAAATATACCGGCTATTATTTATATCGATTTTAATCAGATTAAACTATTTTCCGGTAGTCTATTGTATAGTCTGCCATACTAGAAATTTATGTTTTTAAATTTAAAAGATATTCGTGAAGGTTTCAAGAACATCTAATATCTCTGCTATTATTTATATCGATTTTATTCAGATTTAAGAGTCTTCCGGCAGTCTATTGAATAGTCTAGAACAGTAGAAATTCATATGTTGAATAATAAAATATTCGTAGAAGTTTCAAGAACATCAAATATCTCTGCTATTATTTATATCGATTTTATTCAGATTAAAGTATCTGCCGGCGGTCTTTTGAATAGTCTGTCTCACTAGAAATTTATGTTTTTCATTTTGAAACACATTCGTGAAGGTTTGAAGAACATCTAATATCCCTGCTCTTATTTATATCGATTTTCTTCTAATTAAAGTAAATTCCGGCAGTCTATTGAATAGTCTGCTACACCAGAAATTTATATTTTTGGTACCAAAGAACATTCGTGAAGGTTTTAAGAACATCTAATATTCCTGCTCTTATTTATATCGATTTTATTCTGATTAAAATAAATTCCGGTAGTCTATTGTATAGTCTGCCACACTAGAAATTTGTGTTTTTAAATTTAAAAGATATTCGTGAAGGTTTAAGACCATCTAATATCTCTGCTATTATTTATAACGATTTTATTCATATTTAAGTGTCTTCCGGCAGTCTATTGAATAGTCTAGAACAGTAGAAATTCATATGTTGAATAATAAAATATTCGTGGAAGTTTTAAGAACATCAAATATTCCTGCTATTATTTACGTCAATTTTATCCCGATTAAACCATCTTCCGACAGTCTATTGAATAGTCTATTACAGTAGAAATACATATTTTTAATTCCAAAAGTCATTCTCGAAAATTTCAAGAACATCAAATATCTCTGCTATTATTTATATCGATTTTATTCAGATTAAAGTATCTTCCGGCGGTCTATTGAATAGTCTGTCTCACTAGAAATTTATGTTTTTCATTTTGAAACACATTCGTGAAGGTTTAAAGAACATCTAATATCCCTGCTCTTATTTATATCGAATTTATTCTGATTAAAGTAAATTCCGGCAGTCTATTGAATAGTCTGCTACACCAGAAATTCATATTTTTGGTACCAAAGGACATTCATGAAGGTTTTAAGAACATCAAATATTCCTGCTATTATTTATGTCGATTTTATTCAGATTTAAGTGTCTTCCGGCAGTCTATTGAATCGTCCAGTTCAGTAAAAATTTATGTTTTTTAATTTAAAAGATATTCGTGAAGGTTTCAAGAATACCACATATCTCTGCTATTATTTATATCGATTTTATTCAGATTTAAGTATCTCCCGACAATCTATTGAATAGTCTTTTACAGTAGAAATACATATTTTTAATTCCAAAAGTCATTCGCGAAAATTTCAAGAACATCAAATATCACTGCTATTACTTACATCGATTTTATTCAGATTAAAGTATCTTTCGACGGTCTATTGAATAGTCTGTCACACTATAAATTTATGTTTTTCATTTTAAAACACATTCCTGAAGGTTTCAAGAACATCTAATATCCCTGCTCTTATTTATATCGATTTAATTCTGATTAAAGTAAATTCCGGCAGTCTATTGAATAGTCTGCTATACCAGAAATTCATATTTTTGGTACCAAAGAACATTCGTGAAGGTTTAAAGAACATCAAATATACCGGCTATTATTTATATCGATTTTAATCAGATTAAACTACTTTCCGGTAGTCTATTGTATATTCTTCCACACTAGAAATTTTTGTTTTTAAATTTAAAAGATATTCGTGAAGGTTTCAAGAACATCTAATATCTCTGCTATTATTTATAACGATTTTATTCAAATTTAAGTGTCTTCCGGCAGTCTATTGAATAGTCTAGAACAGTAGAAATTCATATGTTGAATAATAAAATATTCGTGGAAGTTTTAAGAACATCAAATATTCCTGCTATTATTTACGACAATTTTATCCCGATTAAACCATCTTCCGGCAGTCTATTGAATAGTCTATTACAGTAGAAATACATATTTTTAATTCCAAAAGTCATTCTCGAAAATTTCAAGAACATCAAATATCTCTGCTATTATTTATATCGATTTTATTCTGATTAAAGTATCTTCCGGCGGTCTATTGAATAGTCTGTCTCACTAGAAATTTATGTTTTTCATGTTGAAACACATTCGTGAAGGTTTAAAGAACATCTAATATCCCTGCTCTTATTTATATCGATTTTATTCTGATTAAAGTAAATTCCGGCAGTCTATTGAATAGTCTGCTACACCAGAAATTCATATTTTTGGTACCAAAGGACATTTGTGAAGGTTTTAAGAACATCAAATATTCCTGCTATTATTTACGTCAATTTTATGCCGATTCAACCATCTCCCGACAGTCTATTGAATAATCTATTAAAGTATAAATATATATTTTTAATTCCAAAAGTCATTCGCGAAAATTTCAAGAACATCAAATATTCCTGCTATTATTTATATCGATTTTATTCAGATTTAAGTGTCTTTCGGCAGTCTATTGAATAGTCTAGAACAGTAGAAATTCATATGTTGAATAATAAAATATTCGTGGAAGTTTTAAGAACATCAAATATTCCTGCTATTATTTACGTCAATTTTATCCCGATTAAACCATCTTCCGACAGTCTATTGAATAGTCTATTACAGTAGAAATACATATTTTTAATTCCAAAAGTCATTCTCGAAAATTTCAAGAACATCAAATATCTCTGCTATTATTTATATCGATTTTATTCAGATTAAAGTATCTTCCGGCGGTCTATTGAATAGTCTGTCTCACTAGAAATTTATGTTTTTCATTTTGAAACACATTCGTGAAGGTTTCAAGAACATCTAATATCCCTGCTCTTATTTATATCGATTTTCTTCTGATTAAAGTAAATTCCGGCAGTCTATTGAATAGTCTGCTACACCCGAAATTTATACTTTTGGTACCAAAGAACATTCGTGAAGGTTTTAACAACATCAAATATACCGGCTATTATTTATATCGATTTTAATCAGATTAAACTATTTTCCGGTAGTCTATTGTATAGTCTGCCACACTAGAAATTTGTGTTTTTAAATTTAAAAGATATTCGTGAAGGTTTTAAGAACATCAAATATACCGGCTATTAATTATATCGATTTTATTCAGATTTAAGTGTCTTCCGGCAGTCTATTGAATAGTCTAGTACAGTAGAAATACATATTTTTATTCCAAAAGTCATTCTCGAAAATTTCAAGAACATCAAATATCTCTGCTATTATTTATATCGATTTTATTCAGATTAATGTATCTTCCCGCGGTCTATTGAATAGTCTGTCTAACTAGAAATTTATGTTTTTCATTTTGAAACATATTCGTGAAGGTTTCAAGAACATCTAATATCCCTGCTCTTATTTATATCGATTTTATTCTGATTAAAGTAAATTCCGGCAGTCTATTGAATAGTCTGCTACACCAGAAATTCATATTTTTGGTTCCTAACGACATTCGTGAAGGTTTTAAGAACATCAAATATTCCTGCTATTATTTATATCGATTTTATTCAGATTAAAATAAATTCCGGTAGTCTATTGTATAGTCTGCCACACTAGAAATTTGTGTTTTTAAATTTAAAAGATATTCGTGAAGGTTTAAGACCATCTAATATCTCTGCTATTATTTATAACGATTTTATTCATATTTAAGTGTCTTCCGGCAGTCTATTGAATAGTCTAGAACAGTAGAAATTCATATGTTAAATAATAAAATATTCGTGGAAGTTTTAAGAACATCAAATATTCCTGCTATTATTTACGTCAATTTTATCCCGATTAAACCATCTTCCGACAGTCTATTGAATAGTCTATTACAGTAGAAATACATATTTTTAATTCCAAAAGTCATTCTCGAAAATTTCAAGAACATCAAATATCTCTGCTATTATTTATATCGATTTTATTCAGATTAAAGTATCTTCCGGCGGTCTATTGAATAGTCTGTCTCACTAGAAATTTATGTTTTTCATTTTGAAACACATTCGTGAAGGTTTAAAGAACATCTAATATCCCTGCTCTTATTTATATCGATTTTATTCTGATTAAAGTAAATTCCGGCAGTCTATTGAATAGTCTGCTACACCAGAAATTCATATTTTTGGTACCAAAGGACATTCATGAAGGTTTTAAGAACATCAAATATACCGGCTATTATTTATATCGATTTTAATCAGATTAAACTATTTTCCGGTAGTATATTGTGTAGTCTGCCACACTAGAAATTTATGTTTTTAAATTTAAAAGATATTCGTGAAGGTTTCAAGTACATCTAATATATCTGCTATTATTTATATCGATTTTATTCAGATTTAAGTGTCTTCCGGCAGTCTATTGAATAGTCTAGAACAGTAGAAATTCATATGTTGAATAATAAAATATTCGTGGAAGTTTTAAGAACATCAAATATTCCTGCTATTATTTACGTCAATTTTATCCCGATTAAACCATCTTCCGACAGTCTATTGAATAGTCTATTACAGTAGAAATACATATTTTTAATTCCAAAAGTCATTCTCGAAAATTTCAAGAACATCAAATATCTCTGCTATTATTTATATCGATTTTATTCAGATTAAAGTATCTTCCGGCGGTCTATTGAATAGTCTGTCTAACTAGAAATTTATGTTTTGTATTTTGAAACATATTCGTGAAGGTTTCAAGAGCATCTAATATCCCTGCTCTTATTTATATCGATTTTATTCTGATTAAAGTAAATTCCGACAGTCTATTGTATAGTCTGCTACACCCGAAATTCATATTTTTGGTACCAAAGAACATTCGTGAAGGTTTTAACAACATCAAATATACCGGCTATTATTTATATCGATTTTAATCAGATTAAACTATTTTCCGGTAGTCTATTGTATAGTCTGCCATACTAGAAATTTATGTTTTTAAATTTAAAAGATATTCGTGAAGGTTTCAAGAACATCTAATATCTCTGCTATTATTTATATCGATTTTATTCAGATTTAAGAGTCTTCCGGCAGTCTATTGAATAGTCTAGAACAGTAGAAATTCATATGTTGAATAATAAAATATTCGTGGAGGTTTTAAGAACATCAAATATACCTGCTATTTTTTATATCGATTTTATTCAGATTAAAGTATCTTCCGGCAGTCTATTGAAAAGTTTGCCTCACTAGAAATTCATGTTTTTCATTTTAAAACACATTCCTGAAGGTTTCAAGAACATCTAATATTCCTGCTCTTATTTATATCGATTTTATTCTGATTAAAATAAATTCCGGTAGTCTATTGTATAGTCTGCCACACTAGAAATTTATATTTTTGGTACCAAAACACATTCCTGAAGGTTTCAAGAACATCTAATATTCCTGCTCTTATTTATATCGATTTTATTCTGATTAAAATAAATTCCGGTAGTCTATTGTATAGTCTGCCACACTAGAAATTTGTGTTTTTAAATTTAAAAGATATTCGTGAAGGTTTAAGACCATCTAATATCTCTGCTATTATTTATAACGATTTTATTCATATTTAAGTGTCTTCCGGCAGTCTATTGAATAGTCTAGAACAGTAGAAATTCATATGTTGAATAATAAAATATTCGTGGAAGTTTTAAGAACATCAAATATTCCTGCTATTATTTACGTCAATTTTATCCCGATTAAACCATCTTCCGACAGTCTATTGAATAGTCTATTACAGTAGAAATACATATTTTTAATTCCAAAAGTCATTCTCGAAAATTTCAAGAACATCAAATATCTCTGCTATTATTTATATCGATTTTATTCAGATTAAAGTATCTTCCGGCGGTCTATTGAATAGTCTGTCTCACTAGAAATTTATGTTTTTCATTTTGAAACACATTCGTGAAGGTTTAAAGAACATCTAATATCCCTGCTCTTATTTATATCGATTTTATTCTGATTAAAGTAAATTCCGGCAGTCTATTGAATAGTCTGCTACACCAGAAATTCATATTTTTGGTACCAAAGGACATTCGTGAAGGTTTTAAGAACATCAAATATACCGGCTATTATTTATATCGAATTTAATCAGATTAAACTTTTTTCCGGTAGTCTATTGTATAGTCTGCCACACTAGAAATTTATGTTTTTCATGTTGAATCACATTCGTGAAGGTTAAAAGAACATCAAATATTCCTGCTATTATTTATGTCGATTTTATTCAGATTTAAGTGTCTTCCGGCAGTCTATTGAATAGTCTAGAACAGTAGAAATTCATATGTTGAATAATAAAATATTCGTGGAAGTTTTAAGAACATCAAATATTCTTGCTATTATTTACGTCAATTTTATCCCGATTAAACCATCTTTCGATAGTCTATTGAATAGTCTATTACAGTAGAAATACATATTATTAATTCCAAAAGTCATTCTCGAAAATTTCAAGAACATCAAATATCACTGCTATTACTTACATCGATTTTATTCAGATTAAAGTATCTTTCGACGGTCTATTGAATAGTCTGTCACACTATAAATTTATGTTTTTCATTTTAAAACACATTCCTGAAGGTTTCAAGAACATCTAATATCCCTGCTCTTATTTATATCGATTTAATTCTGATTAAAGTAAATTCCGGCAGTCTATTGAATAGTCTGCTATACCAGAAATTCATATTTTTGGTACCAAAGAACATTCGTGAAGGTTTTAAGAGCATCAAATATACCGGCTATTATTTATATCGATTTTAATCAGATTAAACTATTTTCCGGTAGTCTATTGTATAGTCTGCCACACTAGAAATTTATGTTTTTAAATTTAAAAGATATTCGTGAAGGTTTCAAGAACATCTAATATCTCTGCTATTATTTATATCGATTTTATTCAGATTTAAGTGTCTTCCGGCAGTCTATTGAATAGTCTAGAACAGTAGAAATTCATATGTTGAATAATAAAATATTTGTGGAAGTTTTAAGAACATCAAATATTCCTGCTATTATTTACGTCAATTTTATCCCGATTAAACCATCTTCCGACAGTCTATTGAATAGTCTATTACAGTAGAAATACGTATTTTTAATTCCAAAAGTCATTCTCGAAAATTTCAAGAACATCAAATATCTCTGCTATTATTTATATCGATTTTATTCTGATTAAAGTATCTTCCGGCGGTCTATTGAATAGTCTGTCTCACTAGAAATTTATGTTTTTCATGTTGAAACACATTCGTGAAGGTTTACAGAACATCTAATATCCCTGCTCTTATTTATATCGATTTTATTCTGATTAAAGTAAATTCCGGCAGTCTATTGAATAGTCTGCTACACCAGAAATTTATATTTTTGGTACCAAAGGACATTTGTGAAGGTTTTAAGAACATCAAATATTCCTGCTATTAATTATATCGATTTTAATCAGATTAAACTACTTTCCGGTAGTCTATTGTATAGTCTGCCACACTAGAAATTTATGTTTTTAAATTTCAAAGATATTCGTGAAGGTTAAAAGAACATCTAATATCCCTGCTCTTATTTATGTCGATTTTATTCAGATTTAAGTGTCTTCCGGCAGTCTATTGAATAGTCTAGAACAGTAGAAATTCATATGTTGAATAATAAAATATTCGTGGAAGTTTTAAGAACATCAAATATTCCTGCTATTATTTACGTCAATTTTATCCCGATTAAACCATCTTCCGACAGTCTATTGAATAGTCTATTACAGTAGAAATACATATTTTTAATTCCAAAAGTCATTCTCGAAAATTTCAAGAACATCAAATATCTGTGCTATTATTTATATCGATTTTATTCTGATTAAAGTATCTTCCGGCGGTCTATTGAATAGTCTGTCTCACTAGAAATTTATGTTTTTCATGTTGAAACACATTCGTGAAGGTTTAAAGAACATCTAATATCCCTGCTCTTATTTATATCGATTTTATTCTGATTAAAGTAAATTCCGGCAGTCTATTGAATAGTCTGCTACACCAGAAATTCATATTTTTGGTACCAAAGGACATTCGTGAAGGTTTTAAGAACATCAAATATTCCTGCTATTATTTACGTCAATTTTATACCGATTAAACCATCTCCTGACAGTCTATTGAATAATCTATTACAGTATAAATATATATTTTTAATACCAAAAGTCATTCGAGAAAATTTCAAGAACATCAAATATTCCTGCTATTATTTATGTCGATTTTATTCAGATTTAAGTGTCTTCCGGCAGTCTATTGAATAGTCTGTCTCACTAGAAATTAATGTTTCTTTCATTTTGAAACACATTCGTGAAGGTTTCAAGAACATCTAATATCTCTGCTATTATTTATAACGATTTTATTCTGATTAAAATAAATTCCGGTAGTCTATTGTATAGTCTGCCACACCAGAAATTCATATTTTTGGTACCAAAGTCATTCGTGAAGGTTTTAAGAACATCAAATATAGCTGCTATTATTTATATCGATTTTATTCAGATTAAACTACTTTCCGGTAGTCTATTGAATAGTCTGCTACACTAGAAATTCATATTTTTGGTCCCAAAGAACATTCGTGAAGGTTTCAAGAACATCAAATCTCTCTGCTATTATTTATATCGATTTTATTCAGATTAAAATAAATTCCGGTAGTCTATTGTATAGTCTGCCACACTAGAAATTTGTGTTTTTAAATTTAAAAGATATTCGTGAAGGTTTAAGACCATCTAATATCTCTGCTATTATTTATAACGATTTTATTCAGATTAAAGTATCTTCCGACAGTCTATTGAATAATCTATTACAGTATAAATATATATTTTTAATTCCAAAAGTCATTCGCGAAAATTTCAAGAACATCAAATATTCCTGCTATTATTTATATCGATTTTATTCAGATTTAAGTGTCTTCCGGCAGTCTATTGAATAGTCTGCTACACCAGAAATTCATATTTTTGGTACCAAAGAACATTCGTGAAGGTTTTAAGAACATCAAATATACCTGCTATTATTTATATCGATTTTATTCAGATTAATGTATCTTCCGGCAGTCTATTGAATAGTCTAGAACAGTAGAAATTCATATGTTGAATAATAAAATATTCGTGGAAGTTTTAAAAACATCAAATATTCCTGCTATTATTTACGTCAATTTTATCCCGATTAAACCATCTTCCGGCAGTCTATTGAATAGTCTGCTACACCAGAAATTCATATTTTTGGTTCCTAAGGACATTCGTGAAGGTTTTAAGAACATCAAATATTCCTGCTATTATTTACGTCAATTTTATGCCGATTAAACCATCTCCCGACAATCTATTGAATAGTCTATTACAGTAGAAATACATATTATTAATACCAAAAGTCATTCTCGAAAATTTCAAGAACATCTAATATCCCTGCTCTTATTTATATCGATTTTATTCTGATTAAAGTAAATTCCTGCAGTCTATTGAATAGTCTGCTACACCAGAAATTCATATTTTTGGTACCAAAGGACATTCGTGAAGGTTTCAATCACATCTAATATCCCTGCTCTTATTTATATGGATTTTATTCTGATTAAAATAAATTCCGGTAGTCTATTGTATAGTCTGCCACACTAGAAATTTATGTTTTTTAATTTAAAAGATATTCGTGAAGGTTTCAAGAATACCAAATATCTCTGCTATTATTTATATCGATTTTATTCAGATTTAAGTATCTCACGACAATCTATTGAATAGTCTATTACAGTAGAAATACATATTTTTAATTCCAAAAGTCATTCTCTAAAATTTCAAGAACATCAAATATTTCTGCTATTATTTTTATCGATTTCATTCAGATTAAAGTATCTTCCGGCGGTCTATTGAATAGTCTGTCTCACTAGAAATTTATGTTTTTCATTTTGAAACACATTCGTGAAGGTTTCAAGAACATCTAATATCCCTGCTCTTATTTATATCGATTTTATTCTGATTAAAGTAAATTCCGGCAGTCTATTGAATAGTCTGCTACACCAGAAATTCATATTTTTGGTACCAAAGAACATTCGTGAAGGTTTTAAGAACGTCAAATATACCGGCTATTATTTATATCGATTTTAATCAGATTAAACTACTTTCCGGTAGTCTATTGTATAGTCTGCCACACTAGAAATTTATGTTTTTAAATTTAAAAGATATTCGTGAAGGTTTCAAGAACATCTAATATCTCTGCTATTATTTATAACGATTTTATTCAGATTTAAGTGTCTTCCGGCAGTCTATTGAATAGTCTAGAACAGTAGAAATTCATATGTTGAATAATAAAATATTCGTGGAAGTTTTAAGAACATCAAATATTCCTGCTATTATTTACGTCAATTTTATTCCGATTAAACCATCTTCCGACAGTCTATTGAATAGTCTATTACAGTAGAAATACATATTTTTAATTCCAAAAGTCATTCTCGAAAATTTCAAGAACATCAAATATCTCTGCTATTATTTATATCGATTTTATTCAGAATGAAGTATCTTCCGGCGGTCTATTGAATAGTCTGTCTCACTAGAAATTTATGTTTTTCATTTTGAAACACATTCGTGAAGGTTTCAAGAACATCTAATATCCCTGCTCTTATTTATATCGATTTTATTCTGATTAAAGTAAATTCCGGCAGTCTATTGAATAGTCTGCTACACCAGAAATTCATATTTTTGGTACCAAAGAACATTCGTGAAGGTTTTAAGAACGTCAAATATACCGGCTATTATTTATATCGATTTTAATCAGATTAAACTATTTTCCGGTAGTCTATTGTATAGTCTGCCACACTAGAAATTTATGTTTTTAAATTTAAAAGATATTCGTGAAGGTTTCAAGAACATCTAATATCTCTGCTATTATTTATATCGATTTTATTCAGATTTAAGTGTCTTCCGGCAGTCTATTGAATAGTCTAGTACAGTAGAAATTCATATGTTTAATAATAAAATATTCGTGGAAGTTTTAAGAACATCAAATATTCCTGCTATTATTTACGTCAATTTTATCCCGATTAAACCATCTTCCGGCAGTCTATTGAATAGTCTATTACAGTAGAAATACATATTTTTATTCCAAAAGTCATTCTCGAAAATTTCAAGAACATCAAATATCTCTGCTATTATTTATATCGATTTTATTCAGATTAAAGTATCTTCCGGCGGTCTATTGAATAGTCTGTCTCACTAGAAATTTATGTTTTTCATTTTGAAACACATTCGTGAAGGTTTCAAGAACATCTAATATCCCTGCTCTTATTTATATCGATTTTCTTCTGATTAAAGTAAATTCCGGCAGTCTATTGAATAGTCTGCTACACCAGAAATTTATATTTTTGGTACCAAAGGACATTCGTGAAGGTTTTAAGAACATCAAATATACCGGCTATTAATTATATCGATTTTATTCAGATTTAAGTGTCTTCCGGCAGTCTATTGAATAGTCTAGTACAGTAGAAATACATATTTTTATTCCAAAAGTCATTCTCGAAAATTTCAAGAACATCAAATATCTCTGCTATTATTTATATCGATTTTAATCAGATTAAACTACTTTCCGGTAGTCTATTGTATAGTCTGCTACACCAGAAATTCATATTTTTGGTCCCAAAGAACATTGGTGAAGGTTTTAAGAACATCAAATATACCGGCTATTATTTATATCGATTTTAATCAGATTAAACTATTTTCCGGTAGTCTATTGTATAGTCTGCCACACTAGAAATTTATGTTTTTTCATTTTGAAACACATTCGTGAAGGTTTCAAGAACATCTAATATCCCTGCTCTTATTTACGTCAATTTTATGCCGATTAAACCATCTCCCGACAATCTATTGAATAGTCTATTACAGTAGAAATACATATTATTAATACCAAAAGTCATTCGCGAAAATTTCAAGAACATCAAATATTCCTGCTATTATTTATGTCGATTTTATTCAGATTAAAGTATCTTCCGTCGGTCTATTGAATAGTCTGTCTCACTAGAAATTTATGTTTTTTTCATTTTGAAACACATTCGTGAAGGTTTCAAGAACATCTAATATCTCTGCTATTATTTATAACGATTTTATTCAAATTTAAGTGTCTTCCGGCAGTCTATTGAATAGTCTAGAACAGTAGAAATTCATATGTTGAATAATAAAATATTCGTGGAAGTTTTAAGAACATCAAATATTCCTGCTATTATTTACGTCAATTTTATCCCGATTAAGCCATCTTCCGGCAGTCTATTGAATAGTCTATTACAGTAGAAATACATATTTTTATTCCAAAAGTCATTCTCGAAAATTTCAAGAACATCAAATATCTCTGCTATTATTTATATCGATTTTATTCAGATTAATGTATCTTCCGGCGGTCTATTGAATAGTCTGTCTCACTAGATATTTATGTTTTTTCATTTTGAAACACATTCGTGAAGGTTTCAAGAACATCTAATATCCCTGCCCTTATTTATATCGATTTTCTTATGATTAAAGTAAATTCCGGCAGTCTATTGAATAGCCTGCTACACCAGAAATTTATATTTTTGGTACCAAAGAACATTCGTGAAGGTTTTAAGAACATCAAATATACCGGCTATTATTTATATCGATTTTAATCAGATTAAACTACTTTCCGGTAGTCTATTGTATAGTCTTCCACACTAGAAATTTATGTTTTTAAATTTAAAAGATATTCGTGAAGGTTTCAAGAACATCTAATATCTCTGCTATTATTTATGTCGATTTTATTCAAATTTAAATGTCTTCCGGCAGTCTATTGAATAGTCTAGAACAGTAGAAATTCATATGTTGAATAATAAAATATTCGTGGAAGTTTTAAAAACATCAAATATTCCTGCTATTATTTACGTCAATTTTATCCCGATTAAACCATCTTCCGGCAGTCTATTGAATAGTCTGCTACATCAGAAATACATATTATTAATACCAAAAGTCATTCTCGAAAATTTCAAGAACATCAAATATCTCTGCTATTATTTATATCGACTTTATTCAGATTAAAGTATCTTCAGGCGGTCTATTGAATAGTCTGTCTCACTAGAAATTTATGTTTTTCATTTTGAAACACATTCGTGAAGGTTTCAAGAACATCTAATATCCCTGCTCTTATTTATATCGATTTTCTTCTGATTAAAGTAAATTCCGGCCGTCTATTGAATAGTCTGCTACACCAGAAATTCATATTTTTGGTACCAAAGGACATTCGTGATGGTTTTAAGAACATCAAATATTGCTGCTATTATTTACGTCAATTTTATGCCGATTAAACCATCTCCCGACAGTCTATTGAATAGTCTATTAAAGTAGAATTATATATTTTTAATTCCAAAAGTCATTCGCGAAAATTTCAAGAACATCAAAAATTTCTGCTATTATTTATATCGCTTTTATTCAGATTAAAATATCTTCCGGCGGTCTATTGAATAGTCTGTCGCACTAGAAATTTATGTTTTTCATTTTAAAACACATTCCCGAAGGTTTCAAGAACATCTAATATCCCTGCCTTTTTTATATCGATTTTCTTCTGATTAAAGTAAATCCCGGCCTTCTATTGAATAGTCTGCTACACCAGAAATTCATATTTTTGGTACCAAATAACATTCGTGAAGGTTTTAAGAACATCAAATATAGCGGCTATTATTTATATCGATTTTAATCAGATTAAACTACTTTCCGGTAGTCTATTGTATAGTCTGCTACACCAGAAATTCATATTTTTGGTCCCAAAGAACATTGGTGAAGGTTTTAAGAACATCAAATATACCGGCTATTATTTATATCGATTTTAATCAGATTAAACTATTTTCCGGTAGTCTATTGTATAGTCTGCCACACTAGAAATTTATGTTTTTAAATTTAAAAGATATTCGTGAAGGTTTCAAGAACATCTAATATCTCTGCTATTATTTATAAAGATTTTATTCAGATTTAAGAGTCTCCCGAGAGTCTATTGAATAGTCTATTACAGTAAAAATATATATTTTTAATTCCAAAAGTCATTCGCGAAAATTTCAAGAACATAAAATATTCCTGCTATTATTTATATCGATTTTATTCAGATTAAAGTATCTTCCGGCAGTCTATTGAGTAGTTTGCTACACCAGAAATTCATATTTTTGATCCCAAAGAACATTCGTGAAGGTTTTAAGAAAATCAAATATACCGGATATTATTTATATCGATTTTAGTCAGATTAAACTACTTTCCGGTAGTCTATTGTATAGTCTGCCACACTAGAAATTTATGTTTTTAAAATTAAAAGATATTCGTGAAGGTTTCAAGAACATCTAATATCTCTGCTATTATTTATATCGATTTTATTCTGATTAAAGTTAATTGCGGCATTCTATTGAATAGTCTGCTACACCAAAAATTCATATTTTTGGTTCCTAAGGACATTCGTGAAGGTTTTAAGAACATCAAATATTCCTGCTATTATTGACGTCAATTTTATGCCGATTAAACCATCTCCCGACAATCTATTGAATAGTCTAGTCTATTACAGTAGAAATACATATTTTTTATTCCAAAAGTCATTCTCGAAAATTTCAAGAACATCAAATATCTCTGCTATTATTTATATCGATTTTCTTATGATTAAAGTAAATTCCGGCAGTCTATTGAATAGTCTGCTACACCAGAAATTCATATTTTTGGTCCCAAAGAACATTCGTGAAGGTTTTTAGAACATCAAATATACCTGCTATTATTTATATCGATTTTATTCAGATTAAAGTATCTTCCGGCAGTCTATTGAAAAGTTTGTCGCACTACAAATTTTTGTTTTAAAATTTAAAAGATATTTGTGAAGGTTTCAAGAACACCAAATATCTCTGCTATTATTATATCGATTTTATTCAGATTTAAGTATCTCACGACAATCTATTGAATAGTCTATTACAGTATAAATACATATTTTTAATTCCAAAAGTCATTCTCGAAAATTTCAAGAACATCAAATATCTCTGCTATTATTTATATCGATTTTATTCAGATTAAAGTATCTTCAGGCGGTCTATTGAATAGTCTGTCTCACTAGAAATTTATGTTTTTCATTTTGAAACACATTCGTGAAGGTTTCAAGAACATCTAATATCCCTGCTCTTATTTATATCGATTTTCTTCTGATTAAAGTAAATTCCGGCAGTCTATTGAATAGTCTGCTACACCAGAAATTTATATTTTTGGTACCAAAGAACATTCGTGAAGGTTTTAAGAAAATCAAATATACCGGATATTATTTATATCGATTTTAATCAGATAAAACTACTTTCCGGTAGTCTATTGTATAGTCTGCCACACTAGAAATTTATGTTTTTAAATTTAAAAGATATTCGTGAAGGTTTCAAGAACATCTAATATCTCTGCAATTATTTATAACGATTTTATTCAGATTTAAGTGTCTTCCGTCAGTCTATTGAATAGTCTAGAACAGTAGAAATTCATATGTTGAATAATAAAATATTCGTAGAAGTTTTAAGAACATCAAATATTCCTGTTATTATTTACGTCAATTTTATCCCGATTAAACCATCTTCCGTCAGTCTATTGAATAGTCTATTACAGTAGAAATACATATTTTTAATTCCAAAAGTCATTCTCGAAAATTTCAAGAACTTCAAATATCTCTGCTATTATTTATATCGATTTTATTCAGATTAAAGGATCTTCCGGCGGTCTTTTAAAAAGTCTGTCTCACTTGAAATTTATGTTTTTCATTTTGAAACACATTCGTGAAGGTTTGCAGAACATCTAATATCCCTGCTCTTATTTACATCGATTTTATTCTGATTAAAGTAAATTCCGGCAGTCTATTGAATAGTCTGCTACACCAGAAATTCATATTTTTGGTCCCAAAGAACATTCGTGAAGGTTTTAACAACATCAAATATACCGGCTATTATTTATATCGATTTTAATCAGATTAAACTATTTTCCGGTAGTCTATTGTATAGTCTGCCACACTAGAAATTTGTGTTTTTAAATTTAAAAGATATTCGTGAAGGTTTCAAGAACATCTAATATCTCTGCTATTATTTATATCGATTTTATTCAGATTTAAGAGTCTTCCGACAGTCTACTGAATGGTCTACTACAGTAGAAATATATATTTTTATATCCAAAAGTCATTCGCGAAAATTTCAAGAACATCTAATATCCCGGCTCTTATTTATATCGATTTTATTCAGATTAAAATAAATTCCGGCAGTCTATTGAATAGTCTGCTACACCAGAAATTCATATTTTTGGTTCCAAAGAACATTCGTGAAGGTTTTAAGAACATCAAATATACCGGATATTATTTACATCGATTTTAATCAGATTAAAGTATCTTCCGGCAATCTATTGAATAGTTTGTCACACTAGAAATTTATGTTTTTCATTTTAAAAGATATTCGTGAAGGTTTCAAGAACATCAAATATCTCTGCTATTATTTATATCGATTTTATTCTGATTAAAGTTAATTGCGGCATTCTATTGAATAGTCTGCTACACCAAAAATTCATATTTTTGGTTCCTAAGGACATTCGTGAAGGTTTTAAGAACATCAAATATTCCTGCTATTATTGACGTCAATTTTATGCCGATTAAACCATCTCCCGACAATCTATCGAATAGTCTATTACAGTAGAAATACATATTTTTAATTCCAAAAGTCATTCTCGAAAATTTCAAGAACATCTAATATCCCTGCTCTTATTTATATCGATTTAATTCTGATTAAAGTAAATTCCGGCAGTCTATTGAATAGTTTGCTACACCAGAAATTCATATTTTTGGCCCCAAAGAACTTTCGTGGAGGTTATAAGAACTTCAAATATACCTGCTATTTTTTATATCGATTTTATTCAGATTAAAGTATCTTCCGGCAGTCTATTGAAAAGTTTGCCACATTATAAATTTTTGTTTTAAAATTTAAAAGATATTCGTGAAGGTTTCAAGAATACCAAATATCTCTCCTATTATTTATATCGATTTTATTCAGATTTAAGTATCTCACGACAATCTATTGAATAGTCTATTACAGTAGAAATACATATTTTTAATTCCAAAAGTCATTCGCGAAAATTTCAAGAACATCAAATATCTCTGCTATTATTTATATCGCTTTTATTTAGATTAAAGTATCTTCAGGCGGTCTATTGAATAGTCTGTCTCACTAGAAATTTATGTTTTTCATTTTGAAACACATTCGTGAAGGTTTCAAGAACATCTAATATCCCTGCTCTTATTTATATCGATTTTCTTCTGATTAAAGTAAATTCCGGCAGTCTATTGAATAGTCTGCTACACCAGAAATTTATATTTTTGGTACCAAAGAACATTCGTGAAGGTTTTAAGAAAATCAAATATACCGGATATTATTTATATCGATTTTAATCAGATTAAACTACTTTCCGGTAGTCTATTGTATAGTCTGCCACACTAGAAAGTTATGTTTTTAAATTTAAAAGATATTCGTGAAGGTTTCAAGAACATCTAATATCTCTGCAATTATTTATAACGATTTTATTCAGATTTAAGTGTCTTCCGGCAGTCTATTGAATAGTCTAGAACAGTAGAAATTCATATGTTGAATAATAAAATATTCGTAGAAAGTTTTAAGAACATCAAATATTCCTGTTATTATTTACGTCAATTTTATCCCGATTAAACCATCTTCCGTCAGTCTATTGAATAGTCTATTACAGTAGAAATACATATTTTTAATTCCAAAAGTCATTCTCGAAAATTTCAAGAACTTCAAATATCTCTGCTATTATTTATATCGATTTTATTCAGATTAAAGTATCTTCCGGCGGTCTATTGAATAGTCTGTCTCACTAGAAATTTATGTTTTTCATTTTGAAACACATTCGTGAAGGTTTCAAGAACATCTAATATCCCTGCTCTTATTTATATCGATTTTCTTCTGATTAAAGTGAATTGCGGCATTCTATTGAATAGTCTGCTACACCAGAAATTCATATTTTCGGTCCCAAAGAACATTGGTGAAGGTTTTAAGAACATCAAATATACCGGCTATTATTTATATCGATTTTAATCAGATTAAACTATTTTCCGGTAGTCTATTGTATAGTCTGCCACACTAGAAATTTATGTTTTTAAATTTAAAAGATATTCGTGAAGGTTTCAAGAACATCTAATATCTCTGCTATTATTTATAAAGATTTTATTCAGATTTAAGAGTCTCCCGAGAGTCTATTGAATAGTCTATTACAGTAGAAATACATATTTTTATTCCAAAAGTCATTCTCGAAAATTTCAAGAACATCAAATATCTCTGCTATTATTTATATCGATTTTATTCAGATTAATGTATCTTCCCGCGGTCTATTGAATAGTCTGTCTAACTAGAAATTTATGTTTTTCATTTTGAAACACATTCGTGAAGGTTTGAAGAACATCTAATATCCCTGCTCTTATTTATATCGATTTTCTTCTGATTAAAGTAAATTCCGGCAGTCTATTGAATAGTCTGCTACACCAGAAATTTATATTTTTGGTACCAAAGAACATTCGTGAAGGTTTTAAGAAAATCAAATATACCGGATATTATTTATATCGATTTTAGTCAGATTAAACTACTTTCCGGTAGTCTATTGTATAGTCTGCCACACTAGAAATTTATGTTTTTAAATTTAAAAGATATTCGTGAAGGTTTCAAGAACATCTAAAATCTCTGCTATTATTTATAACGACTTTATTCAGATTTAAGAGTCTTCCGACAGTCTATTGAATAGTCTAGAACAGTAGAAATTCATATGTTGAATAATAAAATATTCGTAGAAGTTTTAAGAACATCAAATATTCCTGTTATTATTTACGTCAATTTTATCCCGATTAAACCATCTTCCGTCAGTCTATTGAATAGTCTATTACAGTAGAAATACATATTTTTAATTCCAAAAGTCATTCTCGAAAATTTCAAGAACTTCAAATATCTCTGCTATTATTTATATCGATTTTATTCAGATTAAAGTATCTTCCGGCGGTCTATTGAATAGTCTGTCTCACTAGAAATTTATGTTTTTCATTTTGAAACACATTCGTGAAGGTTTCAAGAACATCTAATATCCCTGCTCTTATTTATATCGATTTTAATCAGATTAAACTACTTTCCGGTAGTCTATTGTATAGTCTGCTACACCAGAAATTCATATTTTTGGTCCCAAAGAACATTGGTGAAGGTTTTAAGAACATCAAATATACCGGCTATTATTTATATCGATTTTAATCAGATTAAACTATTTTCCGGTAGTCTATTGTATAGTCTGCCACACTAGAAATTTATGTTTTTAAATTTAAAAGATATTCGTGAAGGTTTCAAGAACATCTAATATCTCTGCTATTATTTATAAAGATTTTATTCAGATTTAAGAGTCTCCCGAGAGTCTATTGAATAGTCTATTACAGTAAAAATATATATTTTTAATTCCAAAAGTCATTCGCGAAAATTTCAAGAACATAAAATATTCCTGCTATTATTTATATCGATTTTATTCAGATTAAAGTATCTTCCGGCAGTCTATTGAGTAGTTTGCTACACCAGAAATTCATATTTTTGGTCCCAAAGAACATTCGTGAAAGTTTTAAGAACATCAAATATACCTGCTATTATTTATATCGATTTTATTCAGATTAAAGTATCTTCCGGCAATCTATTGAATAGTTTGTCACACTAGAAATTTTTGTTTTAAAATTTAAAAGATATTCGTGAAGGTTTCAAGAACACCAAATATCTCTGCTATTATTTATATCGATTTTATTCTGATTAAAGTTAATTGCGGCATTCTATTGAATAGTCTGCTACACCAAAAATTCATATTTTTGGTTCCTAAGGACATTCGTGAAGGTTTTAAGAACATCAAATATTCCTGCTATTATTGACGTCAATTTTATGCCGATTAAACCATCTCCCGACAATCTATTGAATAGTCTATTACAGTAGAAATACATATTTTTTATTCCAAAAGTCATTCTCGAAAATTTCAAGAACATCAAATATCTCTGCTATTATTTATATCGATTTTCTTATGATTAAAGTAAATTCCGGCAGTCTATTGAATAGTCTGCTACACCAGAAATTCATATTTTTGGTCCCAAAGAACATTCGTGAAGGTTTTTAGAACATCAAATATACCTGCTATTATTTATATCGATTTTATTCAGATTAAAGTATCTTCCGGCAGTCTATTGAAAAGTTTGTCGCACTACAAATTTTTGTTTTAAAATTTAAAAGATATTTGTGAAGGTTTCAAGAACACCAAATATCTCTGCTATTATTATATCGATTTTATTCAGATTTAAGTATCTCACGACAATCTATTGAATAGTCTATTACAGTATAAATACATATTTTTAATTCCAAAAGTCATTCTCGAAAATTTCAAGAACATCAAATATCTCTGCTATTATTTATATCGATTTTATTCAGATTAAAGTATCTTCAGGCGGTCTATTGAATAGTCTGTCTCACTAGAAATTTATGTTTTTCATTTTGAAACACATTCGTGAAGGTTTCAAGAACATCTAATATCCCTGCTCTTATTTATATCGATTTTCTTCTGATTAAAGTAAATTCCGGCAGTCTATTGAATAGTCTGCTACACCAGAAATTTATATTTTTGGTACCAAAGAACATTCGTGAAGGTTTTAAGAAAATCAAATATACCGGATATTATTTATATCGATTTTAATCAGATTAAACTACTTTCCGGTAGTCTATTGTATAGTCTGCCACACTAGAAATTTATGTTTTTAAATTTAAAAGATATTCGTGAAGGTTTCAAGAACATCTAATATCTCTGCAATTATTTATAACGATTTTATTCAGATTTAAGTGTCTTCCGTCAGTCTAATGAATAGTCTAGAACAGTAGAAATTCATATGTTGAATAATAAAATATTCGTAGAAGTTTTAAGAACATCAAATATTCGTGTTATTATTTACGTCAATTTTATCCCGATTAAACCATCTTCCGTCAGTCTATTGAATAGTCTATTACAGTAGAAATACATATTTTTAATTCCAAAAGTCATTCTCGAAAATTTCAAGAACTTCAAATATCTCTGCTATTATTTATATCGATTTTATTCAGATTAAAGTATCTTCCGGCGGTCTTTTGAATAGTCTGTCACACTAGAAATTTATGTTTTTCATTTTAAAACACATTCCTGAAGGTTTCAAGAACATCTAATATTCCTGCTCTTATTTATATCGATTTTATTCTGATTAAAATAAATTCGGGCAGTCTATTGAATAGTCTGCTACACCAGAAATTCATATTTTTGATTTCAAAGAACATTCGTGAAGGTTTTAAGAACATCAAATATACCGGCTATTATTTATATCGATTTTAATCAGATTAAACTATTTTCCGATAGTCTATTGTATAGTCTGCCACACTGGAAATTTATGTTTTTAAATTTAAAAGATATTCGTGAAAGTTTCAAGAACATCTAATATCTCTGCTATTATTTATAACGATTTTATTCAGAGTTAAATGTCTTCCGGCAGTCTATTGAACAGTCTAGAACAGGAGAAATTCATATGTTGAATAATAAAATATTCGTGGAAGTTTTAAGAACATCAAATATTCCTGCTATTATTTACGTCAATTTTGTCCCGATTAAACCCTCTTCCAGCAGTCTATTGAATAGTCTATTACAGTAGAAATACATATTTTTAATTCCGAAAGTCATTCTCGAAAATCTCAAGAACATCAAATATCTCTGCTATTATTTATATCGATTTTATTCAGATTAAAGTATCTTCCGGCGGTCTTTTGAATAGTCTGCTACACCAGAAATTTATATTTTTGGTACCAAAGAACATTCGTGAAGGTTTTAAGAAAATCAAATATACCGGATATTATTTATATCGATTTTAATCAGATTAAACTACTTTCCGGTAGTCTATTGTATAGTCTGCCACACTAGAAATTTATGTTTTTAAATTTAAAAGATATTCGTGAAGGTTTCAAGAACATCTAATATCTCTGCAATTATTTATAACGATTTTATTCAGATTTAAGAGTCTTCCGGTAGTCTATTGAATAGTCTAGAACATTAGAAATTCATATGTTGAATAATAAAATATTCGTAGAAGTTTCAAGAATATCAAATATTCCTGCTATTATTTACATCAATTTTATCCCGATTAAACCATCTTCCGACAGTCTATTGAATAGTCTATTACAGTAGAAATACATATTATTAATTCCAAAAGTCATTCTCGAAAATTTCAAGAACATCAAATATCTCTGCTATTATTTATATCGATTTTATTCAGATTAAAGTATCTTCAGGCGGTCTATTGAATAGTCTGTCTCACTAGAAATTTATGTTTTTCATTTTGAAACACATTCGTGAAGGTTTCAAGAACATCTAATATCCCTGCTCTTATTTATATCGATTTTATTCTGATTAAAGTAAATTCCGGCAGTCTATTGAATAGTCTGCTACACCAGAAATTCATATTTTTGGTTCCTAACGACATTCGTGAAGGTTTTAAGAACATCAAATATACCGGCTATTATTTATATCGATTTTATTCAGATTTAAGTGTCTTCCGGCAGTCTATTGAATAGTCTAGTACATTAGAAATTCATATGTTGAATAATAAAATATTCGTGGAAGTTTTAAGAACATCAAATATTCCTGCTATTATTTACGTCAATTTTATCCCGATTAAACCATCTTCCGACAGTCTATTGAATAGTCTATTACAGTAGAAATACATATTTTTAATTCCAAAAGTCATTCGCGAAAATTTCAAGAACATCAAATATCACTGGTATTACTTACATCGATTTTATTCAGATTAAAGTATCTTTCGACGGTCTATTGAATAGTCTGTCTAACTAGAAATTTATGTTTTTCATTTTGAAACATATTCGTGAAGGTTTCAAGAACATCTAATATCCCTGCTCTTATTTATATCGATTTTATTCAGATTAAAGTATCTTCCGGCAGTCTATTGAAAAGTTTGCCTCACTAGAAATTTATGTTTTTCATTTGAAAACACATTCCTGAAGGTTTCAAGAACATCTAATATCCCTGCTCTTATTTATATCGATTTTATTCTGATTAAAATAAATTCCGGTAGTCTATTGAATACTCTGCTACACCAGAAATTCATATTTTTGGTACCAAAGGACATTCGTGATGGTTTTAAGAACATCAAATATTGCTGCTATTATTTACGTCAATTTTATGCCAATTAAACCATTTCTCGACAGTGTATTGAATAGTCTATTACAGTAGAAATATATATTTTTAATTCCAAAAGTCATTCGCGAAAATTTCAAGAACATCAAATATCTCTGCAATTATTTATATCGATTTTATTCAGAGTAAAATATCTTCCGGCGGTCTATTGAATAGTCTGCTACACCAGAAATTCATATTTTTGGATCCAAAGAACATTCGTAAAGGTTTTAAGAACATCAAATATACCGGCTATTATTTATATCGATTTTAATCAGATTAAACTATTTTCCGGTAGTCTATTGTATAGTCTGCCACACTAGAAATTTATGTTTTTAAATTTAAAAGATATTCGTGAAGGTTTCAAGAACATCTAATATTTCTGCTATTATTTATATCGATTTTATTCATATTAGAGTATCTTCCGGCAGTCTATTGAATAGTTTACCACAATAGAAATTTATGTTTTAAAATTTAACAATATTCGTTAAGGTTTCAAGAACATCAAATTTCTCTGCTATTATTTATATCCATTTTATTCAGATTTAAGTACCTTCCGGCAGTCTATTGACTAGTCTATTAGACTAGAAATTCATATTTTGAATATTAAAAAATATTCGTGAAGGTTTTAAGAACATCAAATATCTCTGCTATTATTTATATCGCTTTTATTCAGATTAAAGTATCTTCCGGCGGTCTATTGAATAGTCTGTCACACTAGAAATTTATGTTTTTCATTTGAAAACACATTCCTGAAGGTTTCAAGAACATCTAATATCCCTGCTCTTATTTATATCGATTTTATTCTGATTAAGATAAATTCCGGCAGTCTATTGAATAGTCTACTACACCAGAAATTCATATTTTTGGTTCCAAAGAACATTCGTGAAGGTTTTAAGAATATGAAATATTCCTGCTATTATTTACGTCAATTTTATGCCGATTAAATCATCTTCCGACAGTCTATTTAATAGTCCATTACAGTAGAAATACATATTTTTAATTCCAAAAGTCATTCGCGAAAATTTCAAGAACATCAAATATCTCTGCAATTATTTATGTCGATTTTATTCACATTAAAATATCTTCCGGCGGTCTATTGAATAGTCTGCTACACCAGAAATTCATATTTTTGGTACCAAAGGACATTCGTGATAGTTTTAAGAACATCAAATATTGCTGCTATTATTTACGTCAATTTTATGCCAATTAAACCATCTCCCGACAGTGTATTGAATAGTCCATTACAGTAGAAATATATATTTTTAATTCCAAAAGTCATTCGCGAAAAATTCAAGAACATCAAATATCTCTGCTATTACTTATATCGATTTTATTGAGTTTAAAGTAACTTCCGACGGTCTATTGAATAGTCTTCTACACCAGAAATTCATATTTTTGGTTCCAAAGTACATTCGTGAAGGTTTTAAGAAGTGTAGAGTTTACCACAATAGAAATTTATGTTTTACAATTTAAAAGATATTCGTTAAGGTTTCAAGAATATCAAATTTCTCTGCTATTATTTATATCGATTTTTTTAAGATTTAAATACCTTCTGGCAGTCTATTGAATAGTCTCTCACACTAGAAATTTATGTTTTTCATTTGAAAACACATTCCTGAAGGTTTCAAGAACATCTAATATCCCTGCTATTATTTATATCGATTTTATTCTGATTAAAATAAATTCCGGCAGTCTATTGAATAGTCTGCTACACCAGAAATTCATATTTTTGATTCCAAAGAACATTCGTGAAGGTTTTAAGAACATCAAATATTGCTGCTATTATTTACGTCAATTTTATGCCAATTAAACCATCTCCCGACAGTCTATTGAATAGTCTATTACACTAGAAATATATATTTTTAATTCCAAAAGTCATTCGCGAAAAATTCAAGAACGTCAAATATTTCTGCTATTACTTATATCGATTTTATTGAGATTAAAGTATCTTCCGACGGTCTATTGAATAGTCTTCTACACCAGAAATTCATATTTTTGGTTTCAAAGTACATTCGTGAAGGTTTTAAGAACATCAAATATACCTGCTATTATTTATATCGATTTTATTCAGATTAGAATATCTTCCGGCAGTCTATTGAATAGTTTACCACAATAGAAATTTATGTTTTAAAATTTAAAAGATATTCGTTAAGGTTTCAAGAACCTCAAATTTCTCTGCTATTATTTATATCGATTTTATTCAGATTTAAGTACCTTCCGGCAGTCTATTGACTAGTCTATTACACTAGCAATTCATATTTTGAATATTAAAAAATATTCGTGAAGGTTTTAAGAACATCAAATATCTCTGCTATTATTTATATCGCTTTTATTCAGATTAAAGTATCTTCCGGCGGTCTATTGAATAGTCTGTCACACTAGAAATTTATGTTTTTCATTTGAAAAAACATTCCTGAATGTTTCAAGAACATCTAATATCCCTGCTCTTATTTATATCGATTTTATTCTGATTAAAATAAATTCCGGCAGTCTATTGAATAGTCTGCTACACCAGAAATTCATATTTTTGGTTCCAAAGTACATTCGTGAAGGTTTTAAAAACAACAAATATACCGGCTATTATTTATATCGATTTTAATCAGATTAAACTATTTTCCGGTAGTCTATTGTATAGTCTGTCACACTAGAAAGTTATGTTTTTCATTTGAAAACATATTCCTGAAAAAGGGAGGGAGAGACAGAGGCGACAGGCTCGGCACGCGAAATTTGGAATTCGCGCAGAGCCGATTTTTCCCTTCTCGAGCGCGGACTCTACCGGGGCTATACCGTTGCGGAAAAATTTATAGTGCGGGCGTGAGTGTGCGTGAGTTAGCCATTCACCCTCAATTTGGGATTACCCGAGCCTGGAGCCGAGGACGCTGCGTGTGGGACAACGCAAATTTGTAAGTACCGGTTCGGCCGAACTTGACAAGTCGTCACTCCTCCCTTCTTCTCCACTTTCCAACGCGATTGGGAAACTTTTCTTTCACACCGAGGATACCGATCGTATTTTTGTGTACTTTTTTTTTTGTATGTATTTTATTTAAGAATATAGTGTGTTATTCGTTTAAATAATTCCGGCAGTTTTTTTTGTAACGACCCGTCCCATTCTCTCCGGCGTTGACTAACCGGTGGACGGAAGTTGGTTCGCCGCGGGTTCCCGTCAACCGACGGTCGGAAAGTTCAACCGTCCGGGCGGAAAATAAATTACGTTGCATGGCGCCCAACAAAAATTAGCATTTTTCGGGGGTCTAATCTTAATTAGGAAAGACGGCGAAAACTAAAAAAAAAAAACGCTTCGGAATTAATATCTCCCAAAAATCGTTCGAATTCGGTAAAATAATTGGAGTAATTTCCTTATTTAATATTCCGATGGTATAATTTAGTTGGCTGATGGGTGTAGTCATATAGAATTGCGTGTCATCCGCAAATACCAAAGTCGTATTTCGACAGTCTTGCAATTTAGAAAAAAGCGTGTTCATGACTATCGAAAATAATATGGGACCCAGGCTAGTTCCGTGCGGGACTCCACTTGTGGTGACACATTGCTGAGAAGGTACTCCATCCAAACCTCTGATTATCTGAGATCGTCCTGTAAGATAATTGAATACCCATATTATTGAAATATCATCAAACCCAATTTCACGTAAGCAGCGTAATATTAACAAGTGCTTGAGTGAATCAAATGCCTTTGATATGTCGAATAGAATGAGAACCGTGACAAAACCTTTTTCTATGCCACGACGTATGTCATCGGTAATTTTTAATAGTGCTGTCTGGATGCTATGAAGTCTACGAAATCCAAATTGCGCTGGATATAAGAAACTATTTGATTCAAGATAGGTAACTATTTTTTGTGTCACAATTGCATCCAATAATTTTGCAATATGTGGGGGATTTGCTATTGGACGAGTGTCGCCAGGGGAAAGTGGGTTTGTGATCTTATTGTGGGGGATGATGTACGAAAGTTTCCAAATTGTTGGGTAGTCTCCAGTTCGCAGTGACAGGTTGAATATTTTCGTAAGTGGGCCAATGATAACTGGTAGAATCTTTTGCAGATGTATTAGTTGAAGACCATCAGGGCTGAGTCCTTTAGATTTTGCGAATGATGCCATTATTAGTCTCAGTACCTCTTCCGGAGAAACGGGCTGAAATGAGAAGTTATGCGATGAAGGGGCAATGGTCTTCTGAAGGATCGCCTGGAGTTGTACTTCCGTACAGGCAGAATGTGTTGATGCGACAGTGGCATAATGCATATTTAGAGCATCCGGAGTGAAATGTTGCAATGAAGATTTAGATGCTGGTGCTGAGAGTCCAAATTTGCGAAGAATTGCCCAAATTTTCGAAAGATCTGTTTGATCATGAATAGAATTACGCATGAAAGAGTTCCTGGCCTTTTTCAGCGAAGATTTGATAGTCTTGCGTAATTGTCTATATTGTAGCATTAGCGACTGGTTACGTGTGCGCTTTGCTTGCGAATATAGACGTTCGCGACGCTTAATTTCATCGGTGATCCAAGGGGCTGTGTTCCGTTTTATACATTTTGTGACTGATGGAGCATGTCTATCCAGGGTACTATTTACATATGTATAAAAACCTACCAGGATGTCCGCAGTAGATCGAAGAGATACTTCATTGCCATTGAAAAGTTCAGGCAATTTACGTTGCAGGGTCTCGTGATGTTCGCGTGATAACAAATCAGAATCGCAGTTCCTGAAGTCACGAAACGTGATTTTCTTATGGTGGTGAGAAAAGCTATTCACTTTATAAGCAATATTAATCATATCGTGTCCTGCAGCGAATGGAGTAGCAGATTTGGAAAAACCAATAATTTTATCTCGAGCATCAACCAAAAATACATCAATCTGGGTATGCGAATTAGTATGGAATGTATGGTGAGTGGGACCAAACGGGACAGCGTACAATGCATCATCGAGTATAAAACTAGACAGATAATTGGCATAGTAATCAGAACCTAATAAATCACAATTCAGGTCGCCAGTAATTATGACATTCTTAAAAGTAGGTAAATAATAAGACAATTTCGTTTTAACTTCAGTCAGCATCGATCCATCAGGTCTGCGATAAATTATTACCAAAAGCAGTTTCTGGTTTTGTGGTAAACTAATACTAATTATAAGAAACTCTGGGTCGTTAATTGACGAGTTATTCGACATTTCAAGTACAGAGTAGACAAGCGAATCATGTATGTAACATGCTACCCCACCTCCTAATATATATCTATTTCTATTTGAAGACAGAAGCCCTCGGTCATTGCGCACAAGATTATATGACGATATAGCCATTGGTTGTGATGGTATGTCGGGTGTTAGCCAAGTTGTAACTTACCAGGTAAGTAAAGAATTGACTCGAGAGGTAGATAGGTATAAAACAATCTTTATTTATTATTCAATTCAAATGATACAGATATTTAGTCACCACAGGCCGAATGTGCCTGTACTTATGCAATTTGCGTGCTTATTCTACGTGCTCGCTGCGCCTGAACGCTACTATTTTATTTACTTGGTGAACGGTAATAATAATTATTGCTTTATAATTTAATATTTATTCGCACACAAAAACCTCAGTCCAGAAGTCTGAGTCTTTGGTGTTCTTTTTGACTACAATGACACCACAGATTCCCAGTTAAACCTGTGGGCATTAGACATTAATTAGTTACGGACGCTTCGTGTAAAAACACAAGCCGCCGAACTATCGTCGATCGTAGCGGTGCTTATTAGACAAGCGCGCTGCGACGACTGGATACCGGATCGTCGGTGAGGCCCTCTCTTTATAGGCAAGTGGGGGTACGCTTGTGTGCGTACACATGTGATGCAAATGTGTACGTGTGACAACGTACTAACTTTGAATATTCGCCGTCGTTGTCAGTTACAAAGTTTCAGTGAGAGCTAATATATGGGCATTAGTACTTTTTAGAAATAGTTCAATTTGGGCGTAATGTGCCCGTAGAGAATTGACATTACAGTGAGAAACATTTAATGCACTAATATCATTGGATTTATTGTAAGCGGAGGTGGGTGTACTGGGGACCTTCTTAAGTTGTCATTGTATATGAGATATGTCTTGTTCCGTGACAATTGGTACCTCGGCTGAATGCCTATCTCGTTTGAAAAAAATGGCACCATTTCTAGCCCAAACACGAGACCCAGTAATTGATTTTGCCGCCTCTTTAGCTTTGAATAATAATGAATAAGTGGGGCGAGTTAAAAGTTCATTGATATAAATAGGCGCAGTATCTTCAGGATAAAGATCATAGAATATATCCTGACGTATGATCACACCAATTTTACGTTTTTGTTCTATAACTTGGTTACGTAAATCGACTGATAGACACTTCACAATAATAGAAAAAGTAGCCGGTGACGATGATGTAGACGCCTGTGTCGTAGCAGTACTTTTAGCAATGACTTTTCTAATTCCCGTGATAAAAGTATGTGAATTATAGTGACTCAATTCTAACTTAGCGAGGACACGACCAACGATGTCTTCGAGTGTGCACTCGCAAGATGTGGGCAGGCCCGTAATAATAAACTCATTACTGAGTTGACTATAGGCCCATAATTCCTTGATACTATTAATATCACGGGTATTACTTTGGGTTGCGGCTGATATTGCAGTTAGATTATTGATAAAATAATCCATACGCGCGGATTGGTTCAAGGATTGCTGCATAAAAAGAGTCATCCGTTGGTTAATATCCAAAGACTCCCAATTTTCAGGCATCGGAGCCTGCGGAATATTGGGTTGCATTGCATTCGAAATTGGATTATTATTCGTCGTATTTTGAAGACTCGGAACAGAATTATTGTTCATCATGCTCGAAATGTCAATAAGTGTCGTTGACAATAAACTTTCGGGCACTGAGAGTGGAACTGAGATTGTGGCAGAAGGTGCGGGGAGAGGAGGCGAGAGTGTAGTGGGGTCCGATGGACAAGTGGCGAAAGTGGGAGACTTGATTAAGGACTGCGAACTAGAAGAAACAAGAGGAGCAACGAAGAGGGGCACTGCATTTGAGAGGGCAGGAGCGGGAGGAAGGCAATGAGACGGGGATACTGCACGTGTGTCGTTAATCAAATAATGAAATGCTCTAACACAACAACAATTTGCAGTCGACGCACGTGAATATGAAATGGTACAAGAACGATGAAAAGTCGAACAGCAATCCTCGCAGGTATATTTTGGTCTAACTGGACCATCACATCTCTTGCAGCCCAGAATTTGACCACTGTGCTTGTTCGGTGACAACGGTTTCCGAGAAGTTTTTCTTGGCATGTACGGTACCTGGACAATCGACGAATTGTATACCGTAAGCACGATGTTGAACAAGCTATGACAGATAAACTTGTGAGCACTTTAAATTGTGGATAGCGCCACGTGGACTGATAATGCGCACTGAAAAGTCCCACTGGATATTGCTGACGGTAAATTCCGTGATTTTTCAGAATGAAAAAAAGCACTTCACAGGCCCAAAAAGTCACTTTAACCACAGTCAGAATGCAGATAAATGGTGGGCCAGCTCACGTGCTCCACTTGACCAATGTACTCCTCAGTAAAAAGAGAGATCATACGTTAATTATGGAATACTTGTAGAGCGATTAATAATACGTCTTACGAACTCACCGGACATGTGCTGACTGAGCTGACTGACAAAATAATGAATTTAAATTTGTGAACAATTATCCACGATAGTAACTTAGGTGAATGACTCGATAGCGTAAGTGTTGACATTGCGATTGTAAACAGCGCTCGAGCTCCGGTGTTTCTCCGAATTCCGAAAAATAAAATAAAGTATTTCAAATTTCTGTAATTCGGAAATTACAAGTTATTTGTTTTCGTTATTTTTCTTATCGATTATTATTAAACATTGGGAAATTCATATTAGTAGTTGTGAATATTAAATAAATTGAAAGAATTCGGAAATACTTATTATATTAAATAATGGTACAATTCCGAGAATAGTGCCGATTCTCGGAAGTCCGAGAAATAATATAAAGTAAATTCGGAATTAATGAAATTAGAATTTCCGAATTTATTTAACAAATAGTTAAACGAACATAACTGAATGTGTTTAAGTTTGTGTAAATATATATTTGAATGTTATTAAAAAGAAAATAATTTAGCAAGGCTGAATACAAATTTTTTGTTGTGCAAACTGCAGAATAATTATTTTGAATTTTATTTTTGTTTTGATGACCGAAATACAGTTCTAATTCGGAACAATTAATTAATTCAAAAGTAAGTTTTATTTAATTGGAAAATGGCTTTTCTTTTGTTTTGTTTTTTCTTCCCTTCTCAAAGTATTTAGGAAATTTAAAAAAAAAAATATTTTCTTTATCTCATTTTTTTTTTAGTTCGGTCTGTTAAGGCCGGTAAAATTATTACATCCCAATACCGGCAAAGAAAATTTCTGCTGTTCTCTACAGCAAAGCGTGTTGTCAAGTCTATACCGGGAAAACAACCGGTAGGCAACACGAAGTGAACATCAGTTCACAAGGCGAGCATCAGGGCGCAAAAATAGTTTATCTCTCAGAGAAAACAAACCGGTAGTATAAAGCTTCCGGCAAAATTAGTAAACCGTTAGTAATAGATTAACTCCGTACGTCTTCCGAACGTTCGACCTAAATATAACCGAATACTTTGGCGAGGGGCAGGGGGAAGAGGGGCTAATTAGAGTTGGAATTGTGGTGAGGAAATCGAAATAAAAAGGAAAAATTTTTTTTTATTAACTAAAACCTTGTTTCTTGATAATTAGTATCTTGCACTTGCTTATTTTCTTTTAGCTGATGTGTTGTAGGATAGTTCGGTAATATTAAAATAGATATAAGTATCCGATTAGGTCGGTCGAAAATAAATTGTCGCGAACGGTAGTCCGGGTGTATTTACGTCAACTAGTAAAAATTCATCCGGAAGATTGCGAAATTCAATCAAACTGAATTGGATTTATCCCAAACTATGCGAGATTTGCCGGTTGAAAAATGGCTCTTCGAATTAGAAGATGAAGAGATATATGATGCCCTGGAAGAACTCGGTCTACGTCAAGATGGCCGAAAAACGTTGTTAGTAGACCGACTGTACCAGAGGATCATGGGTGACTACACCGCAGCGGACTTTATACCGGACGAATTAACAGAAGAACAGGAGATCTTTGCCAAGAGAAAGGAAAAGTTAAATGCTTTTCTGGAGAAAACCATCCCAATCTTGATGGAAGAGGCCTCCGATCAAGAAGAAGGGCATTCGAATAACCGGTCAATAAGTGAAGCAGAAGTACCGGTAGTCGTAACAGTCACTGCAATTACAACAGTGACCTGTTCCCAACCGACAGTGTCGTCGGCATCCAATAGGATGGTAGGATCATACGGGTATGGAGTACCCGTGACAGCAGTGACCCCATCACCATCCATTAATAGGATGTCAACGGTTGAAAGAATAGCTCCGACGGACCTGATAATGTACGAGCTACTAGACGGCACAGAAGCCCTCATCTCAAGAAGTGCGGCCGCGCACTTCGAAACACTGCGGGCAAGTAACGATAGTCAGGGCCGAGAAATCCGAGAATTAACCGGAAAAATGGACCAACTTCGGGGAATGGTAGAGACGTTGACGTACCGGGTGGAAACATTGAACCAGCCGCCAGCGTCAAGTACCCAAATTGGCGATCACACTGAACGTCAGCAGGGAAGATCCAGAGTCAACTTCCAAGACACATTCGGAGTTAATTACTGTGATAACGTCCGAAATTCAACGACAGAGATGGAAGAGCACGCCCCAATGAATCGACACGATCGTGAACCAGCGAGTACTCCGAGCCACCCAATCGGAATCGGATTGGACGTCTCTAGGGGGAGGGGTGACACCCAGTCACCTTGGCCGCCTGGGAGTAGGTTCACGTCAACGAGGACTGAAATTGGCCAACGTGATGTCGGCAAGATTGTCCGACAATGGAAATTGACGTTTCCCGGAACAAAAGATAGCCGGATTGAAGCATTTTTGACCAGGATAGAGGAATGCCGAATACCAGCTAATCTGTCGGATGACGAATTGCTGGGCGCGTTGCCGGAATAGTTGACCGGCTCAGCCAAGAGATGGTACAACATCTCCAAAAATTCGTGGAGGACGTGGCAGGATTTTTGCCATTCCGCGAGGCGTTGCTATGGATTTAGCCAACGCGATGCGCAGCGATTATGGGCCGAGGCAAATGCTCGCACCCAAGAACTGGATGAACCGGTACGAGATTATATAGGATGTCTGATGACACTCCTAGATCTATACCCGGAACCACTGTCAATGGAGCAACAACTGGCTTTCCTGTACCGGAATATGAAACCGGATCTGCAATGGAGAGTCAGGATGAATAGGATCCGGACTCTGGAAGACTTCATGGTCGCAGCCGTGGATGCAGAAAGTGCCGAGGAAGTTAAGAAAATGTATCGGGAACCACCACCACCGGAAGGAACCTTAGTACCGGAAGTGGCCTATGGCAAAACAAAGAAGCCATTGAAAGGGACCCCCAACATCGCGGCCGTGGCTGAACCTCCACAGAGTGAGTTTAGTCGACTACACAAAGAGCTGGCGAAAATGTTCAACTGTCCAAACTGTTCGGGAAACCACCAGAGGAACCAGTAGGTCAGCCCACTACGGTTCCCGGCCAATAGAGAAAGGCCTTTGCACCCCAAACGCCGGAGCACGAAAATGTTTCACCGGAGGAGAATCCGACAACAGAAGATGGGTGTAGGCCCGTGAATGCGAGATGGTGGCTATAAGTCAAGATCGCCGGGTTCACTGTTCAAGCATTGTTCGATCCGGGAGCATCTCGTACAGCGTTGGGAAAAATCGGGCTGCATATTGTGTCAGCCATCGGCGAGCAACTAACGCCGTATCAAGGGCCAGGTGCAAGAGTGGCAGACGGTACCTTTTCACCGATAGTCGGTTCAGTGAGATTACCGTTTAAAGTCGGTGGCGTGGAAAAACGGATTGAGACGATGATCATGCCCCGACTGGAAGTGGATTGTCTTCTGGGGGCAGATTTTGTTCGAATTTTCGACGCCAGATTGCAACCCCGGGAAAATGTCGTTGAGATTGAAGGGGTGACCCTTGGGGTACCCTTGTATGTCAACAGCTTGACAGCCGAGGTACCAACCTCGTCAAAGACGGACGGTATTAGGACACTGATGGAAACTGAGGAGATGCTGCAGAAGTGTCTTCCGGTAGAAAGTTCTATAATCGGATGCACCGATTTAATCGAGCACGACATTGCGCTGAAGTCATCACAGCCACTCAAACAAAGGTACATATAAAAATTAATCACACTCATACCAAACATACTCGTAGTCAATTGCAAATATAAAAAATAAGAGTCAGGATTAAAAACCATGTTGTCGAGTCGTTGGTAAATTGTGTGAAGTCGTAATATATAAAATATCAGTCATATCGTCAACGAAACAACTTACGCGGCAAAATAAATTAATTAACGAAAACGCGAGCACACATTCAAATTAAACTTTTACACACATACACATACATTAATACACATAAATAAGTTAACATATATATATATATAAATTTTATTACATAATCACGATCAATTTAACGCACATATTCAGATTATCATTTTTAATACGGAACGGAAGAGAAAGAGGCTTACTTTAATTTATGTCTTCTTTCTTCTTGCGGCGTCCTTTACTCTGGTTCCGGTTCTCCATTCGTCTCTTAGGTTTGCTGCTTCGGCTGCTGTCACTTGGTGAATCAGATTTTGATGTCACACTCCCTCGCGACCACGAGGGAGAGGACCAGCAGCCTCTTGTAGTACAAGGACGAACGGAGTTCCGTCGTCAGTCCGTCGATATATCCTCCTGGTTTTTTATCCTCGCCGCCTCCATGAATGATAAGATTTTTTGTTGCTGGCTGTTGAAGTGCGTGGGCCCACTTTTTATCCGGGTAGCCAGGTTCTCCGTAATTGAGGCAGCGAGTTGTCTAGATGAAGATCCCAGAAGGAAGTCCAATGAAAAAGAGAGTTTGAGGGACACTTACCAGGTCTTATAATACCTCGGTAAGTATCCCTATGTCCATTCGTGTCGCCGAGTTCCATTTTTACTAAGAATCGGGACGGGAACTGTCAAACATTTGAATCTAATTTGCTTAATTTGAGTTTGACAGCCCGCCCCTCATTTGAATTTGGAGCGCATGCGCCCCATTGCGGCGACACATGCGATCAGAGCTTGGAACTCGGCCCGTTGTTTCCCATTTTTCAGGTTGCGCGACCAGGGCGCCGTTGCACCTCTTCTGCGCAGGTAGAGGCGCACCAGCGCCAGCGCCATGTCATTGCGCGCGCATGTCCATTGATGCGCGCTCGGATCCCACGTGGGCTTGGGATCCATAATGGCCGACCGGCCAGCAAAAGCGCGCATCTCGTCGTCTGCATTTTCCTTGATTATCGATAGAAATTGTAACGGCCCTCTTTCTCTCCGTCGCTCTTTCTCTTCCGCGCGGTCGAGTTAAACGGCTCGTTACAAACGATTGCCACATCGCCTTCGAGAAGATAAAGGCCATAATTGCAACGGCCCCGGTGTTGCAGAGACCGGATTTCACCGCAGACCGATGCCAGTGATAGTGGGCTGGGAGCAGTACTCACGCAAGAAATCAATGGCGAAGAAAGAGTACTGGGCTTTGCCACTCGTACCATGAACTCGGCCGAGCGGAATTACTCGGTAACCGAGCGAGAATGTCTGGCCGTACTCTGGGCAATTGAAAAATATCGTCCATATGTGGAAGGATACCACTTTAAGGTCATTACCGACCACAGCAGTCTGCAGTGGCTGTACAATTTGAGGAATCCAACCGGCAAATTGGCAAGATGGTCCCTTCGGATGCAAGCCTATGACTTTGAGGTGAAACACAGAGAAGGTAGGCTTCATTACGTTCCGGATGCGTTATCCCGGATGTACGAAGAGGAAGAAATACCGGAGATGGCAGCGATAGATTCACCAGACAACAATGAAGATGTTGAGGAGTGGTATCGCCGGAGAAGGGAGGAAGTTCGGGAAAATCCAAAAGACAATCCTTACTGGAAAGTCATGGGAAGTCGGTTGTATACCTACCGACCAGATCCGCCAATAGAAGATATTATCGGTGATGAGAATGCGTGGAAATTCGTGGTTCCACAAAAGAAGAGAGCAGATGTTCTTAGGGAATGCCAGGATGAAGCCACGGCCAGACATCTTGGTCAAAAGAAGACTTATGACCGAGTGGCGGCCTATTACTGGTGGCCGACGATTCACAAAGATGTCGCCAGGCATGTGAAGAACTGTGTGACCTGTCAGCATAGTAAGGTGCAACAGTTGGCCACAGCAGGAAAACTGGGTCACCGATTGATAACTCGACCGGGACAGATCGTAGCAGGAGATGCTATGGGACCGTTTCCGCGGAGCAAGAACGGATACGAGTTCCTACTGATCTTTGAGGATCTATTCACCCGGTGGATAGAGTGCATCCCTCTCAGGAAATTAAATGCTCAGAATGTTATTCACGCATTGAAACAACGGATCTTTTTGCGATTCGGAGCACCGGAAGTCTTTCTATCGGATAACGGCCTCGAGTTGAAAAACAAAGGGCTCGACGAGTTCTTGAGGGAACAGGGAGTATACCATGAATATACTCCTAAGTATCATCCTCAAGCTAATCCAGTAGAAAGGGTCAACCGGATATTTAAAAACATGATCCGATCGAAGATCGGGGAAGATCATCGTGAGTGGGATAAGTATATTGACGAACTCACGTACGCTTACAATACAGCGGCGCAAGAGTCAACAGGATTCAGTCCGGCATTGATGACATATGGTCGACGTCCGGAACCACCGTCTTCGGTACGTCGTCGGATGGAAATGGCAGGAGCCGAAGAAGAATACCGACAAGTAATTGGTAATTGGGAGACCAAGAGGGCAAAGCTTCGAGCATTACACCAGGAGGCACTCGCCAATTCAGAAGAGGCACGACGTCGACAAACGCATTATTATGATGCCAAACGACGAGAAGTCCACTATACCGTGGGAGACAAAGTACTCCGACGAAATCGGGTACTTTCATCGGCAGTGCAGGGAATTACTGCAAAGTTGGCTCCGAAATATGTCGGCCCGTTTATCGTTTAGAATAAACTTGGACAGACGTCGTACGAATTGGTAGACGCTTCCGGGAAGAGTGACGGCATTAGTCATGTAGTCGATCTAGAGCCGTTCTACGAAGAGCATCCGGAAGAGGGGATTAACCCCGAAGATCATCCGGAAGAGGGGATTAGCCCCCACGAACGTCCGGAAGAGTCGGTAATTGCGAGCAAGCGTGGTCAGCGAGACCAACCGACATCGTTGCGAGCGCCGGTAAAATCGCGGGGTCGAGGGAGGCTCAAAGGATCTAAAAATCGGGTCGCGTCTCCGGTTATGTCCCAACCCGAGTTAGTACTTGCGACCCGATTGCGACCGCGGTCGTAACAACAGGGTAGGATTACGGGTATGCTAGGAAGTCGGATAATCATTAACCGATCGCTTTCTTTTAAATTTCCCAGGAGCCTGAGACGAAAATGGCATGCCAACAGAGGGACGAAGTGTGGGCGGCAGTCACAGCGCTGGCTCTGACCACAGAGCCTGATGCCGACGCTCTAGAAGCGGAAGAGCGTCGGCTCTTAGATCCGGCGGCGGTAGCGTGGGAGCCGGTAGGCGAGGCTCTCCGGCAGATTCGAGCCCGGACCAAGAGAACGATAGACTCCGCGAACAAGCCTTCCGGGATCTCCGAGCCTATTGTACTCAATTCGGAGTGAATGGACACGCCGAAACCCCCGCATGGGTGACAAGGATGGGGAACTTCCTGGAGAAGCGCCGGATCAAGGAGGATCTCTACCAGGAGTTCACCCACAGGAAGAAGGAGGCCGAGCAGAAACTGGCTCGGGAGCGGCAGGAAGCCGAAGCTACCCTTCAGCAATCGCGGAGGGCATTAAGGAGGCCGAACGAAAGGTTCGCGAGGCAGAGCGTCGACACCGGGCGTCCGAGGAGGCCGGATACCAGCATCCGCAGCAGGAACGGCGAACGCCACAGCAGCGGCTAGCCCAACTTCGGGAAGCGAAGAAGGACTAGCCGGAATTACCGGCACCACCGGAAGCAACAGCCGGCGGAAAACTATTTTTTTTTTTTTTTTTGAAAAATATGGCCTGACGGCCCTTACGTTATGAGGGTCGGGGCCTCAACCCCTTTAAAATACAGGTGGGGAAGAAAAGACGAGGAGCTTCACTTTCGTGTCCTAACCTCTCCTAACTTTACCTTTATTTTGTTTTAAGTTTTTGTTTAATGGGCATGAGTTAGTTACCTTATTTTGATTTATCTATTTGGTTCTTGTCTGGTCTTTGATTACCGACTTGTCAGTTTATAAGGTCGAGCTGGTACCGCGTCCCGGGTACTCAGCGTCTGGGGGTGGGGCGTGTAACGAAGGCACCGGGACGCCGGACACTTTTGTTACTACGAACTGCCTTCATCAGTATGTGCATGTATGTGTATGTGTATTAATGGGATTTGGCTGTATTTCAGATTTGAAAGGGATAGCCGGAGGAAGAGAAGGAGAGAGAAAAAGGGACGGAAAGACAGAGGCGACAGGCTCGGCACGCGAAATTTGGAATTCGCGCAGAGCCGATTTTTCCCTTCTCGAGCGCGGACTCTATCGGGGCTATACCGTTGCGGAAAAATTTATAGTGCGGGCGTGAGTGTGCGTGGGTTAGCCATCCACCCTCAATTTGGGATTACCCGAGCCTGGAGACGAGGACGCTGTGTGTGGGACAACGCAAATTTGTAAGTACCGGTTCGACCGAACTTGACAAGTCGTCACTCCTCCCTTCTTCTCCACTTTCCAACGCGATTCGGAAACTTTTGTTTCACACCGAGGATACCGATCGTATTTTTGTGTACTTTTTTTTGTATGTATTTTATTTAAGAATATAGTGTGTTATTCGTTTAAATAATTCCGCCAGTTGTTTTTGTAACGACCCGTCCCATTCTCTCCGGCGTTGACTAACCGGTGGACGGAAGTTGGTTCGCCGCGGGTTCCCGTCAACCGACGGTCGGAAAGTTCAACCGTCCTGCGGTTGAAAACCGATTTATTTCCGGGCGGAAAATAAATTACGTTGCAAACATCAAATATCTCTGCTATTATTTATATCGATTTTATTCAGATTACAGTATCTTCCGGCAGTCTATTGAATAGCATGCCGCACTAGAAATTTATGTTTTTCAATTTAAAAGATATTCGTGAAGGTTTCAAGAACATCAAATATCTGTGCTATTATTTATATCGATTTTATTCAGATTTAAGTATCTTCCGGCAGTCTATTTATTACTGTTATAATTGAAAATCATTTTGATTTATGATAGCGATGATGTTTTCTTTCGTGTCTGCGTTTCTTTTCAGTTTTCTTATGTTTTCCGTATTTTCTATGTTTGTGTTTCGATCTACGACTTTCTCGATGCACTCGTCTTTTTTTATCGCGTCTTTTCTTATGTCCATGCATAGAATGTGGATGTGAACGAGGTTTGTTGTGAGAAGATGTGCTTCTAGGGTTGCATGCAACTGACGAAGATAAATGGTAATTGTACTTTTTTTTCAATCTTTTCGTGCATTGAGTGGGACTTTGATGAAGAGCGACTAGTGATTCTGCTTCGTTTGGTTGAAATTAATGAAAATGAAGATGAAAATGAGGATGAAGATGAAGATGACCGACGATGAAGATCGATTGTTTTCAAATTATTGGATGGTTTATCTGTTGAGGAGCAGCTATTACCGTGTTGTTGACTATTACTGATTTTGGATTGGAGAGTGCTCAAGAATTTGTTAGTTATAGAAACAGGCAAGGGTGAATGGCGAATGACATCTTCAACTTTGACTGTACTAGATGGCTGAATAACTGCAGATCCACAATCAAACGTATCCCTCTTCAGTAGTCTCTTTTTTCCTGCTTGTATTTTTCTATTTGAATTGAAGAATTTGAAGATGATCGACTCCGAGAGATTGTGCTTCAGCTGGATGAAATTGACGGGGATACGGGTTGAGGAATATTCTTTTTTGTAATGTCAATATACTGAAAATCTGTAGATAAACCATCAAAGCTATCTATTCGCGATAGCCTGTGTTTTCCGCGTTTTTGTACTATATCATCCTCTGAAGACTCTGAAGAAGAACGTTTGTGAGAAAGTGTATTTAGGCTAGGCATAATTGTCGAGGTTGACTCCTGAATTATTTTTTTTTCCGGACTATCTGCAATTGAAGATTTTGTTTCCAGGTTTTCAAAGGGATTATCATGTAACGATACTGATAGAGTTTTATGTAAACGTAATGGCTCTGCCTGTTCATCCCTGTTTACTTTATTTCTGGAAAGAAGTGTGGGTGATCTTGAGTCTATGTGTATCTGTGGCGGTGAATGATTTTCTTCTTGAGGTGTATCTGGAGGAGCGATTTCGTTATAGATATCTTTCTTCGGGCGATGCGGATTTCGTATAGTACAGCACATTGCATTTATAATTTGATGGTACTCTGACTTCAGCAACACTGGAGTGCAAACAAGTGAAGTATAATCTGAAATATATCGAAATAAAATTAATTATGGTATACCGACATTAAACATTCATTTTATTTGTTGAGTAACACGGATATAACGTTGAAAACGTAAGGACCCTCGAGCATAACACAAAGCAGGAAAATTTCGCGCTGAACTTTAAGCATTACAAATAACTTTTCAGAAATTTTCCAGAACGAAAATATTTTTTAAAAGTTATATCTTTTACAAAATTTGTGTGTTACTTGGTGTGCCTACCAAGGTATGAAGTTATGATTAAGCCAATAGACACTTTTCATGGGAGTTTTTATCACTCAGGTAATTAAAAAATATATATTCAAAACTTTAAAATTAGATTTTTCAAAAACGGCTAGTTCCAAGATTTTATATCTTGTCTCGTATTACTTTCAGAACACCCTAGAAGCAAAATTTGTAAGAAAATTGCGGATGGTAGGAAACAAAAATTTAATTTATTAAAACCTGCCGTGACGTAAATATTCTTTTTCAATTTTACTGGATATATCAACTTTCAGTTATGTTATATTTATTTAATAAATTACTTACGGTAAACAGCATCTCGAACATTTGAAGGAATTGGTTTTCTTGGTGGTTTATTATTGCGTGTCTGTCCCAATGCGCACATGTCTTTAAGAGCATCCTCCCCAATAATCATTTTTAGGAGTCTCCGCACCACGTCACCAGGTTTTTTTTAACACGTCTTAGCATGTAAAGTTCTGTCTTATTGACAAAAACATTGGAATTTGGTTGAAGTTCAACCTATTTAGTATAAAAAACATAAATAGTCAGGGCTCAAAATTGCGATTCTGCGGATTTTTTTTTATTCACACGATTTTAAACATAAAAAACCAATATTAAAAAAAAAACAAGAAAAAATAAAATTTACAATTCATTATACACATTGGTACTCAACTATTGCTCGAAGTTTACTCCGTTTCTTAAAATTATACGTTTTAATGAAAGGTTTAAACTATTTAATATTAAATTTACAATTTAGCCATCTAATTTTTTGAAAGATTCGTAAAGGAATTTAGAATACTTAAACCATTCGAAATCTGTAAACATAACCTACGTATCTCATACATTAATAATTAATAAATAAGGTCGAAAATATTATAAAATACTAAAAAATATCGGTATCCCAAACAAATATTTACCTGCTCTTCAGATTTGTTGAAAGAGACTGATGGAGACGATTCGCATTTAGTGTTAATTGGTTTCACATTTTCAATTTTTTGATGTTTTTCGTGTTTTTCATTTTTAACCTGCAGTTGCGGAAATGCAGCTACTAATTTCGGATTATATTTCGCTTTTTCTATGATATCTAGTGCTTTCGCGAGAAGATATTCGCTTATTTCCTGATTGTAGTTGGCCAACAAAGGATTATTTATTTCTGAATGATTAAGAAAATATAATCAATTGAATATACAACGTGTAATAATTTGTCGATTTCGTAGATATTTAATGAGTTTCAGATAAATTTCAGATATATTTCAGATCAATGATTTTTAACACATTCTGTTTCTGGAAAGCAATTGAAAAAAATGCAAAAGTTATGAATTCAATTATAGGTTAAAGAAACTGTAATTTAACCTGTACCTCTAACCTAACATTTGATTCATAATTTCTGCGACTTCGTAGCAACTCAATTTATCCACAATGACTGAGACGGTATTCAATAAAATAAGGATGATTTTCATAAAAAGAAATTAAAAATTGGCACAAATAATTTATCTTGCTTTTCTTTAAATTTTCTTCTCGTCCTTTAAATCTCAATTCTTTCTTTTAATACCAGGTTCAATTTAAAAGAAATCCGACAGAATATATAAATATATACATATTTAATATATTTGATATATATTTGATATATTATATTTTCTACATATATTTATATATTTTTGAGAAAGAATTGAGATTTAAGGACGCTGGAGCGTGCGATAAGACGAGTTGAAAAGCAAGATGAATTATTTGCCTAATTTCTAATTATAAGTGTGCAAGAAAATGTAAGTAATATAATTTGAAATAATTTTGGAAAATTCATAGAACTCAGACATTTTACTATACCCATCTCAATTTGTTCCAAAGGGTCTTCATGAAATTGAGCACCTTCTTCATCGTGATGCGATTGTTGCTCAGTTTCTAAAATCTGTTTTTCCAAAAGTTTTAGTTGTGTACGTTTCTCAAATTCCATAGTTTTCGTTTTTTCCTCATTTCCGTTTCAGCAATATCACAAACACTTTCGGATGCCACTCTCTTTCGACAAATTTTTCCCGACTTTTCGACAACTAAACTCTCCAACCATTTTTTATCATCTGAATTTTTAAATAATTTTTAGTCAAGTCATATTAAAAATAGAACAATTTGTTTAAAATAAGGGTTTTAAAATAAGATGATATATATTGAAATTTTAGTATTACAACAATACACATGTAACCTTACCACTTGCTTCTAAAATTCGGACGAGATAGTTTTTCTTTCCTTGTGGTATTAAAACATCTTTTCCCTTTTCCGCCGAAATCGGAATAATATTTCGCTCTAAGATGGATGTTTTCTTTGATTTCACCCAAAATACAAGAGCAAACATATTTCTCAATTCTCGTTCGTAAATTGGTTAGAGCGTTGACAAGTCGAAACAAAAGTAATGTGTCACTGAAGTCTGCCACAAAATTTACGTTTTATTTCAAAAGATCATATGTTAAAATGCATTAATTTGCCTTTTGTTTCCCAAATGTCATTTTTCATTCAGATCATAAATAATAATTTCGTCACAGTGAAATGCCGAAACGAAAAATATTTTTCAAAAATGATGCGAAGAGTAAGCAAAAACGTATTAAGAAACTGTGCGACGATGTTTCTCGTAATTACACTTCAGATGATGATTATGGAAGGTAACAAAGGCTTTCTAAAATTTAACTTGTATAGTGATACAGCTGTCAATAAAAAAATTTGACTGCTTTTTTTCAATCGTTACTAAAACTTTTCCGATGTTATCTGTGAAAACATTAGCAATATTTTTAAAAAATCACCGATATTTTCCATAAAGTTGGAATGTTCATAGTAATTTTAAGAAATTGAAAGTAATTCGATTTTTTCACAACTATTACAGTACTGAACAAGGTGCTGTGCGAAGAAACTTAAACAGTGACTGCAATAATTGTAATGATGAAACTTCATCAAAAATTGAAATCCAAATAATACCTAGAAAGAAGCCCTTATTTTTTGAAAGCTATTCAAAAAGTTCTGAAAGGCTTATCAGAAGAAAGTGTGAATTAACAAGCGACAGCTCTACTGATGATTAGTAAATAATTTATTTAAATAGTCTATATTAAATCCCGATGAGTTTTTTAAGATATATGTATACAGTATAAACAATACCCAATTTGATATTTCCAAAATTAATAACAGCTGTAGTCATGATTATCGACATGATCTTTTAAACAAGGAAAATGATGATGTACCTGTCGAAGATGCTCGGAAAGGCATACTGGGGTCCGAATTTCAAGAATTTGGCGATTATGATACCGACGGAGATAATGAAGGATCCTTGGTCCAGGATCTCCCTGCTAATGAAAATCGAGATATTTATACTGATAGTGAAAGTGTAAATGATGGTGATGACGATGAAGGACATATCGGTGGGTATTATTCCTTATTTTTGTCATATGAAATCAAATTTTCTGCTCTGCTAAAAGTTACCAAATTTATAACTGAATGTGGATAAATTTACTGCATTTTATTTTTTTGACATAATTAGTCTATTCTATTCGTCTTATTGAATTTCATGTAATCAAGAATTATCACCTCAATCTGACAGTTACATTCTATACGTCGTTCTCATAAAATTTACTAATTTGTATGTTTTACGATTGAATTGCAAATTGCTGCATTAATTACATGAATATTATTAATTTAAACTTTTACTCCATTATGGCAGGTGTCATGTGAGTTTTTGCCATGAAATCAAAACAGGCATAATTGCCCTTTCATGCGAGAATCATAAAATATTCTAACCTAATTTTCCTAAAATTAACCTGAAGATTTCACGGTAAGAATTTTCAGAAAGAAAATTAACCTGAAAATTTTCGGTTTAGGCTGCTATAATGATCCGAAAATGCCAAAAAGCATCAATAATAAGAATTGTAAGGCAATTAGGTTGGAATTGATTATTCAGTCCCGGTTATTATATACTTGATTTCAGATTTTAAATTCAAAATAACAGATTCATTATTCTGGTCCAATTTTTTAAATAATATTTCTTGATCCTCTGTTTATATGATATTCTTGAATTTTGTTTACAAATCCAAAGGCAGATTTCTGATTTTCAACATAAGCGTTGAAACCATTTTGTTATAAAATTTGGGCAAATGATTGGAAACATTTTTTGTAGATATTGTAAATTAACGAATGTTGTTGGAAATTGTCTTCATCAATCTTTCAAATTCAAAGACCTCAAAATCGTGATGTGACAGAGAAAATCCGCTACCACTGATGTTTTCTCTTACAAAATTTATTGAAAAGTAACTTTTTTAGTTTGTGGATGTGACAAAATTCAAAATTTCGTTTCCTTCGACAAAAAGAGACTGTTTTTTTTAGTTTATGTATTATACAAAATAACTTACTTCTCACTAAATAAACCGGGAAAATAATCAGAAAGAAAAAAAGTACGGTAAAGAATCCCTTCACAATCGTACATTCCTTTTTTTCAGAAGAAGAAACCGTAAACTACAGACATGACACTGAAGCTGATGTTTCACTTTACAAGGATGCGCCGATAACGGTTTCGGAAAGCGTCATTAGCACAGCTAAATTGTACTTTCGTCATAATATGACAGGAGCATTATTGTCGGATGTATTAGAATTAATTAGTTTACATTGTCCACAACCAAATTTCTGTAAAACTTCAAAGTATACGTTCATGAAATATTTTTCCAACATGAATACCCCTCTAAAAAGACATTTTTATTGTATAGTGTATTATCAAAAAGTCGATAACGATAAATCTACATGTCAAAGAAATCATGACAATTCAGCAATATCGTACTTTGTAGAAGCATCGCCTATTTTTCAACTACAATCCATGTTTAAGCGTCCAGGGTTTTATGATCAATTAGGTCATAGATTTAATCGAGTCATCGAAAATGATCATCGCGAAGATATTTATGATGGGGATTTATATAAAGCATTAACTTGCAATAACGGTATTCTTTCAAATCGAAATAATATTTCGTTAATGTGGTATACCGATGGAATAGCTCTCTTCAAGTCTTCAACCTACAGTATTTGGCCAATATACTTTATTATAAATGAACATCTTTATTCCGAGCGATATAAAATCGAAAATATGCTACTCGTTAGTTTGTGGTTTGGGCTTCAAAAACCTCTTCCAAATTTGTACATGCAGCCTCTCGTTAATTATGTAAAAATTCTGCGATCCGGCATTAACGTAAATATACCGACTTCGAATGACTCGATTATGGTCAAAGGAATTATTCTATGCGGTACATGTGATTTACCTGCTAAAGCCTTGTTTTTGAATATGAAACAATACAATCGATATTTTGGCTGTCAAATTTGTAAGCAACCAGGTGAACGATTGAAAGATAAAAAAGTCACAGTCTATCCTTATGAGTCTTTTACATTGGGAACCGATTCAGAAAGTCGTTTACAGGTGTTATGGCTGGGATGGCGCCCGAAAGTGGACGCCACCTCTCTGCCGTGAAAGGGCCAAATCGACCAGAAGGGTCGATTTGAGGATTATTTTGGGGTGGACGGAGCTGCCGAATGTGTTAGTTCAAAAAGGAAAGGAGAAAGGTGAAAATAAATGACAACTCGATTTTCTTTTATTATTTGTTTTTTTATTTTGGGATTGCGTTACGGCGGCGATATTCCTCCAGCGTGATTTTTACTTTCTGCGGGGGAGGAGGCTGGTTATGGTCGGGTATGCTCGCTGGCTGTCCTTCGCGTTGGGCGCGTTGCTCCAATAAGAATTTGTATAGTTTCCGGGCTCGCTCCCGTTTCCTACGCCGGACACCCTTATTATTTCGGGCCACTGTAAAAACGTAAAAAAATTTAGTTTCGCGGAAGGAGAAACGCGGGAAATTGATAAAAAATAATATTAAAAAAAATGAAAAGGCTATCACCTAATTCCCTATGGGTCGATTCCGCATTGGCACGTACCAATTCCGGAATAAACCGAGGAAAGGGTTTACGAGTTCCTCGAGGGAGAGATAGAAACGCCGGGCCAAAAGATTTGGCCCTGGTCCCGAACTCTGTCCCTTTTCGGAACTAGTTTACCCAAAAAAAAAAAATATAAAAAAAAAGAATTGACGCGGAGACGAGTTCGCCCGTATCCGGAGGGATCGAAACGCCGGGCCAAAAGATTTGACCCTGGTCCCGTGCTCTGTCCGGGTTCAGGTTAGTCGCCTGGAATTTAGGTTAGGGGAGGATACTCACTATTATTTCTGTGCCGGTGGAAGTCTGAACCGGAAGTTCAGAATTTGGACTGCTGGGCTGACGCGAGGCACTTGTCGAGCTGGACTTCTGCTCGAGCTTAACTGCTCAACCTTAACTGATTTTTTTGGTCCAGGAGGTGCTGTATTTATACTGGATACCGCCCGTGGTGCCCAGTTCCGTTTTGATGCGTTGTGTCGTGTTACGATTTTTCTATCCAAAATTCAGGTGAATGCAAGATTTGCAGCTTCCGTCCGAATTGAACAGAATCTTTTTGCGCGTTTAGACAATTACGTTAATTTTAAGATTGTACAAAAATGAACGGTAGTTGTATCTTGTATAGAACTGGAGATATTTATTTGTTAATATTTACTAAATTAGTTTTTTAATAATCCGATAGATTTTATGCAATTTTTATATGTCGTTGTGTTGTTTTAATAGTAAATTTGTATTTTTAATAAACTATTTTGCATTAATTGTTTTAATACAAATGTTGTTGATTTTTGTACAATTTAACATTATTTTTATTGAAGGCTTGTAAGAGCTATTTACACATAGTGATATAAAGCATGAATTTCGTACAAGACATGAATAAACAATGAGATATTCTTGAGTGAATAGACTATTCTTTTGTCTTCATTATAAGTCTTATCAACAAATCCTTCGTATAATACGTCATATTTGTTAGCTCCACAGAAGTCTTTCGGGATTGGGTCCCAGTATGTATTTCCTCCTTCGATGTCTAGGCAAGATTTATCTGTTAAAGGATATGATATTCCTGATCTTAAGTGCAATCTATTTTCATTAAGATTTATTCTAGCTTGATATTTTTGAATTAATATTTTTGCTGTTGCATGTACTACCACGTTGCTCCATGAACCAAACGAATCGCTATATTCTACTCCTTTACAATTTCCATCTACTTGAGATGTACCAGCCATGTTTAAACTGCGGGAGTGAACTTTGTTAGGTGTTATTTGATCTAGGAATATATTGGAATTTATAGTTAACGTCCCTGTGTTGTGTATTTTGTCACACTCGTCTCGTGATATTTCTAGTATATATGTTGCTAAACCGTTTGATACTGTAGACATATGTGAGTGCATTCCGCAATATTGGATGATTCGGTTAATTTCTATTTTACACTGTGTTACTTGGATTTCTTCATATTCTTTTAGTTGTAATAACTGGGCTTTAATTTTTTCAGATTTGATTGATTTTTTTTCTATTTCGCAATCTTGTGTATTTAATAATGAGATTGTGGATATGTTTGAACTCTGTGCTCCGCAATCGAATGCTATAAATGCTTGAACGTCCAGAATTGTTATAAGTAGTAGAACTGTGGTTATGAGAGTATTCATTTTGTTTGTAATATTGACTTCTGTTCTTCGTTTGTCTCTGTTCCTGTTAAACATATATATATCTATATTATTTTTTTGTTTTTATTTATTTTTTTTTTTTTATATATATATACTTAAATTTACTGTATTGGTATTTTTGATAATTTTAGTCGATTCGCGTGAACTATTTTGTCTTCGTTTTTTATTCTTATTTTTATATTTCCGTTATCAAATAGTTCGAGTACTTCGAAGGGGCCTTGATATTCGTCATCGAATTTGCTAGTTTTTTTATTTTTTTGAAGAAAAACAGGGTCTCCTATATTAAATGTTATTGGGTTAATATGTTTGTCGTAGTAATGTTTTGATTTTAGTTTAGCGGTTGTTAGATTTTGTCTTGCGAAGTTCTCTGTGTCGTAAAGTGTTGAGGCTAAGTTTTGTACATAGTCACTGTATGTTTCCTGGGTTTCGTTTTCGATAAGTTTTGATGATGGTAATTTTGCTATTCTACCAAACATTAGTTCAAAAGGTGTGTATTTAGTTCCCATGTGAATGCTAGTATTATATGAAAAAGTAGCTAATTCTAGCCATTTATCCCAGTCAGAGTGTTTGTTTGTGAAATTTTTAATGTATTCTTTTATTACGTGATGAGATCGTTCTAATGAGCCGTTAGATTGAGGGTGAAATGCTGTAGTTTTTATTTGATTTATATTGAACAGTTTTGCAATTTTTTTCATTATTTTGCTCAAAAAGTTCTTCCCTTGGTCTGTTACGATGCTTCTTGGAGTACCAAAAATGCATATAAATCGTGTTGTTAGTGCTTCTGCTATGTCTGAGGCTGTGGCTTTTTTTAAAGGTAACTTAATTTTTTTAATTGGCAGGATTTGCATGAATGAATGAATTTTTCTATATCGGATTTCATGTTTTCCCAGTAGTGATTTTGTTTAATTTTTTGAGTGTTTTATTGATTCCTTTGTGTCCTCCTACAGGTGAAGAGTGTAGTTCTTTTATAATGTCCTACCTGTCGTTTTCATCGGGGTGGTTAATTGTTCCGTTGCAGATTATTATCTTTGTTTTGCCGTTTTTACAATTTTGTTCTAAAATATCTTTCACTTTTGTCCAGTTTATGCCTATTATGTTCTCTGTTTTTGAAATGCTAATTGTGTTTAAATCTAAGTTATCTGCTTCTTTTTTTAAAGATTTTATTACAGTTTTAATATTTTTTAATATTGTTAATTGACTTTCTCCTGTATCTGTTGCTATTGGAAGTGCAAAATGGTATTTATTTTTTTGTTTTGATATTGAGATTTTATTTAAAGTAAGGTTTCCAAATTTTGGGAGTTCGTTTCTGTTTTTATGTTTTAAGTTTCTATTATCGCATAGTTTTCCAGATGTGGTTACGAAATGGGCTACGTTGTCTTTTTGCACATATATACATAATTTTTAATTTCTATAATGTTTTTGTTGCAACAACGTTTATTATATTTGTTAGTGATTTCTTCGTCAGTGTCGTTGCTTTCATTACTTGAGTCGAATTCTATATTGTCGTTATTTAGGTTATAATTCGTGTCGTTTTGCTGTTGCTTTCTGGTTGGTTCCGTATTTTTTGTTCTAGGCCGTCCTCTTTGTTGGTACTCACTTTTATATGTTTTTGTCTGTTGTTGTTTTTGTTTTTTATTATTTATCTCTAGTCTTTTGGGAGGTTGGATTTTTCTTGTACTTCGTCTCAGGCATGCTGAGTCTGTGATATTTGTGATTTGTTTATATTCAGGTTCTAAATTGTTTATTTCATCTTTGGTATGTTTTTCGGTTTTTGTGTCCTTTTTCTTTTCGTGTGCGAATATTCCAGGACAATTTATTTCTATGTGATTTAATTTATAACGTTTAGTACAGAATGGTATTACAGCCGGAAGGTTGTATTTTGGCCCTGTGTAATTTACTTTATCGTTTCGAGGTTTTTGAATATTATATATTGGACTGTGTACTAGTATTTGTTTAAGAATTTTGTTCTTTGCTATTGTGCGTTTACTTTCAATGAATTTAATTGGCTTTAGTGCTTGTGCATCTTGGTTGCTGTAATTAATCCAGTAATTACTGTCTCCATTAAATCCTAGTCCTTTTCGGTCGGTTTGGGTTTTAATTTTGATTGGTTCTCTAATTCCTTGATTGTATCTGCCTATTCCGGCTCCTCTCCATCCCATATTTTCCATCATCTTAGTAATGGTATTATTAAGGTATGCTCTTTTATTTGATTCGTTAATTTTTAGTATTTCTATAGGATTTCTGAATAATGCATCTGCGTTGACGTTTGATTTGCCTGCTTTATGTATTACTTCAAATTCGTATTCTAATAAATTGCACATCCATTTGGCAACTCTGGAATTGGGATCTTTTTTTGTTCTGAATGTGGTGAGGGGTTTATGATCAGTAACTACCGTAAAATGTTTTCCATAAACGTAAGGTCTGAAATGTAATATGGCATAGTATATTGCGAGAGCTTCTTTATCATAAGTTTCGAATTTCTTTTCGTGATCGTTTAGTACGCGAGAGGTATAAGCAATAGGTCTATCTTTACCTATTTCTCCTTGAGATAGTATTGCGCCTATCGCATATCCTGATGCGTCTGTAGTGATTATAAAAGGTTCATTGAAGTTAGGGTACTGTAGGACAGGTGCGTTGCATAATTTTTCACGCAGTGTGTTAAATGCATCGTTTTCTTCTTGTTCCCATTTGAACGATATATCGTTTTTTAGTAAATTTGATAAAGGTTTGGCTATATATGAAAAATTTTCAATAAATCTACGGTAGTATCCTGCGAGTCCGAGAAATTGTCTGATATTCTTCTGATTTTTAGGTATTGGAAATTTCTGTACGCAATTGATTGTGTTCGGGTCTGGTTTTAGACCTTCTTCGCTAATTATATGTCCTAAATAACAAACTTCTTTTCTTAAAAATTCACATTTGTCTGGTTGTAATTTAAGGTTTGCGTTTCTTAGTCTTTTCATTAATTTCTCGCATTTGATCTCATGTTCTTCTAAAGATGATGCGTATATCACAATATCGTCAAGTTATACAAAAAGTTCATTACCTTGCAGGCCTGATAAGATTATGTCCATTAGTCTTTGGAAGGTTGCTGGCGCATTTTTTAATCCGAATGGCATTCTATCGAATTCGTAATGTCCATGTGGGGTAGAAAAGGCTGTTTTGTGAGAGTCGTTTTCATGCATTTTTATTTGCAGGAAACCGGATGCAAGATCAAAAATTGAGAAATATTTAGCACTTCCAAGTTGGTCTAGTATATCGACAATGTTTGGAATAGGGTATGAATCGCCTATTGATTTGTCATTTAATTGTCTGAAATCTAAAACCATTCTCCATCTTTTGTTACCTTGAGTATCCGTTTTTTTAGGTACTATCCATATGGGTGTGTTATATGGTGATTCTGATGGTTTTATTATACCACTCTTTAATTGTTCCGATATTTGCTTATTAATTTCTTCTTTATGTATAGTGGGGAATCGGTATTGTTTTGTGTTTATAGGTACTTAGTCAGTTGTTATTATTTTATGCTTTATAAGTGGTGTGAAGCCTAAAGGCTCGTTTGGTAAGTGAAATGTGTCTGCATTTTTATTTATTATTCTATCTATACTTTCTTTTTCTTCAGTGTTTAGATGATCCATTCGTAATAGCTGTTTTACTTGTTTTGCTCGTTTTGTTTCTTTGGTTATGTGATATACTTTAGTTGTTTTCATTCTTGTTAGGGGTTCGTTTAAATATTCTGTGTAGGTAAAGAGTTTTTTTTTGTTTATTGGGATGTTTGTTTGGTTCTTCTGAACCGTGTATTATTATATGATTATCCCTTTTTGTAGTTGATGTTTCGTTTGTAATATTTTCAGAAGGTTTATTTATTAGGTCCACATCGGGTTTATTTTTATCTTTTTCCTTGTATTCGTGTCGTTGTTTTGACGGGTCTTGGTTTTCTTTGTTTATTTTCCATTTTTGTAAGATTAGTAACTTTACATTTTCATTATAGAAGTCTTGATCTTCCTGTATTGAGGAATTGAAAGATTTCGGTAAGTGTTGTTTTATTATTTGGTTAATTTCATTTTCGTTCGTTTTTTCATCTTCATTTTCATATTTGTTTTCTTTTATTATTTCGCTTTCATTTTCATTTTTGCTTTCATTTTTTATTTCGTTTTCGTATTTGATTTTATTGGTTATTTCATTATTTTCATTTATTATTTCATTTTCGTATTTGTTTTCATTTATTTTTTTATTTTCATATTCGTTTTCAGTTATTATTTCATTTTCATATTGGTTTTCATTTTCATTTTTGCTTTCATTTATTATTTCGTTTTCGTATTTGTTTTCATTTATTTTTTCATTTTCATATTCGTTTTCATTTATTATTTCATTTTCATATTTGTTTTCATTACTTCGACCCAGACTAAGTCTGGACGAAGTATTGAATTTGGTCACTTCGGGCAAAAAAATTACCCTATAGTTTTTCATCAAATGTCGACGTTTCGGACCCTAAGGAACCCAAAGCAACAATAAAAAAATTGGTGTCCGTTAGGTTGTACGTCCGTCGGTCCGTCCGTGGGCAAAATTTTCTCACGATGGAGATCTCGCGAATGGAATGACGAATTTAAAAAGTACAAACGGATTTGGATTTCTCTTGGCCAAACTTAGATCTGATTAGTTTTTGGAGACAATGCATACTAGATTATGGGGAGGTTTAACAAAAAGCGCTCAAAAAACACGTTTTTCCATTTTTTAACAAAAAATACAAATCGTACAAAAAAATGTTTCAAACAAAAAATATAGAACATCGAATTCTCTACAAAAAAGGTTGTATTCATTTCTTCGTAAAATCAACGATAATGCCGTAAAAAGCAAATTAACATGAAATTAACATAAATTGTACATACACATTACAATGCATATACAATGTATATTATATACATTACATAAAAAACAGAGACACAGAGGAAGCAGGAGAGTGAAGCGGGTATCGGGGGGGGGGGGTGGGCTAACTTTAAAAATTTGATTAAATTTTATTTTAGTATAAAAATTTGATTAATTTTTGTTTTTTTTAAGCATCAGTGTGAACAAGACGTACTCATTTATCAGTGCTTCGGCTGATCTGCGGTCGGGGTCGAAGTTTTGAAAATGCTCATTTTCAATTTTAATATAGAGTGAATATGCCAATGAATGGACGACTACCAATGAATGGACGATTTTTTACATATTTCTATTTCCTATGAATGTATGATGCACAACATGCAACAAAATACATATTTATGTTCTTTGAACATTCAAAACAATATTTACAGTACTATTGATCTTCTAGTGTTTATTATTTTGTAAAATCAAAGCAAAGTTTTAAAGCCATCCAAAACTGGTACTGAAAACGTCCCATTTGATTTAACCCGTCTATTCATTGGCGTTTAGCGGATTTTTTTACAAACGTATGAAGACGAGGCTAATAATTAAATAAAATCAAAGGTTGAACTACTCGGTCATAAAGAGCAGAGTCTAACGATTCTAATGGTGGTATCATAATTAAATTTTCATAACAGAATTCAAAAGTTACAATCGATCAAAGTGTGAAAAAAGCTTAACCGTCCATTCGTTGGCATATTCACCCTATTTAAGGAACAAGATATTGTTACAATATATGTATAGAAACTACTCGAACCTAACGATGCTAGAACTACCCTCTGCCGCCTTCTTTCCTGGCAGTGTTAAAATGGGAATATTCCCGGAAGCATCAGCCTTTCGTCAGGGCAATACGAATTTAGCCAAAATTGTAGGCACCAGGGTCGAAGGCATCTAGTTTATTATTTCATTTTCATATTTGTTTTCATTTATTATTTCATTTTCATATTTGTTTTGATTTATTATTTCATTTTCATATTTATTTTCGTTTATGTGTTCTACATTTTCTTCTATTTCTTCTATTTCGACTGTTGGAATGTCTAAATTTAATACATCATTTGTTTGTTGTAAATATGCTTTTCCTTCATTATTTTTAACAAGTGCTTCGCCCAAAAATACACCTCCTTTGATATTGATGTGTGGTACATACCCATGTTGAATGTTATTGTTTTTTATTTTTATGAACATTGTAGATACTGCTCTAGCCGGAATTTTTATAGTTTCTGGGCTGTAGAAATATTTTGTGTTATTTTTCCATTTAATAAGGTTATTTTTGTAGTCTATTGTAACTTCATTGCTTTTTAAAAATTCTGATCCTAAAATTCCTTCGCAATCTATTGGGAAGTTGTTTTTAACTACGTGGAATAGTGTATCATGTCCTAATATCTCGATTATTACTACCCCATTGTAGTTACTGGTTGTTCCGTGATTCCTTTTAGATCTATAATATTGGTTTCGTCTATTAATGTTTCTCCTTTTACATATTTTTCTTTAATGATGTTTACGCCGGCTCCGGTGTCAACCATTAGGTTTATCATTGTTTGTAAATCTTTTGAGTTTATTTGTATTAATGGGGCTTCATGTTTATTTAGATTGACTGTTTTTATTTCTCTGGACTGGTTGCTGATTTTGTCACAAGGTTCATTTGGCGCTTGTTTCCAGTCTCCCTTTGTGCGCCTGTTCTGGAGAGACCATTTTCGTTTCCCGGATTTGTTGAGTCTATTAATTCCTTGATTAATTCTGCTCGTATCTGTTCTTTGAATTTTAGTTTTCTGCATTCTTGCCATATGTGTCCTATAGACTTGCAGTATGTACATTGTTTTGATTCGTTAGATTCGTGGTAGTTGTGATGTTTAAAGTTTTGGTTTTGATTGTGTGGATTTTGGAACCTTTTTGGATGATTATAGTGTTGTTCCTGATTATAATTGTTTGTATAACGTTGTGGTTGATTTTTTTGGTGATTTTGAAAGTTGTAAGATTGCTTTTGATAATTTCGAGGTTGATAGTTGTTTGGTTTGTAATTATTTGATTGAGAGGTGTTCTGATGATAGTTATTCCTTGGATATCCGTAAGATTGATAGTTGTTGGGTTGAAATTTTTGTTGAATTGAGTTTCTGAAGAGGCACGTATCAGCTTCAGCTTCATTTATTTTTTTGCAGATTTGACATTTTTTTTCTGTAGTTAAAAATTGTATTCTTTGTGTTTTAGGTTTTTCTTCGTTTTTTGATTCTTCAAGAGGGATTCCTCTTACATTATTTGCGAGTTTTAGTCTTCTTTCTATCTGTATTGCTTTATGTATACCAGCTGATAGGTCTGTTAGTTCTGAATTTAATAATCTAACTTCTATTTCGGGTTTTAATCCAGTTAAAAATGTCTCTAGAATTTCTTGTTCGGTTCTTTCTTTGTCTATGTCCGTTACTTCGTCATCTTCGCTCAAGGCTTTGTAAATTTCTAATATTCGATCTCCTGCTTCTCTGACGCGATTTCCATATTCGACGACACTTTCAAAATTAAATTGGTGCATCCCTATTAATTCTTGTCTGATTTCTGTTATTGAATGTGCCGGGGCATAAATTTCTCGTAAACATTTAAGCAGGGCTGATACGGTTTCGAATGTGTTATTTTTTACAGCTCGTCGTGCTTCTCCTTTTAGTCGACTTTTTATTAATTTTACTAAGTCTACTTCTGATTCCTCGGGTAGCATATCTTTTGCTTCCTCGCAACCGTCGACAAAAGCGTAAAAAGTTTTCGGGTTTCCATCATATCTGGGTACATTTTCTATAGCGTGGTTAAGAGTTAGTTTGTCTTTTTGTAGTTCGCCATCTTTGCTATTTCGTCTTCGAAAAAATTTGGATTCGAGTTATTTATCGTTCTGAAGGTGTCTTCACCTTCGCTTTCGATGTTATTATTTCCTATCTTATAATTAGTACTTTCATGTACGGGGATTTCTTTAATAATCTGATATTCTTCGTTGTTGGTTCTTTTTTTGTGTTGCTGGTTTATATTACTATTTGTTGGGGTGCTGGCACATAGCGGTGTATGTTTTGTGTACCAGTCTCGGGATTCTGATATTTTTTTTCTCTGGAGTTTTATCTATGAGACAATCGAATTCTGTTTCGTTACAACTATTTCGTTAAATTTACTTCTTACATCATCGATGTGCGTCTTTCGTGAGAGTGTATTTTGTTCTATATTGTTAGGTGTTGTTTTAGCGTTTGAATGTTTTCGTTTGTTTCTAGGATATTTTGTTCTACGGTTTGTGGGGTTTCGAAGTTTTTTGGGGCTAATTCGGGCTCTATGGTTTCTTCTACAATTTCTTGTTTTTCCGTAATTTTTTCTAACTTTTCAATTGACGGTTTTTTAGGTTTTCTATCGTTAGTTAGTCCTGTTCCTAGTAATGTGTTTTTATCGGTTGTATTTAAATGTTGTGAATCTTTTCGAGTTATTCTTTTATTAGACATTTATGAAATATTGGACATTAAAAAAAAATAATAATATATATGTAAATTTATATCTTTTTTCATTAGAAGTTCGATTTTTTTATTTGGTTTATGTGATTTTTCAATAGAATCTGCATTTGAAAGGAAGCATCTTTCTACCAAGAAAAAAAAGTGAAGGTTTTTTACAACGGCAAGGACAGCCAGCTTATTGGGTACTTTCTGTTTTTGTAGTCACGCCAGTTTCAGGTAGTACTATTTTTGTCAGGATATTTATTGGTTGAATATTCTCGGGTTCCGCCCTAACCAATTGTTACTTGACGGGATGGGATAACTACTTTCCTATTTGTTGGACACATTCGGGTTCCGCCCTAATTTCGCTGTCACCAATTGTTATGGCTGGGATGGCGCCCGAAAGTGGACGCCACCTCTCTGCCGTGGAAGGGCCAAATCGACCAGAAGGGTCGATTTGAGGATTCTTTTAGGGTGGACGGAGCTGCCGAATGTGTTAGTTCAAAAAGGAAAGGAGAAAGGTGAAAATAAATGACAACTCGATTTTCTTTTATTATTTGTTTTTTTTTTATTTTGGGATTGCGTTACGGCGGCGATATTCCTCCAGCGTGATTTTTACTTTCTGCGGGGGAGGAGGCTGGTTATGGTCGGGGATGCTCGCTGGCTGTCCTTCGCGTTGGGCGCGTTGCTCCAATAAGAATTTGTATAGTTTCCGGGCTCGCTCCCGTTTCCTACGCCGGACACCCTTATTATTTCGGGCCACTGTAAAAACGTAAAAAAATTTAGTTTCGCGGAAGGAGAAACGCGGGAAACTGATAAAAAATAATATTAAAAAAAATGAAAAGGCTATCACCTAATTCCCTTTGGGTCGATTCCGCATTGGCACGTACCAATTCCGGAATAAACCGAGGAAAGGGTTTACGAGTTCCTCGAGGGAGAGATAGAAACGCCGGGCCAAAATATTTGGCCCTGGTCCCGAGCTCTGTCCCTTTTCGGAACTAGTTTACCCAAAAAAAAAAAAATATAAAAAAAAAGAATTGACGCGGAGACGAGTTCGCCCGTATCCGGAGGGATCGAAACGCCGGGCCAAAAGATTTGACACTGGTCCCGTGCTCTGTCCGGGTTCAGGTTAGTCGCCTGGAATTTAGGTTAGGGGAGGATACTCACTATTATTTCTGTGCCGGTGGAAGTCTGAACCGGAAGTTCAGAATTTGGACTGCTGGGCTGACGCGAGGCACTTGTCGAGCTGGACTTCTGCTCGAGCTTAACTGCTCAACCTTAACTGATTTTTTTGGTCCAGGAGGTGCTGTATTTATACTGGATACCGCCCGTGGTGCCCAGTTCCGTTTTGATGCGTTGTGTCGTGTTACGATTTTTCTATCCAAAATTCAGGTGAATGCAAGATTTGCAGCTTCCGTCCGAATTGAACAGAATCTTTTTGCGCGTTTAGACAATTACGTTAATTTTAAGATTGTACAAAAATGAACGGTAGTTGTATCTTGTATAGAACTGGAGATATTTATTTGTTAATATTTACTAAATTAGTTTTTTAATAATCCGATAGATTTTATGCAATTTTTATATGTCGTTGTGTTGTTTTAATAGTAAATTTGTATTTTTAATAAACTATTTTGCATTAATTGTTTTAATACAAATGTTGTTGATTTTTGTACAATTTAACATTATTTTTATTGAAGGCTTGTAAGAGCTATTTACACATAGTGATATAAAGCATGAATTTCGTACAAGACATGAATAAACAATGAGATATTCTTAAAATAATTGTTTGTTTTTATAAATTTTGTATTATTGTAGCTTTGAAAACATGATTATCGAGATGCTAAATTATAAAGGAGGTTCAATTTTGTAATAGAAAATAAAAGGTTCATTGTTTATTCATGAGATGGTGTTTACAATGTTTTATACGCTAATGTTTGTTTTTTCGTTTGTTAGGTACCAGTTTGGAAGTTTGAGAAATTTCGTGGTTGAATCTATTGTAATAAAAGGAAAAAACGGAATTTGTTCGTTATTATAAATAAACGTTTTATTTTATTTTATAAATGTGTTTTCTGCAAAACCAGCACTTTATTTTGTAATTGAATTTGTATCTAAATATGGAGACTATTCCGACCAATGTTATCATTCTATTGTTCGTTAGTTTTGGTTTATAATTTTGATATTATATGAAAAGCTATCTGGAAAAGAATTTTCTTGGAAAAGAAAAGTATGTCATCTAAGCGTGTGCATGAGAAAGCGGATGTACTTTGGAAGTTTTATTACTTTTTTAAAAATAGATAGAGTTGGTCAAGGGTACGGGTTGCTAGTCCGGTTTGCTGCGCTTTCTAAAGATGCGTTTAGATTTTTCCGTACATTTTCTTTTGAGACTATTTCGGAAAAAAATAATTAATGGTATTTTTACTCTCTACTGGTAATGTAGGAAACTAAGTGGGAGTGAAAATTCAGGAATTATAGGGTTCTCTATTTTCGATCGGTATCGGTAAGTTATTTGTTAAGAGGTTCGGTTAGTATACGCCAGGCGCGCTATTGCATCGGATATTTGGTCGGTAATTTTGAAATTAGGTGCGTTACGTAGGACGTAACACACGCTCGTCAAGCATATGAAAGTGAAAAATCGGTTTGTGGTGTAAAAGGCCCTACCGTACTTTACATCACATCAACTACGGTCAATTCGATGCACTCTATATTTGAGGGCCACGTAAAGTCTTTATTAAATATGTGGTTTAGTAAAAATTTTTGTAATAAAGAATTCTCCATTAGTGATAAAATTAAAATTGTCGACAAGAGACTAATTTCTATTAAACCTCCCTCTAATGTCCAAAGATTGCCTCGATCTATAGTTAAACATTTAGCATAGTGGAAAGGTCATGAATTAAAGTCCTGGTTTTTTTATTACTCCTTGCCTGTTTTAAATGATGTATTACCCAAGGAATATCTAAATCACTATAAATTACTAGTATTGGGAGTTTCACTATTATACACAACAAGTGTATCACCTGCCATGATTGATATTGCAAGAAAAGTGTTACACGAATATGTCAGAAGATTTGAATTCGTATATGGCTTAGACAATATGACTAATAATTTGCATCAAATTTTACATCTTCCAGAAAATGCTGAAAAAATTGGACCACTGTTTACACTTTCTTGCTTTCCTTTAGAAAGTTCAAACGGTACTATAAAAAAGTTTGCTCGTGGAAGTAATGCTCCTCATTTACAAATTTTGGCAACAGCGTCAATGTATATAAATACTACAACCATAATGTCCCAAACACTGCGGGAAGGTCGAGCTGCAACTTCATTTTGTAAAAAATTATCGTACAAAACTCAAAGAAAGAAACGATGCCCTATAGGAAACAATTTCTTTATAGTAGGTAAATTAACGCGAGTTAAACAGTTACCAGAATCAATTGCCGAATTGTTGGACGATGATGATTTCCAAGGAAAAATGTTTCATACTATTCATAGAATGTACAGTAATAAAAGCATGTATGTTGCAAGTTCTTATAAAAAAAATATACGTTCAAATAATACGTATGTATGTTATATCGTCAATAATGCTTCATTCATAGGACGAATTGAATGTTTTTTAAAGATTAGTAAATGTATATGTGGGTCATTCTCAAAAATTTTGTCATTACTATTTTCAGTTTTACTTGAAATCAAATATTCAAAAAATATTTTTTTAAATGCTCCAATTAATCGAGATATATGCAAATAATTATATCACCAAGTATGCAATCTTAATTTCATTTACTCAAGCTATTTAACAGACGATTCAAAATGAATCGATGCCACGGTGCTTACCGCAAATGTTACGGTGCTTACATTTGAAGTTCTTTATTTTTAAATAGGTAAATATTAATAACACGTATTTATATTGGTAATTAATTTAATTTTCGTATAAATTTACGTAACATAATGGGAAATATATAATTTTTATAACATTATAAATTTTAAATCAACTCAATAAAAAAACTCTTTAATAACTTTTCCTAGTGCGTCGTCGAGAAATTGTTGGTTTAACTGTTGCGGCTTTTTTAAGTTTGTTTTCTTCATTTAAATACAATTCTCGTAGAAAAAAATGAGTGCATTTTTCGTTGAATTTACAAAGGTAACAACTTGATTCATTGAAATATATACGATTAGGAACATCTCTTATCCATGTCCATTGATGAACTTTCATCGTGCCTTTAAAAGGTTTCACAGTTTTCGGGGTCATTTTGTCAACCATTTCAATGTCACTCTCCGAAACTGTATTGTAATAAATATTTTTAACGTTCATATTTAATAATCGAAAAAATGTATTAAAATCACCAACGTCTTTTCCATGTGCTACCAAGTTGTCGGCAGTTCTTTTGGTTACTCCTCCTACCCCATCGGCTGCTCCTTTACCTTGTCCACTTTCAGAAAAATTATAGATAACCGTTTTCATTCTTGCTAATTCTTCCATATTTACAAGATGTGTTGTTAAAAGTGCAAATATTAGTTTGTTACGGTATTGACTCGTCGGACCATCACTTAAAAAATGTAATTCATCTACGTACGAGTTCTCATGAAATATTTTAATCAAAATAGGTTTCAAATGTGCAATTATTGCCGACGGATCATATCTTAAAGAACGAGATATCGTGCAAAATGATTGCAAAGGTGACTTCATATAATAAACACCAGTATGCAATGTTATACTTTCTCTCGAAGCACCGAAATGTACCGATTCTGGTTCTTGGCCATATTTACACTCGTAATTTTCGGTAAAATCAATATGCATTAACACCTGATTTTCTTTTAAGGCCTTTTTAAAATCTTTTATCACTGTATTTTGATGTTCCATCCTTAAAACATGACTAAAAAAGGAAACCAGACATTTTTCAAGCATTACCTTCGTCTCTTCAACTGTCATTTTTCGCGATTCTTTTATCATTCGTTGAACACATATTTCTTTCTTCGTTTTTGCAGAGATACGGTTTTCTTTAACTGTAGCCCATTAGTGAACAATCATTATATTATTGGAATTCATTTCATCAATATTTAGGATTTGTGATAAATCATTTTTACCACACGCTGTGCATCTACGACTAAGACAATCTTCAGTTCGAGGATTGCAAGTAAATTTTAAAATGAATTTTGAAATATCGAAAGTATCTATAACTTTTTCTTGATGTAGTGCTTTTAATAAAAGCCTTATATTTTCGTGTTTTATGCATGTACATGTATTTCTCTCAGTAACTTTAGGTTGCACTACCCAAAAAGGTCGCATTTTCGCAAATGTACTGTAACCAATTTTTAATCCGGAATGCAAAACGGTAAAATTCTTGTAAAGTGTTTGCACAGACTCATTTAAAAACATTTTCTGCTTTTTCTCGCCATTTTTCGTTATACAGTCTCGTTTTCCAAGACACATTCGACTATTTTCTTCAAAAAACTCAGTAACAACTTTTTTCAGAAAAATGCTTTTCTCGTTTGCACTTTTACGAACATAAGTAAGCAACGGTTCAGATTTCGGTGTGCCATGACATCTCAATGGTGCTATTGTTTCTCTGCACATTTTGGAAACTTTATACTTTTTTACTATTTTCCCGCAAATAATTTTCTGAAGAACTTGTTTACTTTTATAATCCCTATTTTGATTATACACATTTCGAAATTGAAGCCTTAAAATTTCACCAAATTCTAACTTTTTTCTTAAATCATCGTCAATCTTACGTCCTCCAATTAATTTATCAACATCTTTTTCAACGGAATTACGGTTTTTTTCTAGACATTTTTTTTTCTCTCTCCATACTAACATTCTTTTCCGTGCTATCGTTAATTCTAAATGTCTTACCCGCTCTTTGAGTTTTTTATTATCTTTGTAGCATTTGGCAACATCTCGTTTCTTTTTCTTTGATGCTTGTTTCTGTTGACGACTACTATACGAGGAACTTGGATTTTCCAAAGTCGTGTCATTTGGAATTGTCTGACAGATTTTCTTTTTTTTCTTCCCGTTTTCGATTGCGGTGTGCTTGAACCCATTGTCGTACTTTTTTTCTTCTCGTTCTTTTCTCTCTTTCTGTCATGTCTGCAATCAACTTTATTTTTCCGTCTTTTTTACGTTCTTGCCATCGTTTTCGTTCCTTAATACATTTTTCTTCATATTTCACAGGATCCTCTTTAATTTTCAATCGTCTAGCCTTTTTATTCTCTCTTTTTTAACTTCCCGGTCTACAGGGAAGTTATTGAAATGACCTCGAAAATGGAAAATGCTAATTTCATGATATCTCCACTAGACCACTAGAAGCAAACTGAAACATTTTTAGAGTGTGTGTGTGCGTGTGCGTGTGCGTGCGCGTGTGTGTGTGTGTGTGTGTGTGTGTGTGCGCGTGTGTGTGTGTGTTTTTTTTCCGAAGCGACGATGGAAAGCTCTACCAGCCATCCCTGCCTGTCGGTGCCAGCAGGAGTGCGGGGCTCCCACCCGCTAAAACCACCTCCGCTCAGACTGTGATTCCCCCCCTCGGAAACCGCCGCAAGGCATTACTTCGAGGGGGGCAGTCTTTGCCTCAGTAGGCCCTCCGCCGATGTTTTGGCTCTTCAAGTCTGGGCGATGTTGTTGCCTCTTCCGTCTTCTTCTCTTCTGATGGCATTCAGCCTATCGATGATGGAGGTGGCGATGATGACTACCGCGTCCCATCCCTCCTGTGAGGCGAGCAGACATTCCCCAATGCCCTCAGGTGTTAGTGGTCCTCCTACCGAGATCCGGAACTGTTCCCGTTCCGCTGCAAATCTCGGGCAGTGGAAGAGGACATGGGCCACGTCTTCGTCGACACCAGGGCATGCCGGGCACTCCGCACTTTGATAAATGCGGAAACGATGTAAGTATCTGCGAAAGCAGCCGTGCCCGGTGAGCACCTGGGTGAGATGAAAGGTGGTGTATCCGTGTTGTCTGTCCGTCCACTTTGCTACATCTGGGATGACGCAGTGGGTCCACCGCCCCGAATCCGCTGAATCCCATCTTTTTGGCACTCTTCTATGGTCCTCATGGACCATTTGTCGTGGTTCGGCTCCTGGTCGGCGATGTCCTGCCTTATACACCTGCCTTTGCGGTGTACTGCTGCCCTCTCCATAGCAAGAAGGTCTATGGGAGGGAGTCCCGCGACCACCGAGAGAGCGATGTCCGATACAGAACGGTAGGCACGGGCCACTCTTAGGGCGGCTGTTCTCTTATGGATGTTCATGGCATCAGCCCAGATCGGTGCCCCGTAAAGAATAACGGAGCTTACTACCGATGAAAGCAGGGACCGTCGCGGCTGTTTCGCCCCCCCCCCTCCCCCCATATTGGGCATGATGCTGCAGAGCGTACGAGCCACTTTTAAAGCCTTTACGCCTACGTTCATCAGGTGTTGTTTGAACGACAGCCGCGCATCTAGAGTGACTCCAAGATATCTAATAGTGACCACCGTCCTGATCTGCGTATCTTCCACCGTGAAGGTGGCGTATACCCTTTTCTTTGTTCGAGAGATGAGCACCGCCTTCGTCTTCTCAGCCGCCAGATCTAACCCATGGTTGCTCAACCACCTAGCTACTACCTCGATAGCTTCATCTCCGCTAAATTGCACCTCGTCGATGGTCTTCGAGACGACGATTAGTGCAAGGTCGTGTGCGAAAGCTACCATGGACACCCCGTCTGGAAGGGATTGCCTGAGCAGTCCGTCATATAAGACGTTCCAGAGCAAGGGGCCCAGAACCAAACCCTGTGGCACGCCTCCCGTGATGTTGTAGGAGTGCCTGCCGTCATCGGTGTCATAATACAGGCTTCGTTCTGTTAGGTAGCTTGAGATGGCTTCTCTTAGGTAGAGAGGCACCTTCAGACTTTCGAGTGCCTGCATGATGCAATCCCACCTGGCCGAATTGAATGCGTTCCGGATATCCAGGGCAATGATGGCACACATGCACCTGGTGTTTCGGCTGCCACTGATGGCATCCGTGGCTATTGCTTTCACTCGGCCGATTGC